>CAXKVX010000172.1:0-20688 GCA_964058865.1 Eleocharis quinqueflora | reverse complement strand
TACAATTTTTTAAAGGGGTGAAAAATTGGTTAATCTAACGATTTCTGGATCATCCGATATGAATGATTTTCGACCTCTCTAAAAATAGTAAATAAATTCAAAAAAATGTAAAATCCGGTATCAAAGAAGAATATAATATGAAGATCAAGTTCAACGGTTTGGATCGGTCATTTGAACTTTGAAATTGAAGATATGGAGGCGAAGTACGGTGCTTTTGGTGCTTTGCGGAACACCATAGCCTCACTCTATATATATATATATATATATATATATATATATATGAGGAGGGATCCGTAGCCGCCAACAATTTCGTAGCCGCTCGCAACCGCTCCATCATACCAAGTGTAAATCATCGATCCGGACCGTTGAAAATATTCTCCGTACTAATATAGACTTGGAGACCAAATTTTATATTTTTTGAAATTTTTTTACTATTTTATCGGAAGGGTTGAAAATTAAATGTTTGTAAATCGTTAGATAAATAAATTTTCAATCCATCCGATAAAATAGTAAAAAAATTTAAAAAAATGTAAAATTTGGTTTCCAAGTCTATATTAATATAAAGAAAGTTTTCAACGGTCCGGATCGGTCATTTACATTTGTTATCATGGAGCGGTTGGAAGTTTGGCGGCTACGGATCCCTTCTCTCTCTCTCTCTCTCTATATATATATATATGAGGAGGGATCCGTAGCCGCCAATAATTTCATAGCCGCTCGCAACCGCTCCATCATACCAAGTGTAAATCGTCGATCCGGACCGTTGAAAATATTCTCCATACTAATATAGACTTGGAGACCAAATTTTATATTTTTTTTGAATTTTTTTACTATTTTATCGGAAGGGTTGAAAATTGAATGTTTGTAAATCATTAGATAAATAAATTTTGGAAAGTATCGGGCTTTAAGTAACTTTTGCGCATAGCGATTGGGGATTCTGCAAAATTCTCCAGCCCTATTTAGCTAACAGTTCTTGATTGAACTTTTCAAAATCTCTGAATCCCACTCCTCCATTGCTTTTCGGTTTGGCCATCCGTTTCCATGCCATCTAGTGAATTTTCTTCTTTTCCTTGTTCTCCCCCACAAGAATTTGGTAGTTGCCCGAGCCAGCTGAGAACACAAACCTTGTGGCAGCTGAAAACATTGCATGGTGTATGTGGGTATTGCTTGTATTACTGCCTTTATTAGCACCTCTTTCCTCCAAATGATAATAATCTCTCCTTCCATCCCATTAATCTCTGTTGCACCCTTTCAGCGATATATGAGAACTTCGCATTCTTATTTGCGCTGATCTCTGTTGGTAGCCCCAGGTATTTTGCTGAAATTGCTTCACACTGGATGCCCAGTACCTGCCTTACATCTTCTCTGGTTTGGTTACTTGAATTAGGTGAGAAATAAACTGCTGATTTTTGGGCATTGATCAACTATCCAGATCCTTTACAGTATGTCTCAAGCACACCCTTCAGGCTTGCTGCATTTTGTGTTGTCGCTCCTATAAAAACGATGCTGTCGTCTGCAAAGAATAGATGAGAGATAACTGGGGCATTTCGACATACACGCATTCCTCTGAGTCTCCCAGCTTCTCTTTCTTTATTTATCAAGCATGATAGCCCTTCCGCACAGATCACGAACAGGTAGGGTGACATCGGATCGCCTTGCCTAATCCCTCTAGTTGGCTGAAGAACTCCGACTTTCCACCGTTGACTAGAACCGAAATCGGGCAGATGTAACACATGCCATGACTAGCTTTACCCACTTGGCACTAAACCCCATCTTCAACATGATTCCTTTCAGATAATTCCACTCAACCCGATCGTACGCCTTGGCCATGTCGAGTTTGATAGCACACATTCCCCTTTTTCCTTCTTTCTTCTTTTGATCGAGTGTAAACACTCATGAGCGGTGATCACGTTATCCGAAATCAGTCTCCCCGTTATGAATGCACTTTGCTCGGGTGAAATTGATGTCTGGGAGATTTTTTTCAATTTGTTAGCCATTACCTTTGAAATGATCTTGTAGGCTACGTTGCACAAGTTTATCGGCCTGAATTGGGCTAGCTCTGACGGGTTTCGTACCTTCGGTATAAGTGCAATTAATGTGTCATTCAACCCTGCATCCATTTTCCCTCCATTCAAGAATTGCAGCACTTCACTTTCTACTTGTCCGTGTACCACCTCCCAGTTTGATTGGTAGAATGCCGCGGGAAACCCATCCTGGCCCGGTGCTTTCCACGGGTCCATTTGGAAAACAATTTTTCTTATCTCCTCCGCAGTAAACTCCTTATCTAGCATCTGGTTCATTACATCTGACACCTTCGCTTCAACGTGCGGAAGCACTAGGCTTGGATCGCCAGAGGGTCTGTAGTGAACAAATGTGCATAGAATTGTTGTGTAAGTGTGACCAATTCCTGGTGGGTAGTAATCAGTTCTCCGTTTTCATTTTTCAGGCCTTGGATGGTGTTATTCTTCTTTCTTTCGGTGGCTCTTTGATGGAAAATTTTTGTGTTCCTATCACCATTTTGCAGCCACTCAACCCGTGATCTCTGTTTCCACATTACTTCTTCTCGGTGCATTATCTCCAACATACACATCTCTAGATTCCTTTGCCTTCTCCTGATGGCATTAGTTTGCCTGTGCGTGCGTAATGTTGATATTTCATCCTCTAGATTTTTGAGTTGCTTCTTTATTGATCCAAACTTTCTTCTGCTCCATTGTTTCAGTTGGTTAGCCATTGATTTACACATGTTCATCAGATCGCCACCATCCATCACTGCATGCTTCCACATTCCTTTCACATCTTTGTTGAAATCATGGTGTCTCTGCCACATCACTTCATATCGAAACATCCTTGGTGTCCTTCTAGTTTCTTCGTTACCAGGTTGGATTTCAAATAGCAGTGGTACATGGTCTGATCTCGGACTTACCACGTGTTTCACTTGTGCATCGGGGTATAGTGCTCTCCATGCACCATTTGCCACTACTCGATCCAGTCTTGCTTTGACATTCATCGGATTATCTCTCTTGTTATCCCATGTGTAGTTGCAGCCTATAAACCCGAGGTCATATAGTTCACACCTTGATAGCACGTCCCGGAATGCTTGCATATTGGTTGCTGATCTCGGTGTTGCACTAAGGTGTTCATGCGGCCACATCACTTCATTGAAATCCCCTAACACCACCCTTGGGCAAACACTAGCTCGAGCAATAAGAGAATCGAGTAACTCCCAAGTTCTGTGGTGGTCTTGTGCTCTCGGATACCCATATAGGCATGTCAAGCGCCAGATTGTGTCATTTCCTCCCTTCTTCAAAGTGATCTCAAGGTCAAAACATATGTTGGAGAGTGCTTTCAATTCGACATCCACATCATTCTTCCAGAATAGCCCAATTCCCCCGCTTCGACCCACACTATCTCTCCCTATGAAACAATCCATTCTAAGCCTGTTTTTCAGATTTTCAACTCTTGCTGCACTTATCTTTGTCTTGTCTCCATGACAAAGATAATTGAGGGTCTATGAGTCTCCACCAATTGGCAGAGAGATTTAACCGCCGTGGCGCCCCCCAGTCCACGACAGTTCCAGCTTAGGAGATTCATTGTGCTCGGCGAGACGGCTCCTGCATTCTGTTTTTGGGTTAGCCTTGAGAAGAAACCCTGCTTCTGTTTCTTTTGAGCCGGGCTACTGTCACCTTCAGCCTCATCGCAGCTTTCATTGTCAAAAGTGATAGCCAACATCTCTTTACCCTTCTCTCTGATCCTTTTCCTCTTATCAGGTGAGCTGACCGATTTATTGGGGCTTAACTCTCTTTGTTGTTGTTTGGCTCTACTAGTTTCAGAATTCACTTTCAGTACAGTCTTTTTGACATATGTCAATAACTCGTTACACCCCTCTGTTCTTTGCTGCATTTCTTCTTCTCCAGGATAAATGGCCCTGCTGTTTGTACTATCGTCTGGCGCCGGAACGGCCTCCCTACCACCATTCCCATCCTTTATGTTCGTATTGCTGTCTCCCCTGTGGCTTAGATCCTCCTTGCCTTCTTTATTCGGTGATTTGTCTCTCTCACCCATTACGACATCATCATCTTTTCGGTTCTGTTTTGATATTCTACCCACTGTGAATTCCTGTGGTGTCCCGTTTGCCTTAAGAGTGTCACTATAAACTTTGTCTTCCTCCTTCAAATTCTTCTCCTGACATGAGCATGTATCAATCCCCAGTAAGCCACAATAGTAGCAAAAATGAGACAGTTTTTCATACTTTAATGGATACCCGTCTCCTCTTTCTGACTTTGAGCATGGTGTTTTCAAGATTACTCCCCTTCTCAGAGGTTTTGTTACATCCAACATCACTTTCACCCTTGCATACTCTTTCTACACATCTCCTTATCAGTCTGCTCCACGCTGCCACACATTCCTCCTATTGCTCTAATAGTTTTATCGTTTCTGTATCCTAATGGCAGGTCATAGATTCGCACCCAGATTGCCATGAATTTGAACACCATCTCCGTTGGCCTCTGCCTCGCATCGTACTCTAAAAACAACAGAGGACCGTTACGAAAGTTCCACGGGCCGCCATGTAGCACCCTTTCCTTGTCCTTCTGGTGAGTGAAGTTGAATACAAAGGTGTTGTTGCCTAGTTCTTCGTAAGTCATTGTTTTGCTGGCCCTCCACGCAGCACCCATAGTATTCACAAAGGTTTTCGTGTTATAGGGTCTGGTTGTGAGTAATTTACAGACTACAGCATGGTCAAATTGCATCTCTTTCTCTACTTCTTCCAACTCAAGGGGTGCTATTTCTTCTGCTGTGAGGCGCAATTCAGATAGTTTATTCAGAACTTGTTGTGAATTCTCCATCAGGACTCTGCGGTGTGGTGAATCAGGGCTTTTCACTCTCTTCTATAACGCTGGATAGGAAATTGGTGATGATACCTGGGCTATTGTTCCCAAGAATCAATGGAAAAGTTTAATGGAGCCGCCAAAAACCTTTAGGGTTTCTGTGGAAAGAGGAGGCCGCCTCCAAATCGCCTAGGAAGGAAACATCCTCTTAAGGAAAGGAGCGGAAGGTGATTAATTTCTTCCCCTTTATTCTCTCCAGCTTATCTACATTGTTAAAATACTGATTTATTTATTTACTTTTTTTGGTTGCAGGTATGAGGTTTCGGTTGCGATTCTGGAGGCGTGATCTACTTCCCGAAGGAGCACGTGATAAGTAAATGTGAAGATTCGTGATTTTGCAATGGATAGCCAGTGCACATAATGTCATGATATATCTAGATGAGCAGAAACAATTTTGATTTAAATGCTTCTACTAATTTAATTCTTGCCTCGATAAACAACAGATGCGTTCAAAAAGAAAGAAAATAGGCAGTTTTGTCTGAAACAAACTAATGTATCTTTTGATTTTTATCCTTCAATTTCTTTCTTCCCCCCTTTGACTAGGATAATCTTTGGGTATAGATCAAAATCAGACATTATTTGTCAGGTTCATATCTTAGGCTGTTTAGCATGTGTAGAACAACAATGTATCCATACTTTTGACTAAATCATAGAAACGTTGATATTCAATTTAATTTGCAGTATTTTAAGAGAGAGAGAGAGAGAAAGAGAGAGGTGGGTTATTGTGATTGCAAAGCATGTATTTTGTGATCTGGGTCTTTGGACTTTGGACCTTTTGCATTAAAAATAATTTTGACAACAAATCAAACGGTCCAATCACAATGCATATGTTTTACAAATCACAATAACCCACTTCATATGTATATATATATATATATATATATAGAGAGAGAGAGGCTAGTAGAGCCAAACCGTTAAACTTGATCTTCATATTAAATTCTTCTTGCATACCGAATTTTACATTTTTTTTGAATTTTTTACAATTTTTTGAAGGGTTGAAAAATTGATTAATCTAACGATCTCTGGATCATCCGATAAGAATGATTTTCGACCTCTCTAAAAAATAGTTAAAAATCAATAAAAATGTAAAATTCGGTCTCCAAGAAGATTTTAATATGAAGATCAAGTTCAACGCTTTGGATCGGTCGTTTGGACTTTGAAATTGAAGATATAGAGGCGAAGTACAGTGTGTTTGGTGTTTTGCGGAACACCATAGCCTCACTCTACATATATATATATATATATATATACACATACATATATATATATACATACATACATATATATATATATACATACATATATATATATACATACATACATATATATGTATACATACATACATACATATATATATATATATATATATATATAGAACTAGGCTATGGTGCTTGATCAAGCACCAAGTGGTTGATACTTTACCATCAAATCACATAAACGGGCGATTCAAATTTTGATTTATCATGTTCAATAATCTTTTTATATCTAAATCTTGTGGAATATCAAAATTTTATATTTTTAGAATCTTGTAAGTATTTGTTTTGAATTTTTTAAAATGACTAGAAAATAGTAATTAAATAATCAATGCTTATACACAAAATAGACTACTTTTAAAAATCCAAAACAAATACTTACAAAATTCAAAAAATAGAAAATTTCGCTATACCACAAGATTTCGATATAAAGAAATTACTGAGCATGATAAATCGAAATTTTAACCGTTTGTTTGTGAAATTTGATGATCAAGCACCAATCCCTTGATGCTTGATGAAGCATCATAGTCCAGTTCTATATATACTAGGAAACGCAGCGCGGCTACGTCGCGTCTCGTTTATTTCTTCTATCATATGAGTTTCACTCAGATTGTAGTTATATAAAAGTAAATATTTATCATATAATTTTTTTAGTTCTGAAGAAAGCAAAAGTAATATCATATTATAGTATGGTATTATTTTAAATTTACGATGATATTAATGTTTTAGTTTATGTCTCTAAAATAATTTTTCGATGATTTTCTCATCTTTCTCCTCATTGCTGATTGTTTTGTTACGCAAACGAAATACAAAAGACTGGCGTGATCGTCTCGTTTCCATTTGACGGTCAAAACTATTTTGCCCGGTCAAAAGTTTTGATGGTTCAAAATTTGAGAAGGAAAAAAATCAAATAATCCAAAACTGTTCCAACGTAGCGACAAATGGATATTGGCGTGATCGACAAATGAATTATTACTGAATGATGACTATTTGTCTTAATTCAATATCTTGACATTCTAAACCCATTTAGACCTCAAAGTGAAGCATTTAATCCTCAAAACTAATTTGCTTTTTTTTTTCTTTACTTTCTGTTTGGTCTCATTTTAAAATAAATAAAAGAACCGCTATCATCAGGACATGTTGAACAGTGGTTCCCATAGATAAAGAACCATCAACCATATCAGTGCTCTTGACAGTAAAGTAAAAAAGAGATCTTCTGAAAGAAAAGCAAAATCCCTTGGACCAAAAAAGTTGTTCTTAGGTATATACAATACATTGTGTTTTAGTGATATAGGAGACAATTTCATGATGTGCTTGTCGGAACTCATTTGATTGAAGTTCTTCTATTGGTTATATCTTCTTCCCGGTGCTTAACCTCTCATTTCTTTCTGTTAAGGATATAAAAATCAAGCTTAAGATTTTAGTGTAGACACTAAACAATTGGCAAACATACCAGAGAATCAACTATCCACGTTGGGTACAGATCAACAACTATGCCTTTTTATTTACACAAATATACAAAAGTATTAATGCAAATATGCAAGAGCATTTTTATTTACCAGATGAAAAACCATGTTCAGAGAAGCACAACAGTATGCACAAACAATGAAAATTAAGTGATAACGTCAAAAACAATGCTACATAGGCGAAGGAGCTGAGCTATGCGCGTAGTATGTCAACAAGTGAAGAGCTTATGGTAGGAACAATACACAAATCTCTCGTGTACTCAATTACTCATATATGATTTCCAATATATTTTTAATATAGAGGTAACCAATTGGCTATAATATATGATGTTCCCTCATCTGTCGCTTTCTATATTCACAGTGAAATTTCTAACCCATGTTACAAAATTAGACGATTATGTTCAATACATGCATTAAAATTACAAAGCCGACCCAAAAAGTTAGTAATCAAGTAGAGTGACTATAATATATGATCACTACTTGGCTCTTGTTAATTTACTAACCAGTTATCGTCTAGTCCCCATATCAGCATCAGCTTAGAATGAGGATAATAGTGATAACATCAAACCAGAATAAGGATAATAGTGAAATTCACAGCGATATTCCAAAAAAAATTACCTTAGAAATTTACCTGATCGGCGATCGCCTGACTATCCCTCTTTCTTTCTTTTTTTCTTTCTTTCTTTCTTACTTTCTCTCTATCTTTGTCTTTTTTTTCCTTTCATTCAATCTGCATTTTTTTCCTTCGAAATACCAGGATCGCAAATCCAGGAAACAAATCGTCAAAAATCCGGATCGAATGAATTAAGGGAAGCAATCGCATGCAATTCAGCCACTAATAAAAAGAGGAGAAGGTCCTGAATCCATCGAATCTAGGTTTTTATTTTCCTCTTTTGCTCTGCCAATCCATCGTAAATGTAAAAATCAAACGAATACTGATATTTTGATTCGAATTCCTCTTTTGCTCAGAGTAGAAATATACTAAATCAACGAAAATGAAAGGAGACGTGATCGTTTTCGTTGCGTTTAGGGAACGACAATTATAAAATTGGCGTTGATTGTTTTATGGGTCTAACGAAATCAATTGGAACAGTATTGACACATGAGAAATGAAAGAAAAAGAGATGGAAACAATATTGAAAGGTGGGCAATTGGAGGAGGTTATTGACACAGGAGAACAATCGACGAAGAGAAGAGTTAGAGTGATCATGGCTGTTGCGATGAAGAGGCTTGTGGTGATGAAAAGAGGATTCGGCGAGATCGCTGAAGAGAAAGAAGATAACAAAACAATTCTCTACACGAAAGAGCGAAGAAACGCTAACCACATGTAATCAGTAAATTCTATAAACAGTGGCGATTGAGTGACGATTGAAATCGACGGCTGTGATGCCGTGTCCGCGAAAATGCAGAAGGACACGGAGGCAAATTTATCGTTTTGCGATATATATATATACATACATACATCTATAGAGAAATGCCATGGTGCATTATAAAGTCATGATTAGTTTTGACATCACATTCAAATTTTAGATTTTAAAATTCAAACGGTTGATCCATACTGTTCAATGTGATCTCCATTTTGGAATCTTACTATAAAACAAAATTTTCATTTTCTAGAATTTTTTACTATTTTTTGAAGGAGTGCAAAATCAGCCATATTGGATGGTCCAGAAATTAATATATCAACAAAATTTCACATGACTTAAAAAAATAGTAAAAAATTTCTAAAAAAAATTAAAAATTTGATCTCTAGTGAGATTCCAATATGGAGATCACATTGGACGGTTTGGATCGATTGTTTTTAAGTTTTTTATTTAAAATTTGAGTGTGACGCCAAAACTAATCATGGCTTCAAAATGCATCATAGCATTTCTCTACATATACATACATAAATACATACATATATATATATATATATATATATATATATATATATATATATGAGGAGGGATCCGTAGCCGCCAATAATTTCATAGCCGCTCGCAACCGCTCCATCATACCAAGTGTAAATCGTCGATCCGGACCGTTGAAAATATTCTCCATACTAATATAGACTTGGAGACCAAATTTTATATTTTTTTGATTTTTTTTACTATTTTATCGGAAGGGTTGAAAATTGAATGTTTGTAAATCGTTAGATAAATAAATTTTCAATCCATCCGATAAAATTGTAAAAAAATTAAAAAAAATGTAAAATTTGGTTTCCAAGTCTATATTAATATGGAGAATGTTTTCAACGGTCTGGATCGGTCATTTACATTTGCTATCATGGAGCGGTTGCGAGCGGTTGTAAGTTTGGCGGCTACGGATCCTTCCTCTATATATATATATATATATATATGAGAAATGCTATTATGCTTTGCAAAGCACGTGCTTTGAAATTGTGGATCATTGGATCTTCAATCATCATGTGCGCACGAATCACAAAGCGTGATCTAACGGTTCACAATTTCAAAGCATGTGCTTTGCAAAGCATAATAACATTTCTCATATATATATAGGGAAAAACTTAGGTACACCTAGATATGTGCTCTGTAGGTACTCCACTCAATTTGTGCCGTTTGATTGGAATATATCGTGCGAATCTCGATGCAATCAAATGGTATGGATTGAGTTGAGTACCTAGAAAGCATCTATCTAGGTGTACCTAAGTTTTTCCCATATATATATAATCTGGTTAACATACTAACATTAGCGAAACTGAAAACATGCCAATAGATTCTTATTTCGAATTTCATATCGGAAACGATTGATCCGACCGTTGAAATTATTATTCATGCTAAAACCTACGCAAGGACCAAATTTTACATTTTTCGAATTTTTTACTATTTTTTCGGAGGCATTGAAATGAATTAATCTAACGATTCAGAAAAACCTCCAATCTCAACACATTCTTCAACGTCTCCGATAAAATAGTAAAAAAATGGAAAAATATAAAATTTTGATCCCCTCATATATATATATATATATAGAGAGAGAGAGAGAGAGTGTGTGTGTGTATGGCTAATGTGAAAGCGTTTGAACTTCGGACGAAGTGCAAAAGTTTTACATTAGCCAACTTTTTATGGTCAAAATTTAAATTTAAGTTGCTTAATAAAAAATTATCAAAATCTTGTAGGAAATCAAATTTCGTGATTTTTAGAGCTTTCTAGCTATATTTTAAATATTTTTTAAGAAGAGTCCAGTTTAATATTAAAAAAACATGACCTTTTCAGGGCTAAAAAATATTTAAAATATAGCTAGAAAGCTCTAAAAATCATGAAATTTGATTTCCTACAAGATTTTGATATGACGCATTTATTGATCAACTTAAATTTAAATTTTGACCACAAAAAGTTGGCTAATGTTAAACTTTTGCACTTCGACCGAAGTGCAAACGTTTTCAAATTAGCCATATTCTATATATATATATAATCTGATTAACATACTAACATTAGTGAAACTGAAAACATGCCAATAGATGCTTGTTTCGAATTTCGTATCGAAAACGACCGATCCGATTGTTGAAATTATTATCCATACTAAAACCTACGTAGGGACCAAATTTTATATTTTTTCGAATTTTTGCTATTTTGTTGGAGGCATTCAAATGAATTAATCTAACGATTTAGAAAAAACCTCCAATATCAACACATTCTTCAACGCCTCCGATAAAATAGTAAATTTTTTTATCACCTCATATATATGTGTGTGTGTGTGTGTGTGTGTGTGAGGGGGATCCGTAGCCGTCATCCGCATCGTAGCCGCTCGCAACCGCTCCATCATACCAATTGTAAATGGTCGACTCGGAGTGTTGAAAACATTATCCATACTAATATATAATTGAAGACCAAATTTTACATTTTTTTACTATTTTATCGGATGGGTTGAAAATTGGATGGTTGTAAATCGTTAGATAAATAATTTTCAACCCATCCGATAAAATAGTAAAAAAATCGAAAAATGTAAAATTTGGACTCCAAGTCTATATTAGTATGAAGAATATTTTCAACGGTTAGGATCGATCATTTACATTTACTATGATGGACCGGTTGCGAGCGGTTGAAAGTTAGGCGGCTACGGATCTCTCCTACATATAGAGTAGATGTTAAGCCTAAATAAGAAATTCAATAGAATTAACATAAGATGAAAAATGACAACAAAGATATTGTTTTTAATGATCTAAATCTGAAAGTAGAGGAAGAATTAGAAAGTTACCCTTTCACGGTGGTGCGAGCTCCTCTTAAGAAACTAGAATTTGATCATCTTGTAGGTTGAGAGAGAAAGGAGGAGCGAGAGGTCCATGCATGAAGAGCATCAGAGGGACGACGGTCAGAGTTAGTCAACCAATCTCTTGATTAGGAGAGAGGGATCATGAGTGAGTTTTTTTTTTCTTTCCCATGTCGCAGAGAAAGAAAGAGGATAACGAAAGGTGAAGAGAACAGTCGGAACTGGACTAGAAGATTAATTTTTGCGTTGATCAGCGATACGATCTGATGACAATCTGACGGTTGAAAATTCCTAAAGCAGAAAGAGCTGCTATTTTGTAAAGTAATTTAGCCTATATATATATCAAGCTTTTAAATAGCGGCGATAAAACGGTGATTTAGCGATTCTAGCGGTTTTTGGAGCTATAACGCAAGATATATTGAAAAATGCGGTTTTAGCGGTTTTTAGCGATATAGCGATTTTAGCGACCGATAAAGCGGACACGATTTAGCGGTTTTAGTGGTGATATAGCTGTTTTTGATGTTTAATTGTTATTTTTTTAGCAGATCAAGTTTTAGGTGACTTTTTCATTTTTTCTTTATGCTTCTAAACTACTAATATACTTGCTTATGAATTATTCAATATAGAGCATGGCTAAAATAATATGCATAGTACACCACATTTCGTACTATGCGATCATTTATATTTAATTTGGTCATTAAATTGATATTTAAGTTGCTTAATAAATTCTTCATATCAAAATCTTGTAGGAAATAAAATTTTGTAATTTCTAGAGCTTTCTTGTTATTTTTTAAATATTTTTTAAAAACAGCTCAGAAATGACACTTTTGTAGTATTAAATCTGGACTGTTTTTAAAAAATATTTAAAAAATAGCAAGAAAGCTCTAAAAAGCACGAAATTTGATTTCCTATAATATTTTCATATGAAGAATTTATTGAGCAATTTATAATCTCAATTTATTGACCTATATATATGCATAGTACGAAATGGGGTGTACTATGCATATTATTTTAGCCATGCTCATTCAATATATTATTCTTTGAAAATATATTTTGTGAACAAATTACTATTATATGCTATAATTAAGCATACAAATTATATTAATTATAATTTATACTTAATATCATTTGAAATAAAGTAATATAATATAAATATCGATATGGTAGTTGATAACAAATTATTATTATATGTTATTATTAAGCATAGAAATTATATTAATTATAATTTATACTTAATATCATTTGAAATAAAATAATATGTTATAAATATCTATATGGTAGTTGATAACAAATTACTATTATATGTTATTATTAAGCATATAAATTGTATTAATTATAATTTATACTTAATATCATTTGAAATGAATTTATATGATATAAATATCGATATGATAGTTTATTGACCGTTCTATCACTGATAAAACGCTAATCTCTAAATCACTCCTCCACCGCTAAACCGCGCGAACTGCTATTTTAAACCTTGATATATATATATATATATATATATATATATATATAATTGTGCTACTATGCTTTTGCAATTGTGGATCCATTGGATCTTTGATCATTATGTTGGCACAAATCACAAAGCGCGATCCAATGATCCACAATCGCAAATCGCACGTTTTGCTGTGCTTAGCAAAGCATAGTAACACAATTCTCTATCTCCGTCTCTCTCCCTCACTCTATATATATATATACTAAGTTTTGCATAGCGCGCCAAACGCTCGCTTTGCGATTGTGGAATCATTGGATATTTGATCATCATGTTGTCACAAATCACAAGGCAAGATCCAATGGTCCACAATGGCAAAGCGCAAAGCATAGTAGCACAATTATATATAATCAATAGTCTCGATATCATCTAACCGTACAGATCTTCTCAAGATTCGAACTGTATTACTTCACGAACAATTCCGAACGAGTTGGCCCTAATTTGAGTTTGATTAAAAGTATTTCGAACTGAAATCAAACGAACTAATTTCGAATATTTTTCAAATCGAACTCGAACAAATTACGAACTACGAAATTTTCTTGCAGCACTAAATACAACAATGGCCCATACACGTTTAATCATGACCGATGTAAAATGAATGGCACTCTGAAGACACTATTTAAGATAGTGTAATCTTGTACCGAGACGTCATTGCAATAATGTTTATGAAGTGTCATCTTGTGGTGAAATTACACAAGGAAACATATTAGAAACAAAGTATGTCTTCTGCCTAATCTTAAAAGAAAAGGAGTAAAATAGAATAAAATATGTCTATTGGCATAAACAACAATCAATAGGTAAAAAATGCCCTTAAACCATATTTATCGCCCACTTTAAAATGTCCATACTCCAACAGATATAGGCAACAAATTAACCAGAGATGGAAGTCGGTGATCACAGTCTCTCCCTTACTGGACTACTAATTTATATATTATATGCCAAACCTTAGTTATTTGCAAATAAATTTGACCAAGACAAAATAACTACAAATCAGCTCCAAAGTATTTTCAGTAGAATTGTCCATAAATATGTGGACATTTGGATTTGTGGTCCAAAATCCAAATTAACGTAATAATTGTATTCTATAATTTGAGTAATTGAGTTGGTGGCGTTGTTACAAAATATCATGGAATGGCGGTTAGAAATAAGTGCAATTAAGAGCACAACCAAATAAGTGAACTGCCAAGTTGCCTTACAATTTTGGGCGAAAATAGATAGGGACAGGTAGAAATTAACTCAAATAGATAGAGGCCATAGGTGAGACGAAGTTCTGTTTCCATTGCTAGCTCAACAAATTTATTCGAATTCCAGATCACCATTCTTCTTAGCTGGCAAATTCCATTTAAGCTTAGTTTCCTGGGTTTTTTTTTTTCTGTTCTTGGGTTTTTTTGGGGTCCTTGGGTTAATTCCTATCCTCTGGGGTAAATGTGAAAGATTTTTCAGACCTAGCACTAACAGGACTTTCCTCCCTGAACCAACCATTGAGCATGAATGATTTGGAAGAAAGATACTGTTCCAATTTATTCCGTTGTATTAAGTGGATTTCCAGCTGAATATTGAGTCGATTTGACTAAATTTGGCATTTTGCGACTCAAAAACATACTTCTGACAACAGAGATAGTTTGATTATTAAAAGAACTTGTATTATTTCTGATATGCAGCTGTAGAGCTACTACTGTATATAGCTGGTACAAGCTCTACTGAGTACATCTGCTAACAAGCAAAGAACCTACTGTTAACAACTCCTAGAGAGGTTGATTTGAAATCCATCTTTCGAACATGGCCAAGCATTCAACTGGACGGTATTCTGGAGCTGTGTGTCCACCATCCTGCATTCAGAGCATAAGGTATTTTACATGAGATCGGCTTTTAATAAGCTCCTACAGATATTTCTTCAAAGTGAGGAAAAAGAAATATAGGAAAAGAGCACTTACCCGTATTGTAACAAAGGTCAAGTTATTGGAATATGTTTCTGTGAATCTGAATAATATAGCAGCAGAACATAAAATAAATCATAAATGCACATAGTGAAAAACAAATAAGAACAGAAGTTCTGATGCACTTACCCAGCAGTTCGACCATTGACATGCCATGCTCTCCATGCATCCATAACAGAGAAATTCAGGGACCGAACCCACGCTTGTGTACCCAAAAATGGAACCAACATATCATGATCTCCACTATGAATCATTAAAAAAATTTCTTATCAGATATATAAATGACTTTTATTAAGCTAGTTAATGATTATTTACACAAAAGCGACTCTGACCTGTAGACAAGTGCACGGTAACCTCTGGAAGTTAAGTTATGGTGATACTTTATGCTACTACCAATGTCCTTTTCATACGGCAAATCAACACACCTCTGCCACTCTTTCTTAGTACCCTGCTTCACAATGCGATCTACGACTTAATTCATGACTCATACGAAAATAATAGTAATAATTAATAATGAAAAATTGTCTTTATTTAATTTTTTTGGTGGCATCATAACACGTGCTTTATGCTCAAGAGTCTTTTTGAAACATGCATGGCTCTATAGCATTTATACTTACCTTTTTAATCCCGAGAGCTGCTTGTACTGCATTGCCATTAGCCCAGTAGTAGGACAAGTAGTAACTGTAGGACTGTAATCAAGACTCAAAGAGTGATGAAATAAATCAATAATCACTTTCAAGAAAATCCAGTAAGGTGTGCCCATAAGAACACACATGAAAACATACTTTTACCACGAAAACTAGCACATCGGTCTCATAACTATAATAAAGCAAGAATATCTATGTTGCACTGTTGGAGTCTATGGTTTGAGGCTTTAGGCACCATGGATTTCAGATAATAGTTTTTACTGGTAAGTTAAAAAAAAGAACCTTGTACTATCATACGAACATTGCATCTTCGAGTGGATTAACAAGTTGATCTGATCATTAAATTATTCTATTGGCAATGGTAGCAACACAAGAAGTTATTTAATTTTATCAGACATACTCTACAATAAAATGGAGGCTCTGCTGGTCTAGACAATTGAATAAAATAATCATCTTTAAGAAATCTTCGATTTTGAATAATATCTTTCGTGGCAGGAGAAACAAGAATGCAGTGTGGTTCCAGTATATGTGCCCTTTCTACTTGAAACTCTAGCTGCATAGTTAAAAGAAGAAAATTTAAGCATACTTGTTTTTGTCCAAATATATAATAGAATACGCACACTAAAAAGAAGTTTAAATTATTTATTCTTACATCTTCAACAGCATCCAGAACTTCCGCGCAGTGAACAGTGCTAGGAGTGGTATAATCTTCTCCTGCACAGCTTTTTTGCGTAAGCTAGAGAAACAAAAACAGAAGAATGCAAATGAAAGAAGGTACAGTTTACCAATGTCTTTTACATAGAGTTTTGGCATGTATTACTGAAGGTAGTGCTAGTGTAAACCTTGGTCTTTTTGTCAACTATCCTTGCAAACTTGCATTAATAAAAAGTTATGCTAGTACAAATTAATGAAAGATCGTCACAGAGATCCATAAGCATAATCTCATAACCCATCTGGCCGGCATTAAAAGTTATCATGATCTACTTTACAACCCATATTATTTAAGTTCCAAAATTGTATGTTTTTAGATCATTTCATACACATCAGGTCACAATTGTTGAATAAAGAATGCACAAACCATATTCATTTTTCACCCCCTGATCATGTACAAAACTAACTAAAAAGTGGCACTAATTTTAATTTCAGAACACGACTCTGTCAACAATTAAAATCGATAGGTCAAATTTGCCATTTGATGTCAATTCAACAGCTTTTTAGATTAAGCTCACAAACATCTTTGGTAAGCTTAAGCTCATAAAAACCTTTCAACTAAAGAACTAAATAATTATTTACATCAACAGTCATTTAATGAAAACATCTTTTCAACTAAACAATAAAACATTTCAATTTATTCTGAGACTTGCATGATTTCCAGATTTGACAAAATATATGCATGTGCCTAAATGATTCAAAAACATTTGATTCAACTTTTAAATTCGCAGAATCTGCTCGAAGTTACAAATTGAGGTATCAAATAAGATGTTTAGTGAATAACCTTCAATAAAATGGGACTCACCTCAAATAGTTGGTCAGATATGATTCCTACACCATGTGCATATGGAACTCGTGTGTTTAGATCAATTTTTTCACCTGTGCTTGGATTTCCGACCAAGTAACCCTAAATGAAAACATGGGATAATAAATTGAACGTGTACATTAACATAAATATATTCTAAAAAAAGCTGAATATAGATTAAGTATGGTGCTTTGTAAAACATTGTACATTAGTTGCTTAGACACTAAATCTCAATTGTAGAGATGCAAGAGGTGCAAATAAATAACCCACTCCAATCATGTAATATAAGATTCAAGATCATTACTTTAAAAGAAATAAAACTCAAAATCATAGAAGAGATTATAGGGGAAAAACTTGGTACACCTAGATAGGTGCTACATTCAATCTGTACCATTTGATTGCATTGAATTCGCATCATATATTCCAATCAAATGGTACGGATTGAGTGGAGTACCTAGGGAGCATCTATCTAGGTGTACCTAAGTTTTTCCCGAGATTATAGTTCTGCAAATGTTAAAAGTAGTTGTCTCCATCAAATTATAAAAAATGCAAAAAAGAAAAAAAGACAGTTATTATTGCAAAAATAAAACTTCTAAAAGTGACTCAGTCCAGTTATTAAGATTATTCATAGGAAAAGATACAGACAAATTTTAAATGATGTCATATCATTCCATATAAGCAATGTTTCATTTTCTCCCATTCAAAAAAGTTGAATAAGTTTAGATAATAGCAATGTTTCCTTTTCTCAACTTAATTGTTGTTTAAATCACATTCCACAGCTCAAATAATTATCAAAATCTAAAAAAGATGAGATTTGAGATGAAGTACAAGTAGTTATATCACAAACACCATAGCCAACTCTATTAAAGACAGAGGCGGTCGCTCTAAAAAAAATCTTCTGTACTTATTTCCTACTTGAAATTTTTTAGCAGTGGAGGAATAATTTTTACCTTGAGATTGAGTAGCGGTTGTTGGCCTGGTTCAATACCTACAAAATTGGTACAATTGAAAACAAATGGTGCATTAGCTTGGGAACGTATTTTAATAAAATCAAAACCTTGTCATAGATAGCATTTGCATTGCAACTAAAAAATTAGTAACAGTTTTAGTTACATGTTTCTCCCTGGTTTGATCATTTGTGTAGCTAGTGGTGAGGACCGGTAAGAAATGGCGGGATACCAGTTATCACTTGCCTGTTTGCAATTTCCTTTTTCTTGTGCTACATACAAGTCAGAAAACTAAAATTTCAGATGAGAACTTGGGGACTCCAGATCTAATGGAGCAAAGAATTGACTATTGACTATTAATTTTTAGCCGACATCAGATCTGTATATGTACAGAAGAAATGCCAATGACTGTAAATCTAGTGCAAACATGAAAAAATTACCTTCAGAAACTAATTGTGCAACAACAGGAACAATTTTTCCCGCATAAGAATCCCCAGCAACATAAAAAGGATGTAATATGTAACGAGGATGATCCACAAACCACTGTCAAGGTTTCACAAATTCATCAGCAGATCCTTTTTTTTTAGATTAGAGCTAACCCCAAGATAGGGTGCCGGCCTCCAAATGAAAGCAACAAAAAGTTCAAATTACAATGATGTAAGTACAGAAGGTCTGTACTTTGATAAAACTAAATGCGAAAAACTAACAAACCCAAACAACACTGACATTTGTGAACTACTCTATGTTACTCACTCTATGATACCTATATCACCAACCGGTACCAATATGTAGATTGTCTCAAAATTTATTCATTCCCTGCATGTATGACACTGGACTTCACACTTTTTATTACAAAATGTGTAAAATGACAAATAAAACTCAGTTCTCTTGTAAATGATGTGCTCTTTGTATCAATCCATCATGTAGTCATGTTAACCGTCTAACAGGTCTTCATCCGAGGAAGATTGTTGTTCCTCTTCTGAGATCACCACCATTTGATTGTCTCTAACACTTTGTTGAGAAGCCAAATTCCTAAAAAAATTTCCTAAATGGCTTGTGCCACCTGTCCAATGTATTTGTAGGTGAATAATTGAGCTATATAGTGTGATGTCATCCTTTATTGCTTTATTTTGAAAAATTACAACATTTCTTTCCATCCAAATGGTCCATGCAAATGCTATAAATAATATGCCCCAATTTTTCCTATCTTCATCATTCATTGTGATTATTGAGTGCCATAGGTTTTCTATAGATGTTATATCTAAATTACTACCACTTAAATGTGAATATTTAATTATCATCCAAAATTTTTTGCTTATATTACAATTAAGAAAAAGGTGTTCTACTGTTTCAATATGTTGTTTACAAATAATGCAAATACTATCTACAGGAATATTTCTTTTGAAAATATTGTCTTTGGTGAGAATTTTATTTTGTAATAACATCCATGTAAATAATTTAAATTTTAAAGGTATTCGAAAATTCCAAACTGTGCTTTTCAAATTTATTTTAATTCCTCCATTATTTAGAAAATTATACATTGATTTGACTGTGTATCTACCAGTTGGTTCCAAACACCATATAGAGGAATCGTTATTTTCTGAAAATATTAGACTTTCTAGAATAGATTTTAATATCTCTTTTTGTCTTCTCATTTCATTGCTACAACCTCTAGTTAAGTGTAAATTAATGTTGCCATTATTCCAAATTTTTCCTAATGAAATATTTTGGTATTTTGATTTAATAAAGACTAATGGAAATTGTATTTTTAGAGCACAATTATCAAACCATGTATCATTCCAGAAATCAATTGAATTACCATTTCCTAGAATCCTTTTATTATTGATTTGGATTAACTTGTAATGTTGACTTACTCCTGCCCAGAATGGAGATGCAGTTGTGGTAAATTTATTATACTTTATTATAATTATCTGCTTCCATAGCCCTTGATATTCTTCATACAAAAAGAACCAAGCCCATTTGCAAACAAGTGCTATATTCATTTGTGACAAATTGAGAATACCCCATCCTCCATATTCCTTTTTTCTACTTACTTTTTCCCATTTGACTAAATGAATTTTTCTTTTATTTTCTGCCCCAGACCATAAGAAAGTTTTCCTTATTTTATCTAATTCCTTACAAACCCATTTTGGTATTTTATAAAGGGATATGTAAAATAATGGCAATGATGATAGAACTGAATTAAGCAAGACTAACCTGCCCCCAATGGATAACATTTTACCTTTCCATATGGGTAATTTTCGTTTAATTTTTTCAATCAACTTTAGCCAAAATTCCTTGTTTGGTCTTTTCCAGTGAAGTGATTGACCCAAAT
>CAXKVX010000171.1:0-345029 GCA_964058865.1 Eleocharis quinqueflora | reverse complement strand
CCATTGTTAAATATCATTGACAGAAGTATGAAAATTCTCCGAGGATAAGTCAATAGTTATCTTAAATCACCATTCACGTAGGTGACGCTAAGCTAACAGTTATTTAAAATAATCATTGCCTTTTATTTTCAGAATATTTTTTCTTCAAAAATATAAGACAATGGTTTTTAAAATAATCGTTGACCTATCTTCAATTCTAGCTTAAATTTGAATGCTTCGCGTCTCTTCTTTCCTAGCCGCCTCCACAACTACTCTAGCAAATCGATTTTCCCTCTCTTTTCCGCCTGGCTGCCTCCACACCTCTAGCAGATCTGATCTCTGTTAGACGTGTGGAAGGATATGTCGATCTCTACCACACACACCCATATAAACTAGCCACTCTCTTTTCTTTCTCGCATGGCCGCTCCATCGGTCTTGTGCTTTTCTCCTCTCACTGATGCCTTCAAACAGCAAGGGTCGCTCCTCCTCCTTCATCTTCTTTAAAGTATTTTCATTTTTTTTTTTGCAAAATATTGCTTCATGTTACTTTTTGGTCTGAAACGAAGGTTAATAGGACTGATAAGAATGGCTGATTTGAGTTAAAATTTCATTTTCTACAATGCAATTCTGGTTGATATTGAAATAAAAATTGCTGGTTTTAGTTAAAATTGATACTGTCATATTTTTCTTTATAGGTGAAGAAAAAGTTATTCTTTTAATTTTTCTCCTGGCCAACTCCTTCAACCGGGATCGACTCCACCAGATCATATAAGTCCTTCTTTGATCTCGTATTTTTCTCCTCTTGTCAATGAGTCTTGTCATATTTTTCTCTTCTCGTCATGTCGTCTTCATCCTCTTATTTAAGGTATTTTTTTATTTATTATTTTGGTAGTTCTCATGATAGTTAGAAATTAGTTATTGCTGCAAGAAATCACAAACAGAGTGTTTATTATGCAAAAGGTTATCTTTATGCAGTATAGTTATTACTACAAGTATGTGACATATGTATTAGTTATGGTACATAAAAGTCAGATCTGGTATCATGAATTGCTCAATGAGAAAAAAATAATACAAAGATCAAAATTAATGCTAAGTTGTTAAATTATTAAATAGTTAAGAAATAAAATTGTTAGGATTTATGATTTAAGGTTTGATAAGAAATTGATGCTTAGGGTTTAGAGTTTGATAAGAAATAAATTAAATTGTTAATAATAGTTATAAATATTTAAGAAATAGTTATTTAGAGTTTAGTGTTTGATAAGATTATGCATGAGTATTTTATTATTCTAATATAACATGACATGATGATATATGCTATTTAAAATTTATTTTACAATACTTTTGTAGGTGAAGCACAACTGACAGGGTGAAAAATCCAACAATAAAAATATAGATTTCGCTCCTATCAAGGTACTTGAAACTCAGGTGTTTCATCCTAAAAAGAGAGATCAGTTTTTCATCCTAAAAGGAGATGTTATTTAATCTACTTTTCTTTTGGTATTTATTATGAATTATAGATTACTAAATGTTTGTCATTTGTCTAATAGTTTGTATTTTTGTGTTCCTGTAGGAGTTTCTTGTGAGAGGTATTGGATGACATAATTTCAAGTACATAGAAAGCATACAGGTCATTTGTCTAGAAATCTTCACAAATTTCAGGCCCATAATTCTATAACTATGTCAACTCCTTTATGAAGATGGATGCTTCTTCTTTGATGTAATTAATGTCTTAGCTCAAAAATCAATCTAAAGGGCATCTTTTGTTAGGTTTTCTACCAGAAAACTGAACTTCTACACACAACTGAGTCTGAAGTTAGGTTTGCCGAATATTACAAAGGAGGGGCTCAATTTCTTGGTAAAGAACTGAACAGGAGATCCCGCATTTGTATCATTGTGTTGCTAAGATATCAATTGCTTCTTTTGAACTATCTTTTTGTATTTTTTTCTATTTAGATGTTTTATTTGTATTTTATTTTTTCTTCTTCTTATTATGATCATAGATTGTAATGTGACATGTTATATACAATATACATGTGCTATCTATTATACCTATAAATTAAAATGTATGTGACAGTTTAAATGATATATTGACTAACAAATATGAGGCTAGCCATTTATAAAATATTTAAAAAAATAAAGACCTACAACAATAATTATTTAAAAAATAATCGTTGTGTTAGTCTATGCCAACGGTTATTTACTAATAATCATTGTCTTATTTCAAATATTAAATTATTATTTTCTATTCGACAACATCCATTTGCCACCGATTCTTTATATGATTCACCAACTTCTTAGACACCAACGGTTGCATAGCCGTTAGACATGGTGATTTGTAATAATTGACATATTTCTTTTTTGTGATAGTGATGTTTCTCTTGACCCACATTAGTACCAAGTGGTCGAAAAAAAATTAATAATAAAAAGAGCAACTGAAAAAATTAGGAGGAAATCACAAAACTGGCCACTGCGGTATACAAATATCGCAATTAATTACGGAATCCCTGATGCCGCAATTATCTGCAAATTTCCTGATGTTGTAATTACTGTTATTGACAAGATTGACTTTTATGTTATGCTACTTTTTTCAAAAAACACTTGAAAAAAACATAATGTATAAGTTAAACATAAAATACAACTGTATTGACCATGCATACATTACATATAAAAAAAGAACGTCACACAAAAAATTGAACATTCGTCCATGCTATAATTAGAGATTCGATCCACCTCGAAAAAAATTCGAATTCTTCCAGAAATTGATCTTCGTGTTTCTTGAGCACTCATCGAAGGGTTCGATGCACCTCTCGAAGGATTTCGACCACCAGACATAACACTTTCTGAGTGTCGTGCAGGTTGCATTGGTGTAGCATTCAGGTTTGATTGGCTACTTACGGAGTGTCGAGCAGGTTGGCTTTCGATCTGGAAGCCCAATTGGCTTAACAATTCATGTCGAGGTATCGGCTGAGTACCTTATTGACTTGATGCACCACTTCCTATAATATTTACATATTTAATAATTTAAAACATATTTCTTGCTTAAATATTGACTTACTTTCAACTCACCTTCCGTCTGTTTCTTCGGGGGTCGATGTCTTTGCCTGCCACGTCGTCCTTCCATTTCATCCATAACCATCGGAATACGAATGTGTCTTCTTTGACCGCGATGAATCAATTTCCTACCGAGAATGATGATCAGTTCGTTGTACTCGTGCCATTCAGATTGATTTGGAAAAGGGAGAAATCTTCCCGACCAAGTATTACGAAGACAATCGGCAGTGTAATAAGGTAAGGCAAATTGAGATAACTCTAAATGTCTGACCATTATCATTGTTAATACATGCGAACATGATATTCCGATCATATTCGATTTCAACAAATCTCCAATTCTTTTCTGCTAGTGCCATTTGAAGTATCATTCGCCACTATATATCGTCATGTATGGATATTAAACAAAAGTGATAAGCAGGTGTAGCCGCATTGTTATATCGAGTGGTAATATTAACGAATGTCGACGCTCAGATATTCCCAACCGTTGGTACATGGTACATTTGACATCTTTGAACCATATATATTCACAAATTCCTAATTAATAAAAAGATTAATATATGCAAACCAAAATTACTGCTGCAAATTCCTCCGTCGATACTTTAATTTCACTCGTTGAATCTAATCTCACTCTAATCTTTTCTGCTACTTCTCTGAAACTTTAACTTTGATGCAGTCTCTCTCTCACTCTCGGTTGGTTTATGTTGGGAGAAAAACATGTCTATTGCGGTATCACAGATGTTGTAGTTAATTGCGGCATCACATATGCAACAGTTAATTGCGGCAACAGTGATGTCGCGGTTAATTGCGGTATCTCTGATGTCGTGAAGGCCAATTTTGTGATTTCGTCGGAATTTTTGTCATATGAGTATTTTTATTTTTTGTTATTAATAAAAATTTCGGTCCAAGTGGTCTTGTTTTAATAACCAAAGATGGAAAAAAAATTCAGAAAAGAAAATTTTCACAATATTTTAGATTGTTCAAATTGAAGTAGAATACATGGGTTGAAATAGTTGGGAAAGAAATATCTAAAAAGTACAGTATCTACTACTAGTGTGAAAACAATATTAGTTATCTCAAAAATATATATACTCTTAATTTCCAACAATAAGTGAACTTGGAAAATAGTCTTGAAGTAGTAACAACATGGATTTTGTTATAGGCATTAATCTTGAATTATTAACCATGAATTTTTCTATATGTAGCAATTACAACATTCATTTGCCACCGATTCTTTATACGATTCACCAACCTCTTAGACACCAATGGTTGCGTAATCGTTGGACAAGGTGATTTGTAATCATTGACATATCTCTTTTGTGATAGTGATGTTTCTCTTGACCCACATTAGTAAGAAGTGGCCGAAATTTTTTTTAATAATAAAAAGAGCAACTGACAAAAATTAGGAGGAAATCAGAAAACTGGCCATCGCGGTATACAGATATCGCAATTAATTACGAAATCCCTGATGCCGCAATTATATGCGGATTTCCTTATGTCGTAATTACTATTATTGACAAGATTGACTTTTATGTTATGCTATTTTTTTTCCAAAAAACACTTGAAAAAAACATAATGCATAAGTTAAACATAAAATACAATTGTATTGACCATGCATACATTACATATAAAAAAAGAACGTCACACAAAAAATTGAACATTCTTCCACGCAATAATTAGCGATTCGATCCACCTCGAATTTTTTTTTGAATTCTTCCAGAAATTGATCTTCGTGTTTCTCTGATGCCGCGGTTAATTGCGGTATCTCTGATGTTGTGAAGACCAATTTTGTGATTTCGTCGAAAATTTTGTCATATGAGTATTTTTTATTTTTTGTTATTAATAAAAATTTCGTTCCAAGTTGCCTTGTTTTAATAACCAAAGATGGAGATTTTTTTTTCAGAAAACAAAATTTTCGCAATATTTTAAATTGTTCAAATTGAAGTAGAAGACATGGGTTGAAATAGTTGGGAAAGAAATATCTAAAGAGTACACTATCATCTACTATACTTGTGTGAAAACAATATTAGTTTTCTCAAGAATATATATACTCTTAATTTCCAACAATAAGTGAACTTGGAAAAAAGTCTTGAAGTAGTAACAACATGGATTTTGTTATAGGCATTAATCTTGAATTATTAACCATGATTTTTTTTCTATATGCATCGAAAGATGTGCAATTACATGTCATGTCTTGAACAAAATCTTGAAAGAAATTCACATATATTGTTTCATGCTGCCCCATCTTTAATTTGTGGTTCTATTTTAATTATTTTAGGATTTTATTCCAAAAGTAGTTTCTGACTATGACTTGGAATGAAAATAATTTAGTTTGGAGTGTTCGCCAAAAATCTCCTCAATAATTAACATCACATGATAAACATCCACGACCGCAAGTCATAATCATTAACCATAAAAAAATCAATTATGAAGTAACCAGAGAAAACATCTTTATCTTAAAAGAACAGATCTAGAGCAAACATCTCGTCTTTTATTTATTTTTCGATGGAGACGTTGTCCCACCGGTTCCTCTTGAATTTGTATTTTCTAGAATTAGTATACTCGGTCGTCTTTTGATTTTCAATGTTGTTACAGTATGTTTGACATATTTACACAATAATTACTACAACATTACTATAATATCCACTCAATAAAATTATCTATTTTTCTCTCAAAATTTGCGACGATACGAATTCGTTCCTCTTGCACTATCATTTGTTACGAATCCTCTGGTCTCTCTTGCTCTCCCGCATGACGCCGTAAACAATTATGTAACTTTTTGTTCAATGAATAGTGTAGCCTGTAGGTCCCATAAACAGTAATAAATAGAGGTGACAAATCGGGCGGGTTCGGGTTCGGGTCGGACGGGTCGGGTCAGTTTGACTTCAAAAGGTTATCGGGCCACGGGTCTGATCAGGTCGGGCCGGATCGGATCTCGAGTCATCATTTGTTGATATTTGTCGGGTTTCGGGTCTTTTCGGTTCGAGTCGGGTCGGGTTTCAATTATCTAGTTTCTGATATTTTTCGGGTTTCGGGTCTTTCGGGTTGAGATCGGGTCGGATTTCAATTATCTTGTTTCGGATCTTTCGAGTCAGGTCAGTTTGTCTTCAAAAGATTATCGGGTCACGGGTCTGATCAGGTCAGGTCTCGGGTCATCATGTGTTGATATTTGTCGGGTTTCGAATCTTTCGGGGTCGGGTTTCAATTATCTAGTTTCGGGTATTTTTCGGGTTTGATAAGTTGTTGTCAAGATATTTTGCACTTCTGCTTGTATTCGATACAGTATCTTATTTTTATTCTAGTTCTGTCTTGAAGAGTTTAGTACATGCCTTGATTTTGATTCGGCCTTATATATCTAATACAATACCTGATTTGATAAGTTGATGTCAAGAGTTCATTTTAGTCAAGACATGTACTAGTACAATATTAATTGATAGGTTGATATTATTTTGATAAGGCTAAATATTCAAACCGGAGTTTATTCTGGTTTGTTACGTTGATCTCGGGTCTCTGATCTATTGTGTTCGGGTCAAGTCGGGTCATCTCAGATTGCGGGTCATGTGATCTCGAGTCTTGCGGTCCGGGTCGGGTACCGGGTCATCTGATCTTGGGTCTTTTCGGGTTTCGGGTCATATCAAATCAGGTCGGGTCGGATATCGGGTCATCTGATGTCTGGTTTTTTCGGGTTTCGGATCATATCAAATCAGGTCGGATCGGGTATCAGGTCATCTGCTGTCGGGTATCGGGTTATCTATTGTCGGGTTATTTTCGGATTTCGAATCATATCGGACTACTCCGGATCGGACGGATTTGTCGGGTCGAGTCGGGTTCTGCCACCTCTAAATAAAGCTCTTGTGCCATTAAAAACATGCGCTGTTAGTTAACGACCCCATTCGCACATAACTCCGTTACCTTGACGACCCAACTTTTCCAAGTTCAACAGGTTAAAACCCTTCTTTTCCAATCTCCCTCTCTCAATCAATGTATGTATCTTCTCTGTCCCTCTATCTCTCTTCTTCTTCTCCTTTCTTTAATGCCTCCCTCCAAACTTTCAAACTCATGAATCTCAAACCCTCAAAATCTCACTGAGATGAAAGAATAAAAAATCCAACAACACAATGAAAGTGCTATTGCATATCTTTTCCCTCATCTGCTTCTCCTTCTTCCCCATCTCTCTCTCTACATGCAACAACTCCGACCATGTTCTCCTTTCTCTCGCATTTCGACAAGTCTCCGGATTCCCCTCAATTAAGGCGGGAACATGTCAGCCAGTTTATAACATACTTTTGCCTTCTAGAAACCTGACAGGTTCGGTTGCATGGAATGTGCTCGGAAACCTCTCTTCGCTTAGCACTGTCAATTTGTGGAACAACTCATTAGAAGGCGCTATATCGACTCATTTCTGGTCTATACCTTCTCTTCAGCGTGTCAACATTGCCAGAAATAAGCTAGGCGGACAGCTTCGGTTTGGGCCGGTACCGAAAGGTCGATCATCCCTGAAGTACTTAAAACTATCTCGAAACAGGTTTACCAGCACCGCAAACATCTTCTATCTTGTTTCTCTCGAATGGCTCGATATATCGCACAATAAAGTAAGTTCAGTACCAGTTGGATTAAGGAACCTGACGAAATTAAAACACCTTGATTTGTCTCACAATTCTATGCATGGACGTATACCGCAAGATTTACCGCCTCTTACGGGTCTCAATTTTTTGAATATCTCATACAACAACTTCACTGGCAAGGTCGATGTGTCAATTTTGAAGAAATTCGGCAAGTCGGCTTTTATAAAAGCTGGAAATATCAAATTTACCAACTCTTCTGCCACTAATGGTACTAATAGACACCAGAAGAAACACAAAAGAACACTTCTGCTAGCAATTATTATACCCATATCCTCAATCATGGTATCCTTATTCCTTTGCACGGTATGCGTTCTCGCTAAAAAAAGGATCAAGAAAAGAGAGCTTAAAACAACCAATCAAGCAGCCAAAGATGCCATTGCATTAGCAATAGAAGACTCAGAAATAGGCTGGGTCACCGATGCAAAATGGACAGCTCCTGTTGTGATGATAGAGAAACCACTCATGCAGCTGACATTTGCTGATCTGGCGGTGGCCGCCTCGGGTTTTGGTCGGGAGTCTCAGTTAGCCGAAAGAGGAGGCAGGAGCGGGCCAGCTTACCGGGCAGTTCTGCCGGGTGATATGCATGTGGTGATACGTGTGGTAGAGAGTGCACGTGAGTTGTCGGACCAGGCGGCGGTTACGGGTTTTCGCAACCTCGGCCAGTTGAGGCATCCTAACATATTGCCTCTTCTTGGCTATTGCATCTCAGGTATTTCATTCTTTCTTTTTCTTTGTTTCTTACAATTATTTTGTTTCTCTCGCGAGTGAGTTTGAAATTGTAACTTAAAACTAATATAAACATGCCAAATTGATAAATTGCTATTGGCTTAAGAAAAAAAATGCTTGGTTATGCTTAAGAACTACTGTTGATACTTCTTTACTATCACTAATAAATTCTCCATAACTAAATTCTGAATTATAAATGCATTTGATGATGATTACAATAGTCGGATAGGCTACATGAATTTGGCATGTTTATATTAGTTATGGAGAATTTATTAGTGAAACAAGGGACGTGCAAATATAATCATGTTATGGAGAATTTATAAATTCTCCATCTTGTTTCTTACAATTCTGAATTATTAGTGCTTAGGCACGTGCGAATATAATCATGATGGCATGTATGAAGTATGAACAAGTGAAACAAGGGAGTTGCTTTTAAGAAAAGGAACTTCTAAAAGGGCTACGAATTTAAACAAATCAATAATGGCTGGGTCTTTTTGTAAAGTCAATTTGCCTCTGCTCTGTATGACCAATTTAAATGCTAAGTACCAGTGCTTTACTGGCAAATATATATTTCAAAATCGCCTCGTTAACATAAAAAGAGAAAGTACAGAGGAACAGAGGTGAAATAAATGATATGCTCGGTGTAAATGGGGAAATATAATATCTTCTCTACAGTAGGATATGAATTCGAGATGATGTTCTACCACAAAAGAATTTCTTTTTACTTTTTAGGAGGCTCGATAATAATTTAATGATAAAAAAACAAAGAACTTCTACTGCAACTCTGTTTGAAACAGCTAACATTTAATGATTTGTTTTGTGCCATGTTCCTTGCCAACCCCCACAATATACAAAAAATTTGTAAGAAAAGGTTGGTTTTTTTTCCTTTTATTCTTCTTTTTCTGATATTTGGATCGTATATTATGTAAGTTAAGATGTGTTAAGGCAAAATAGAGAAATGGTCAGAAAATTAATTATTAGAAATTTGGTTTCATTATAGGTAGCGAGAAACTACTAATTTATGAGTACATGGAGAGAGGAGACCTCCACCGGTGGTTGCACGAGCTACCAGCCGGCACACCCAATATCGAGGAATGGGACGACGACACAGGGGAAGTTTCAGGAGACTGGCCTACACGACATCACATTGCTCTAGGCATTGCGCGTGGATTGGCATTTCTCCACCAGGGCTGGGCAGGGTCAGGCCGGCCTGTTACACACGGCCACTTAGTCCTCTCTAACATTCTTCTAGGTGATGATTTGGAACCGCGTATTTCCGACATTGGTCTGGTGGACAATGCCGGTACACCGGAGGGAGATGTGTATCAATATGGGGTAATCCTCTTCGAGCTAATGGCCGGTCGGAATGGATGGGATGAAGCATCAGTGAATCGGGTTCGTGGGTTAGTGAAGGAAGGGAAGGAATTGGATTTGTTGGACGAAGGACTTTTGATCGAGGGGGTGGAGCCCGATTGTCACCGACAGATGGCGGGTTGTTTGCATGTCGGGTACCTGTGCACGGCGCAATCGCCTGAGAAAAGGCCCACAATGCAGCAAGTTGTCGGTCTCGTTAAGGATATTCGACCAGCTTCTATCGCCATATCATCAGCAATATCATGACGGATACAGTACACGACTATCATTGAAAGATCAATCATGAAACTATTAAAGTACATTAATGCAACTATGATCTGGTAAAAGTTGTTACAGTCATATAATGGTACTTCCATGAAAGAGTTGTGAGTTTAGTGCTAGGGACAAGTGAACAATCTTAATTTTGAATTGAATGTACAATCAACATTTGCAGCTCGCAAAAGCATTAATGTCAATTTTCAGTACAGTTGTTTTTTTTATTTTAAAAAAAGAACACAAAACCTTGTTTGCAAAAATTGCTACAAAAGGAAGGTGGCAAAACATAGTGCTGCAGAAAGCAGTAGTTTTGGTCTGGATTTTGGAGGATGAAGTGGGTCAGAGAATCTCAGTAGCTAATCTCCTTTTTACATTGAACTTTTAGGTGTGAAATTTGAAATTTCAGTTGTTTGCAAGTCAAAAAAGGGTTTTAGATTTTTTTAACAGTAGTAGAGAATAGTTGGAGAAGTTGGATCCAAAGGAATCTGAAAGATTTGTATTTTTGTTGGAAGCAAGTTGGTGATTGGAAAAGCATCCAACCTCATCTGCTCTGCTCCGTCTTTGTTTTTTCTTTCTTGGTTTTGGTTTAGTTTCATTCTTTCTATCTTATTCTAATTTTGGTTTGTTTGGTTGTTTTTTTTTTAAAGGCTGTGTTGTTACTTTCAGCTCGTTGATGTTTGAACCAGAACAAATGCGGAACTAGATCTTCTGTTGCGCAGCAAAAATACTGTGCATGCTGCGCAACAAATTTTAATCTTTGATTTGCATCGAGATTCGTGCAAATTAAATTTTATAATATCAAATTCTTGAATCATATTTTGGCTGTTCGTAGACTACAACGCAGAAAATCTGAGCCGTACATTTCTGCTGAAAGATTACCATTAATATGAAGAATAATTGATATATAAAAATACATAATAGTATGTTTTGTCAGCCTTTTTTGCTTGAAGAACTTGAGATAAAATTTGAGAAGTAATAACAAAATGACAAATTTATGCCTCATTATTTATTAAATGTGGTCTAAGACTATTATGTAATAACAAAAATACATAATAGTATGTTACCGTAGAACTTTGTAGAGTGGGACCTGACAATGCTGTCATTTTTTAATACTGAAGCAGGTGAAATTAATGAGATACGTGTACTGGTGTACAATTATTTTTCAATACTTTGTTTAGGTTCGAGAATGATGACTCGCCTGGATGATTCGTTTTTGTTTAAGATTACGATACAACTCTTCAGGAAGCACGACCCGGTTGAGAAGATGATCCGTTTCCATCCGATGCTTAGTCTATAAATACAAGAATTAATGAACAAATTAGAACTAATTGCTATTTAACTAGAAATTAGCTATTGTTTTACATTCTCTCTTGTAATCAACTCTAGTTTCGGCTCGTCATTTTAAGAGCCGGAATTATATTCAACAATTGATCTTTCTCTCTCTCAGTATTTTCATTAATTGGTCTCCTTCTCTTTCTTCTTCTCGGTCCGAATACATGAGGTCAGGATCAAGTAGAAAATCTATTGTTCGACTCTCTCTCACTGTAGATTTTCTATCGTGTGGCAGGTATCCCTCCAGAGTCACAGAAAATCCGACGGTATTACGAAAATTTGGGGAACGATAGAAATATCAATTTGCGGAGCGTCTAAAAAAAGAGGCACGGTAGATTTTCTACCGTGCGTGAATGGTTAAAAAAGTTGTAGCTAAAAATTGATTCTAACGCAAACTCGTGATAAAAAATACTAATTAAGACATAAATGAAATATGGAGCCAAATTTGATATGCACATTCCTCCGACCGCAAACCAAATTAGGAACGGTGAAAATAGACTGAAATATGTACAAGTCGATGGCTTTCAACGATAAAAAAACTAATTACAATTTCGACGAGCGTAGCCAATGTTGTTATAAAAATAATATTAAGTACGAATAGTATTTTTTCTACAAAGTTCGTCTACTTCCATCTTATCGAGCCTGATTTGCTATCGAAAGAATGAGCATCTCAAATTTAACTTCATCTTCAACTTATGTCTTAATAAGTAATTTTTTATCATGAGTTTGCGTTAGAATTAATTTTGAGTCACTCGTTTCTCTGATTATAAATTAGACTTGACGCGATAAAAGTAGACTCGAATAATATCTACATCTAGCCGATTTGCGACGATAAAAAAAAATACTAATTACAATCACAACGAATGCAACTGAAATTATTATAAAAACTTATCTAAATATGACACAACTAGAACTAAATTACTAATTTTTTTTTAAAAACGCACCTTACCCAGTGTCAAATCAAACTAGTTAATTGAAGGTAGTGTCAATACCGTTCATTTAATTTATTTATTCACAACTCCGATATTTTTTATTTTTCGAACTTCCAAAATAATTTTCTTTCTATTTATAATATATTTATCAAAATTCCAATATTAAAAAAACGGCTTGTTTGTGTCATTTTATGTCTTGTTTGCAGGAATCTTCCAACATGTCCCTCATCAATTAATTGAACTCAGCAGTCAGCACCATTTTTTGTTTTTTTTTTTAAATATCATATTAGAGTAGCTCCGTGATCCTTTTTTGGAATTTTTCCTCCTATTGTTAGTTAGTCTGTCACTGGTTCAACCTAGAGAGATGTTTCATTAGAAAAAATTAGAGAGATGATTAATTGATTTTTTTTTATTGAATCGTGTTCTTTTTCCATGTAGACGAGGCTCACTAATTTAGTAATAATAAATATATCATGGAGCAACATTAATTATTAATATGTTCTGAAACTCATATATGTGACGATAAGCTTTATTTAAAATCTATTAAATTGATCAAAAAAATATGAATATTTAATTAGTGGTCTTGAAATCAAACTCCTCCTCCCCCCACATTAAAAACAAAAAAAATATAAATATAATAATTTAGTAAGATTTTTGGAAGAGCTACTAACAATCATGTAAAACAATTTGGACATGACGGGGGAGTCAATCTTCTCTCTTGGATTAAAATGTATTTAAATCTTGATTGTTGTTTTTTTTGCAAAGATTAAGTGTGACAAATTATTTTGTATATTGCGTAGAAAGTTATTTTTTTGACAAAATATTGATCAACACATTTTGTTTTTGCAATGATAGTAATTGCACATTTATAATTAATATTTAATATTTAATATTTAATGCTTATGAAAAATTATATATGTATATCAATAATTGTTTATGTAAAAGTTGTGTTTGATTGTATCTACCAAATTGTATATCAAAATATGATGTATATTTGATACATTTCACAATATATGTATATAACATAATGTAAAAAATTGTATTCGTATATTTTTCATATCACTATAAAGCTCATATAAACTCACATAAAATCACAATATTATATGTTTTATATGATGTACATTCATAATCATATAAAATCATATTTAAGTATATTTTCATATTAGTTGAATATACATAATAATATGTACATTAATTGTATGAATATCAAAAGTCATTCATTAAATGCATGAATCTCAATATGTATATTTTTATATTATATATATTTTTCATATAACATTAAATTTAATGCATATAGAAAATTAAGAGTCACATTTATAAAAATCATGTTATGTATTTTCACATCACATAATACAAATCATATTATGTGTGTATTTTTTTCATATTGTGTGTTATAGTTTATATAGAGTATGGCTAATGTGAAAACTTTTGCACTTCGACCGAAGTGCAAACGTTTTTACATTAGCCATACTCAGTTTATATAATTCACATATATATAACTCATATATTTTCATAAGTTTATATATATAAAATAATATAAAAAAATTATATATATATTATCAATTGTAATTAAATTGAGCGAGCTCAAATTCGGGCTCTAGTATATATTAGCTCAAGACTTATGTATACGTCAATTAATCTTTGACTCCACTGCCATATTACATGCACAGAAAATTTGAACACCACATTTATACATTTGCATTAATTTCTTTTCATTCAGAAAATGATTCAATAAATTTGTCCATTAATTCTGTTTTTTTTTCAAGCAAAAAAGATTGTACACTTAACTCTTTGAATGTGCAGAGTTTTGCCATTTTCCAAGCTAAATAATGATAAAATCTTGTAGTTGACGCAATTTGAAAAAAAAATCCGGTCGATCTATTACATTTCTCAAAAAAATACTTCTAAAAATTAAGGTGAAGGGTGCATTTTAATGATTAGCGATTAACCAGATAATAATTGATGTTTCTTTTTTTTATTTGCTCCAAGTTTTAATTTAATCTGACAAGTAAAAAAAATAAAAACACGTGGGTCCTTCTGTTTCACCAGTTATTTCAGCACAAGATCTATCACCTCAAATATTATTAGCTGCCCCTCAAAAAATACAAGGAAAAATGAATGTATTTATCGAGTTTTCCAACGAGGTTCGATCCAAATATAACTATCCAATTCGACAGGATTTGTTGACATTTGTTTTTTTTTTTTTTTGACATTTGTTACTGATTAATTCCATGGAGTAGCTTGTGATAAGAAATCAATTTTGGCAGTTTGTGTTAGTCATGCTCTTGTCTAAGAATCTATTGTTATTATCCCACGAATTTCCTTGCCATATTTTTCCATTTCATATGCTTTCAAGCTTCAAGTCTTCAACAACAATTTATTGTTCTTTTTTTCCGAACACCAAATGTTACTTGACTTGTACTCTTTTGAGTATACATCACAAAATTAGAGCTATCTACTATATTGATATTTATTATTCTTTTTTTCTTTTCTTCCAAACACCAAATGCTACTCGACTTGAATACTACATCACAATACTAGAACTGCCTACCATATTGATATTAAAATTAGGGATAAATGTGAAAATATTTGTACCTCGACTATAATTATCAAATTACAAACGATTCAAGTTATATATTATTGACTGCAGAATTTCGAGTTCTATCGCTAAATAAAAATTTTAGAGTGAGTTTGTTTTGGAGAAATAATTTAAACACAAATCGATTACAATCATTTATTGTCATTAATAAATATGCAATCAAGTTGATTTTACATTGATAATAGTGCAATCAAGTTTATTGTCAAATTTTTTATATCAAAATCACGTAGAATACACAATTTTGTTATTTTAGAACTTTCTAGTTATCTTTTAGTATTTTAAAAAATGGTTTTAAAGAGATCAGTTTAATTAGACAAAATCATTTTTAAATCATATTTAAAAAATAACTAAAAGAAAATTAAAATATAACGAAATTTGATATCCATTGTAATATGAAAAAAATATTGAAAAACTTAAAATTAAAATCCCGGGAAAACAAATATAATTTTAATTTATACATCGATGAAATACAAACGTTTTGACTGCTTTGTGCAAATTTCCATCGATCAACTATATTGAGATTTGTGCTGCTCCCACTCCAAAAACCCTCGTGCAGATCGAACCGTTGGTTCTCTCTGTGCAGCCCATCAGACGATCAGTACCCACGGAGCTAGAGGTTTATTTTATGGGTTCTTCTGAGTTCTGACAAGACTGTGATGTCTCTGAAATGGGTATCAGTATCAGATATCTTTAACAAATAAAATGGAGAATGCTTAAAGCTGAAAATATGCTGTCAGTGTCAAGCGTCTACCCCACGGTTTCCCAGTTCATGCAGTGAAAAGAACTAGCGAAAAAGAAAACAAATGTAGAAGCAATAAAGCTGCCCCGGTTGCATGATTTTTTGTAAAGTGAAAACATCAGCTGATTATTTTGTACGAAACGAAAGCACTCACATCAAAATCCAGAGGATGGCCCACAGCCACTGGTGTCTTGACTAGAGTCTTAGCAAAGTCAAATATTATATAGTATTTCTATATTTTTTTTGGTCTAAAATATAGTATTTTTCTATATAGAGTTTAGAAAGAAACATACTCATCTCTGAAGAAATTTAGCAGACACAAATTGCAAATCAAAGTGGTACTAGATTACAAATTTGGTCTGTGTTCTGGTTGTGGTTGAGCCCTTGCTGACCATTCAATTATTTTATGGGCCGAAAAATAAGTTTGGTTAAATAAAAATTTCTTGCCTTCCCCTCGGTGTGACAAATTGATGCATCCCTGCCTCGGAACGCCTCTAGTATCACTTCAAATTTGATATGACATTATCACATTAAAAATGCTGTTCATCAATTCAATTTCAGTACTAGAACAGCCTATCAATCTGAGAATTTGTTTGCTACAACGATACGTCACATCATGGGTTTGGCTGCATCAACCTGTCATTTAATCTGAACTTTTAAGTCTCATTGCCACATGGTATAATAATCGCTCACATCGTAAACCAAGCTCCAGATGAAATTGTAGGATTTAGGAACGACATATGACAAAGTCACCGTAAGTATCCAATCTAACAAAAAAAACATAGCAGAGCACAAAAGGATGATTCTTTATGACAACTCCAGTTGGTAAATTCTCCGCAAACAATGAAAGACGATATAATCCCAGTTGCATATTCTGCACCAGCCAATAAAATGGCATTGCTAAAAAATTGCATGGGAATTTCTCCCACAAAATGAAAAAAAAGGTGAGAATTCTTAATTATTATAAACCCACAATAATTTCATGCCCTATACTTGTGCATTGCAATAATCTAAAATAAGACCAACTCCTAGTTTCAAAAAGCCGAACAGCCAAAATCATCTCAGTATTTGGTTCTTGATTGAATCTTGTCTTACAAACCAATCTTCTTCTCAAACTTCTGAATTTGGTTCAAGAATATCCAAGTCATCTGCCCAGTGAAAATAAACAAACAAATCAATCAAGTGCCTTCATGAGTGAGGAAAGGGAAAGCATCAATCCAAATGCAACTCCATCTAAGCATCTTATTACAAACTGATAAGTAATTCAAGATGCAGGCCAGAAAATGATCTAGACAGAAGCATAGGTTTCAGGATTGGGCATAATCAAATATTACTTTTGATAACAAGCACAATTTTGCAATTGTTTTTACAGAAACCATAGAAATATAAGGACTGCGGTATTTTATTATCAATATATATTTTTTAGTGTGGAAAAAGGAAGTGCCTGACCCAATCCTCCAATGCTTAATACTACACATTACCAAGCAAATCTATCCTTTCCCTGAAGCCATTACTCAAAATATAAACTCAACATAGGTGGACGTACCATGACATGAGGAGCAATCCTGACACAGTACACAGGGAAACCAGTGTAGAACTTAAATGGTCCACCGCTTTTCAAGGTCTTCATGGCACAGTCTAGAGACCCAGTGTATGGGTATTTTCCATTGGCATCAGGCTGCATCTTCTGGATCTGGGTTTTGACGTAGTCGAATGGCAAACTGCATGCTGATGCAAAGAAACCCGATATAGCACTGGCACCTACAAGGATAAAGAGGCATTCAAACTCATTTTGTGGTACACAAGCTATTGACTTCAAAGGGACCTCATCCAGTCAGAATTTTATGTTATTTTTTGTTATACAATTCAGAAATAAAATCACATCAACATAATATATATAGGAAAATTATCTACAAAAGTCAGCTTTCAATTAAAATTATCTAACAATTATTCTGCTATGTTTCGACATACTTAAAAGATTGGAAGCGGTTTCATATCAAGAACGTCAACCACCTTTTGTATGCCCCCAGTCACTTACCTTTATATAAAGTTACTATAGCAATGAATTCACATGAATTGGTTTCATTATAAATTTTCGAAGTTATAATGCTGGAACTCCATTATTATTTTTTTATAAAACGATATCTGCTTGTATAAACTACTTATTAGGACATATATGCTTACCAACGACAGTGCTGACTTCTCCAAATCCAAGAGAATCTCTGAACAATTCAACACTCTGATCATAAGATGCAAGCATACCCATGTTAAGTGACATGGCCCTGACAACAGTGGGACCAGCACCCTTCCAAAGAGCCAAGACACCTTCATCAGAAACAATACGATATAGTGCATGGAAGGCATTCTTGTAATGACGCCGCTGGGCAGCAGGAAGAGTCGCATCAGCTTGCATCCTGATAAGTGCCAGATCAGCTGGGCTGCCAACAGAGGCACCAATTGCACCAGCTGTTAGCCCGATTGCAGCCTTTTGGAGTAGGGGAAGTGGTTTGCCCTCATTGGCCTCAATTGCCTTGTTTGTCAATACCCTAAAAAAAGAGCAAGTCATTGATCAGCTTTACTCAACCAATTACCCTTCCTCTTGTTCAGATCAAGAGTTTAAAGGGCATTGAGCTTCTTTAATTTTTTCATTTGTTCTTGGTCAATGTTCTATAACCAGAAGTTTCTGTTAATAGAAACTGGAAATTACAAAAAGAAAAAAAGGAAGGGAATTTTCAAAAACCATCATACAAATGGAAAAAAATAAATAAACTTTGACAAACCAATCACAGATGAAAATCTAACAGAGATGGTCAAATTTCTTGCTTGCATTTCTTAAAAATACACTACATGCAATGGTTATTTATAAAATCATTTCTCACAAGTCATTACATCTTTAATCAACAGGTTACTCCCAAAGAAGGGAATTTTGAAGTTCTGCCAAGCTCTTTGACAAGAAGAACATCCACTCAGAAACATTCATTACACAAAATGGGTCCTTGAATTTTAGGAAAAAAGAAAACAGACCGTTCGCTATCATTTGCACCAATTGGTACTTCCGATTTTTTTCTCAATTAGAAGTCAGTCCTTGAATGTAAGATAATTTTGAGAACTAATTTGTTTTTTTTTTTTTTTTTTGCAAGGACCAGTTGGAGCAAGTACAAGGATCCATTGGTTTTCTTTCCAGAAATTGAAGTGCAGCATTTTTTTGGTGTTCAAGGACCAACTCCGTGCAAAGAAACATACAAAAGTCAAATGGCTAGATGTAAGTATAAGAAGCAAGTTTATTCCTAAATCCCGCCACCATCACACCCACACCCACCCACCAGAGAGGCACGAGTCTAAATCATATTGCATTAAACGACAACATTACTTGCGAACACAATCCCTATTCAACCAAATGATTGCTTGTCAGTTGCATCTGCCCCTATAAGACAAAATGGGTGCTTGTACAGTTGCTAGGTGATCATGAATGTTGCATTTGTGAAGTGGTGGTGCAGGAAATTATCTTAAGGCATGAGTTTAAGAAGCAAGTTTATTCCTAAATCTCACCACCTCACACACACACACCAGAGAGGCATGAGTCCAATTCATATTGCATTAAACGACAACATTACAAGCGAACACAATCCCAATTACACCAAATGATTGCTGGTCAGTTGCATCTGCTCCTAATAAGACGAAAGGAGTGCTTGTACAGTTGTCTAGTAAACCTAAATGCTTGATCACAGAATGTATGTTTAATACAGGTAATCTAGACTCTAGAAAACTCCCAAAGTAGGAAATTACCTGAAGGATCCCAGTCTAGCAGTGGTGTAGGTGGCTTGCCTTAGCAAACCAGCTGATAGACCCTGTACCATGTTTTAATATGTGAGGCATAATAAGAAAGAACAATAGCAACAGTTTTAAGAGTTCCAACATGAAATTTAATTAAAAACCATCTACGGAAAATGTTGAACAGTTCAAATTGCATCTTAATTATTTACTAGCTTGACTTGTATCGAGAAATATAGAAGAATTTAGCCATTTTTAAACCTCTGGCAGTTTATGTAACTAAATGATGAAATTAAGATAGAAGGCAAACTTCAAAGCTTCAATTCTTTTTCTATAAAGTTAAGAAAGATGGGCAGATGGCCCATGAGGGAAATCTTCACATCCCAATTTCTCATGATCTCATGAACAACTCAAAGAATTGCTTCCATTTTGCATGCAACCGTTGAAAACAAATAAGAAAACTTTGCCAATTGAAGAGCGTAAGTGTCTACTAACGCCCAAATCATTGATGAATTATATGCGGAATTGGAATCAAAACACTTAACTTCAACAACAATCTTAGCATAAAAAAACACGATACCTTGTAGAAAGCTCCGATACCATCATTAGCAAGCATGTTCTTCGTGACCTGAGCAGCAGATCCCTGACCTAATTGGATCCTCACCTACCGAACCAAACGCCAAAATCAAACCCCGATCCAACAGATCCGATCAATCCAACCTACCAAAACAAAAGAGATCTTAGATTGACGAGAAACCGATGTGTACCTTGACCATATCGATCGGCTGAATGACGCAAGTGGCGAGCATGCCAGATGCGCCGCCATTGACGAAGGGCTTGATGGTGGGCCACACACCGACTGGGGTTTTCAATTGTTGCTTCGCATCCGCCATTTCTTCACTCCCTTTTGCTCTGCTTTAAGCTAGGTTTTGAGAGAGAGAGAAAGGCGAGCAAGAGAGGGGCGGTAATGCAAGCAAGAGAGACCTTCAAAATGGATCTATGTGGCCGTAATATGGTTATGGAAAGGGTTTGTTAGCAGATTTTTTTAATAATAGAAATAAAATAAATAAATGATAATTAAATAGAAATATTGTGTTGTAAGTTTCAAAAATGGAAAATATCAGGGTTCGAACTCTGGCATTTTTCTCATGGACGATATTCTGAATTCTGAGCAGAGAAGAGAAATGTTTATGTTGTTTTTGAGGATATCCTTAAGGGAGCTGATACGTTGATATCATATTTGATACTAATTATTGATATCGATTTTATTATGCATCTTTAGTTGAGTTATCATGCACACATTATTTGAGTTATTATGCATGTTATTTTTTGTAATGAAATAGTTATATATGTTGTTGATTTTATTATGCATCTTTAGTTGAGTTATCGTGCACATTATTTGAGTTATTATGCATGTTATTTTTTGTAATGAGATAGTTATACATATTATTTTTTGTACTACAATAGTTATGGTATAACATGCATAATAACTCAAATAATGTTCATTATAACTCAACTAAATGTGCATAATAAAATTGGTATCAATAGTTGGTATCAAATGTGGTATCTACGAAACATTATCCTATCCTTAAAGACCAGGATTTCCAACTCTGTTCTTTCCCATTTTTCGAATTGGGCGGTGTTCAAAACACCATCATTTTACTTTTGTTTCTGTTTTGAGTTTGAAAATAGATAACGGTTATGTGATAAATGCTCATGGTTCGAAATACTGTTCATAAGAAAAAAAATCAGAGAATCCTAGCATTTTCTATTTCTGAAGCTTCCAACTTATTCTTTCTATCTAATTATCATTTATTTATTTTATTTCTATTATTAAAAAACGGGTCGGTTAGCACCGCGAAGTCACATCCTAAAATAGTTGAATAGTTGAAATAGGATGGGTCACCTAAAAAAACCAGTCCCTCATCCAATTTGTTGACCGCACAGTGCTATTACAACATCACTACACTTAGAGGTGGCAAATTAGGCAAGCGGGTTCAGATTCGGATAGAGTGAATCGTGTCAGTTTGACTTCAAAAAATTATCGGATCACGAATAAAATCAAGTCGTATCGGATCGGATCTTTATATAGTGATTAAGAGCAATACTCTTTTAAAGAGAGGTTGCATGTTCGAAATTCAACTCTAGAGAATTTTAAATTAAAATTTGAAATAAAGACTTTACTTCCACTCAAAAAAAATATACAAGCACAAACCTAACTGAGCAAATTTCTTCGATTGAAATTTCGTCACTGCTAAATTAGAATCTATTCAAATTTCAATTCGACAAATTTTAGTTTTTAAATTGCGAATATGAGTGTATATGGATTGTATATTTGTATATGTCTTAGAATATTGGTCGGATGGAAGATACACGGTTCGCATGACATCACGTTTAGGTGGCGTGAATGCATTTCAAATTTTCGTAACTTCAAATCTTTTGCTTAACTGTACATGTAAATTAATCTCACGAAATATATTATAAAATTTAAATTTATTTTGCAAATTTACAAATAAAAAATTGTTAGACACAAATTTTCTGGTGATGATACTAGTATTCATATATACTTCTCAAAGTGAATTTTTGTTGTTGTTGTTTGAGATAGGTCAAAGAAAGAATTCAAACAGTCAAATAATTATAAACAATAGGTGTCACATCTATATGTATATGAATTGAATTTGTACTAGCATTTCGAAAAATTAAATTTTAAATTTTCGTATTGTAATAATAATTTTTTTTAAAAAATTTGGGAAAAAATATGATGAACAGTAAATTCACTGTATCGTGAATAGTGCGTGGCATGGAAAATTTTAAATTATGATGCAGAGTACTTTTACTGTAGCATGAACAGTGCTTTTACTGTAGAAATAAACAGTACTCCAATATCGAAACATGAGTATATTAGATTCGTATATTAAAATCTAATAATTTTGTACATCATAGATATGTTTATGAAAACAAGCCTTAATCCTATGCCATAACAACAATAATAAAATCTAATAATATTCAAACATTACTAGTATCGGATGCTTATTACAATCATTTTATATATAGTTGGGAGGGCCATTAATTTTTACAACTAATTCAATAAAGAGAAGCCTTCATTTGTCCAAAATTCTTTAATATTATAAGATTATTATTTTTCCAAGTATTATATATAGTTTGATAATCATTAACATATTCTTATATATAAGGAATTTCTGAAATCTCCAACATCTATCACTAAATTTCTCTTGAGGAGATGCAAATATTTGTGCTCACGGAGTATTAAACCCATCACCTCATTGAAATCAACTTAGTTAGCTACCAACTAATCATAACACATGTTATGAAGTACAACAAGAACAACAACAATAATAACAAAGCATTTTGTCACAGACAATTTGGAACGAGCTAGAAATGAAATTTATATTGAATTTCATTTTCATAAGATTAGCTGAAGTTTTACGTTGGTTAGTCAAGCCTATCACAATCTTCATCCTTTCCAAGTGACACAAACCAATAAGGAAATGAATATGAGACATATTCAGATTGTGATCCCGACCTGTCCTGATTGATCTGTCTGAGATTTATTCCAAGTTATTTAGATTATTTTCCTATTTTCTGCTAGTTATTTTCTTAGTAGTTATTTTTCATTTATTTACTAAATCATCATATATTTACTTCCTTAGTTGCAGTTATTTCTTACTTTGGAACCAATGCATTTGTCTCTTATATAAGAGACTCATTGTCATTTGTAAGAATCCTCTTCTATTTAATGAAATTATCAATATGTTAAGAATTTCGAGAATTATGAGTTTTGCTACTTAGCATGTTACGTGTTTGTTCTTTGTTTCTATTTCAGTAAATTATTTATTGCAGTTCGTCTTTGCAGAATTGTGATTTGAGATCCTTAGTACGTCACCAGGCTTGGAATAGTCTATGTAAAATATATGCGAAGTTATGTAATGAAGTACTTAAAAAAGTAAAATAAAAACCACAAATACTACTAATACATCGGCAGTTTTTACTGGTGGTTTCACGAAAGGCTACAGATGCTGCGGCGCATGACATCAAAATCTCTGACCCCACGGGATTTGCTGTTCGGTGATTCGTCATCCTTAGAATATTGTTAGGTAGACAGATACTTCTGCACCAATAACACTGACAAGTGGGGAAACAATTACTGAAGCATGTAGTATATTACGGTGTACAGAACTAATGCCAAATAGTGTCAGCTCAGCTGATCCGCTGTAACGCTGTTGCACCTAATCATCCCTCGCACCAACCAAATAATGCTCGTTGCATGGATTTCTCGTGTAACATCAAAACTTCATTAACAAAAAGAACATGCAAACGAAGCTGTAATCAACTAATCATATGGTGGCAAATACTAACCAAAATAGTCTGTTTTGGTGAAGAGATCGAGCAATTGTTGGTGACTGCATCCTAATTGTGTGTATGGTGTGCTTCACAATCACAAATCACAACCTCTGTTTAAGTGGAAAATAACGCCCATAAAAAGAATTGGCAGAAATATAGTATTGCTTGGAGAACGACACAACCAATACAATTCAACTTCTTTAATTCTTTGAAGGAAAAGAAAAAATTCAATCCTCGAAGAATTACACAGGACCATGGAATGAAACGGTCAGGGGTTTTCCTCGGAATTATCCTTGAATTTTGGTTGCAGCACTACAATATCACCATCAACATAAAATGGTTAAACTTCCAATCACAATCTGATTTGTTCTTATTCAAAATCAAGTTGTTGACCGGCTTGTTGTTATTCAAATATTGATCTTACAGTAGCGCGTCAACACCAGGTAGTTATGAATTCGATCACAGCCTCCGACAAAACCAAGGAGATCTATTCATTTTTAAGCCAAATTTGTAACGAATTGGTACAAATTTAGGGAAATTATCGAAAAAGAAAGAGGAGAACAGCCTATTGTAGCAAAAAGTTACGAATTTTCATTAATTTTCAACAACTCAAAATAGACATTATTCTCTGTCTTTATAGACATTACATTGAAAAATTACGGTAAAAAGTAATTTGTAAATTTAAACAACAATTAACAGCAGTAAAGATGACAAAAATGCTAACACAGTAGCATATTCTATATCACAATTATTTTGTCTAACAGCTCCTTTATTCTGCTTGGTTCGCTTCTAACTAACTGGTCTCCGCCTGCGCCATCCATTTTGTACTGTTGGATCTCTTCTCAAGATTAGTATCGGATCCCTTTATTTATTCCTTAGGCCCAACTTCCTTGAGGCCCATTAGCTCTCTCCTTTCTCTTTGAAATGAGTAGCCGTTGCTACTGAACTGATCAACAGCTCTAGTCAGTCCCTTCATTGGTGTCATAACCACCTCTCGTTGCATTGTCCCCTCCTCGAGAAAATTTGTGTCCTCACGAACAAATTCAGGGTAGTCGTGCATAAATTCTTCATAATTCACCCGAGTAGCATCCTCAGGAGGTTGATTTTGCCATTGTACCAGCCACTGTACCTTGGCTACATTGTTCCGTGGAATGATGCGACAGACCAATAACCTTGAAGGGGGAAGGTTTTGGAAATGCAATTGGACCTTGCAAAGGTTGGAGAGATGTATGCAGAAACTGAGTGCCCAATTTTGCCTTTAATTGAGAAACATGGAAGACTGGGTGGATTTGGGAGCCTTCGGGTAGGTTTAGTTTATAAGCAACCTGACCAATCTTATGTACCACTTCAAAAGGGCCATAGAATTTAGGAGAGAGTTTCTGATTTCGTGTTCCACCAACTGAGATTTGTCGATATGGTTGTAATTTCAAGTACACTCAATCACCAACTGAGAATGACCTTTCACTCCTATTCTTGTCTGCATTCTTTTTCATTCTGTCTTGAGCTTTTCTGAGATTGTCTTTCAATTGTAATAGTGTTGCTTGCCTATCCTTTAAGAGCACATTAACACTCTCAACTTCACTCTTTGGTGCACTACCCAAAGCTAGAACAGGAGGTGAATACCCATAAAGTGCCTCAAAGAGGGACTGCTTAATGGCACTGTGTCAGGTTGTGTTATACCACCATTCAGCTAGAGGCAAATAGTTTGCCCACTTAGCAGTTTTATCATAGACCATAGCTCGGAGATATTGTTCAAGACACTGATTTACCCTTTCTGTTTGGCCATCAGATTAAGGGTGAAAAGCAGTGCTCATATTGAGCTTAATCTCTAACTTGGCCATCAGTTCTCTCCAGAATCGACTTGTGAAAATGGGATCTCGATCTGATATGATGCTAACAGGGAGACCATGTAGCCTATAAACTTGGTCTAAAAAGACTTGGGCTACTGTGGTGGCTGTGTAAGGGTGTGCCAAAGGAAGAAAGTGACTATACTTGGTTAGCATATCCACAATGACCAAAATAACCTCGAATCCTTTAGATTTTGGAAGGCCTATTATGAAATCCATCCCTATACTCGACCAAGCTTCAGCAGGTATTGGCAGTGGTTGTAGAAACCCTGGGCTAGAGACATGCTCCCCTTTATTGATTTGACAGTTAGGGCATTGTTGAACAAAGAGATGAACTGATTCCTTCAAGAAGGGCCAATAGAAATTCCTTTTTATTCTGTGGTATGTTGTTGTAATACCTGAGTGACCCCCTTGAGATGAGTCATGAAGTTCTTTGAGGATCTTATGTCTCCAATTTCCTGAACTTCCAACACACACCTTGCCCTTGTGTCTCCACAAGCCCATGTACTCAGAAATGGAGGAATTATCAGGCTGATTGGTCAATTGAGATTGTAACTGGGTAATCCAAGGATCATTGACATAACTTTCCTTGATTTGTTCAACCCATTGAGGAAGTAATTCACTGACCATCAAAATCTGTTGCTCAATTTTAGTTTGTGAAGATGGCAGTCTGGAAAGGGCATCAACAACTTTATTTTCACTGCCCCTCTTATATTCAATTTTGTAGTTCAACCCCAGCAACTTGCTCAATCTCCTATGCTGCATTAGAGTGTTGATTCTTTGTTCAAGGAGGTATTTGAGACTAATTTGGTCTGTTTTAATCACGAATTCACCCCCAAGCAAGTAGTGTCTCCATTTAGAAACAACTGTACACAATGCCAACAACTCTTTTTCATAAGTGGAGAGTGCTTAATTTCTGGCCCCTAATTTTTGACTTAGGTAGGCTATTGGTCTGTGTTCTTGCATTAAAACTGCCCCAATGCCCGCTTGGCATGCATCTGTGTCAATAATAAAAGGTTGAGTGAAGTTGGGCAATTTAAGGATAGGAGTTGAACTCATGGCTTTCTTGAGTGTTTCAAAGGCTGTTTAGGCTTCAAGATTCCATTTGAAATTGTCCTTTTTAAGCAACTCAGTGAGAGGTCGAGCAATAACCCCATAATATCTCACAAACCTTCGATAGTAACATGTTAAACCTAAAAAACCCCTTAGTTCATTTAGAGTTTTAGGTACAGGCCATGAGAGCATCACTTGAACTTTCTGAGGGTTAGTAGCCACACCCTCCCTTGAAATGATATGGCCAAGGTAATCAATTTGATGAACTCCAAATGCACACTTAGAAATTTTCATAAATAATTGAGCTTTAGATAGTGTTTGAAGTACCAGTTTCAAATGATCTAGATGTGCTGAGAAAGATTTGTTGTATACCAAGATATCATCGAAGAACACAATAACAAATTTCCTCAAAAATGGTTTGAAAACTGAGTTCATCAAAGCTTGAAAGGTGGTTGGAGCATTTGTGAGCCTAAAGGGCATAACAAGGAATTGAAATAACCCCTCATGAGTTTGAAAGGTTGTTTTGTGGATATCACTCTCATCCATTCTTATCTGATGGTAACTCGACCTCAGATCCAATTTGGAGAAATAATGCATTCCTTCCAAAGCATCTAACAAATCATCCACTAGGGGAATGGGAAACTTATTTTTAATTGTTGATTCATTCAATCTCCTGTAATCAACACACATTCTCCATGATCCATCTTTCTTTTTGACTAAAAGCACAAGAGAAGAGAAGCAACTGGTGCTGGGTTGGATTAGGCCTTGGTGCAGCAATTCTTGTGCGATCTTTTCAATCTCAGCCTTTTAGAAATAGGAGAATCTGTAAGGCCTGAGATTTACTGGCTTAGCATCTGGTTTCAGTGAAATTTTATGGTCAATTTCTCTTTATGGAGGAAGGGTAGTAAGAGTTGAAAAAAATCTGAGCAAAAGAATTCAAAAGTTGTTGTAACTGTGGGTGTAGGTCCTGTTGATCCTGTTTAGTGTCTCTTGCATTTGAAAAAGGTGAGCTTAGTAAAGTTGACTACCCTCTTTTGTGTTCTCTAGTAACATCCAAGGTTGTATCCATTGGTTTAATATCAGGTTGGAGTTGCTCAGTTGATCCTTTTACCCTCAAGTTCAACTCCCATAATTCCTTGCATCAAATTAATGGTAACATCACCCATGTGAGCCATCTAGTCACAACCTAATATGATATCATACCCTGGTACATGTAATACTTTCAAATCTGCCACAAAATCATGTGATTGAAGTGTAAAAGGTACCTGAGGGAAGCTTTGAGTGGTTACCAGTCGTTCACCACTTGCACTTCTAAAAACCTTGGGTGATTGCTTCTCCACTAGCAGTTGTAATTCTTGCACTAGAGATGAATTTATAAAGGAATGCGTGGCTCCAGTATCAATGAGTACACAAATTGGTAAATTTTTTAATGAACCCCTTGTATTTCAATGATTTGTGAGAGGTACCAAAGGTAGCACTACTCAAAGTGACCAACTGTTCTTCCTTTTGATCAGAGTTCAATGCTTCTTCACTCTCATGCTCAATCACTTCTATTGGCTCCTCATATGGGTGAGAATCTTCCACTTCAATAGTGTGTATTGCTTTGGTATATCTATGCCCTTGGTGTCACTTCTCACTACACCTATAGCACAAGCCCATGGCTCTCTTTTGATCACTAGATAAGGTGGTTGAGGATTTACCAAAAGTGGGCAGTGGACCTTTTTGGATATTGGTAGCCTTAGCAGTATGAGAAGAGTATCTAACTGGTTCCATTGATTTTATTGGTTTGTAAGCCAAATACAAGGGTTGTTTGTATTGTTGAGAAACAGTGGTTTTGGTGTTATCCAGTGCTTTTTCAGTAGGATTAATTGCATTTTCAATTTCAAGTGCAATATTGAAAGCTTCATTCAATGTTTTTGGCTTAAACAGATTAATGGACTTCTGAATGTCCTCCCTCAATCCACCAATGAAGTTTCATACATAGTGGTACTCGTTTTTAATACCAGTTTGAATCATCAGTCTAGACTTAGCTCTTTGAAATTCCCTGATATACTCATCTACTGTATCAATTTGTTGAACATTTTTGAATTGAACCACAGGGTTTAAATGTGTTCGTTCCTTGAATCTATCAAATACAACTTCAACAAGTACTAACCAAGGAGGATCGGGATGCTCAAGTCTGTAACAATACTTTCATTCTTCTGCATCCCCTATGAAATTCATAGAGGCTAATTTTTATACCTGTCATGAGTTTGGTAATAGTCGAAATACATATTGCAACTTTCAAGCCACAAATGAGGCTTAGAGCCATCAAAAGTGGGAAGATCTAGCTTGAGGGTAAGGTCTCGATATTGAGGTAGCAGCTCAGTGCCTCTATTGCCCATTGGATCAATCTGGTGCATTTCGACAAAACCAGCAGATGTACCACTGGAATAACCCACCTCGTGAGATTTATCAACCATCGTCAGCTTTGCTAATTGAGCCATTATTTGAGTAAATTGATCATCTTGGAAATGAATTTGCTCATTTTGTGTATGGAGTTCTCGTGCTAATAGATCTACTCGTTCGCTGAGATTTTGAAGGTCATTTGGGAACTCAGGTGGTGGAGAAATGGTTTGTTGTGATCGAGTTTGAGGCATGGTGCATAAAGGGGAGACGGTCTAGATGGTAGATCGACTGCTCTGATACCACAATTGTAACGAACTGGTACAAATTTAGGGAAATTATCGAAAAAGAAAGAGGAGAACAGCCTATTGCAGCAAAAAGCTACGAATTTTCATTAATTTTTAACAACCCAAAACAGACATTATTCTCTGTCTTTATAGACATTACATTGGTAAATTGCAGTAAAAAGTAATTTGTAAATTTAAACAACAATTAACAGCAGTAAAGATAACAAAAATGCTAACACAGCAGCATATTCTATGTCAGAATTATTCTGTCTAACAACTCCTTTATTTTGATTGGTCCGCTTCTAACTAATTGGTCTCCGCCTGCGCCATCCATTTTGTACCGTTGGATCTCTTCTCAAGATTAGTATCAGACCCCTTTATTTATTCCTTAGGCCCAACTTCCTTGAGGCCTATTAGCTCTCTCATTTCTCTTTGAAATGAGTAGCTGTTGCTACTGAACTGATCAACAACTCTAATCAGTCCCGCCATTGGTATCATAACCACCTCTCGTTGCAAAATTGTAATAATTAATAGATGCTTGATAACTGTCACCAGCAAACTGAAACTGTTTTACATTTTGGTAGTTGGAAATTTGGAGTCTCGATATTTCTTGGGCCAATAATTTTGTAGGTGGGCCTGTAATTAGAGTCCTTGAGGTTTGGTTCATAACTGGGCCATATATTTTAGATCCTCACTCTTCAAGATTAGTTCTTTTAACAATGATTTGTTAAAGGAGAGCAATCCAATTTACAAAGAGCACATACTAGACTATCTGTAAACAACACTGCCAACAAATTGCCAACAAATCAACCAGCACTTTCAGAATGGGCCAATGATTTGATAAAAGAAAGTTCTGACTTCAATGAGGTGAATGAGGCACTCTAGCAAATGAATTTGGATAAAGCATCAGATTCAGATGGGCTCAACACAAGATTTCTAAGAGAAAATTAGGCTTGGATAAGCCTGAGATATTGTAAGGTCAATTTTCAAAGAGGACTTCGACAGACTACCCTTTGTCTCATTTCTTGTTTATTCTGGACATAGAGGTACTCACAAGAATATTGATGCAAGCGGAGAATGAAGGAAAGCTCAAAGGGATATTAATAGTCAGAAATGCCCCTACAGTTACATCCATTATATTTGCATATGATATGATGCTCTTTGGGGATACACAAAAGGGAGAGATAGACCATTTTAAATGCATAATTGATGCATTCTCATCGTTGTCATGTTTGACATCAACTCACAAAAGTCATGGATATGGTTTAGTTCAGCGTGCACTCTCCAGAACATGGTTAATACAATGAAAGTTTTTAAGACATCACTGGCACATGAGAGTGAAAAGTATCCGAAAGTGCACATATCTCAAAGCAAATTCTTCCAAATAACATCACATCATGATTGGAAAACAACAACCCTTTCCATGCTAGGGAGACTGATTTTGATCAAGAGTGTGTTGATCTTTATGTGCATCTTTTACATGGTAAATACCTTGCTGATCTCACAAGCTATCAAGGAAATGCAAAGGATCATGGAAAAGTGTTGGAATTGAGAAGTCAAATTCAATAAATAAAATTTGGACTATGTGTTATATGATTAATATATCACATACTGTCACTAATATTACGAGGAGTAATATAAAATATGTCATAAGTGTGATTAACTGAAACAATGGCACAATACATATCTCACAAAGATTTTGGGTACGAATACATATATAATTAAATGTGAATTAATTATAATTGTTGATGGACCGACTATGATGAATTCAACTAATGCTAGTGTTAAAGTGAATGTCAGTATTATTTTTTTGTGCCTAATCAATTGATTTGGGTCGAGATACCAAACAAAACGGCCTCAACAAAATTTAGTATATTGTATATATATATATATATATATATATATCATTTGGCCGTTTCTCGAATTGATTTATATAAAAAGATATAAAAATGCTTGACCGAATATTAAAATCAGTATATCTTTTGGCCGTTTTTTATACAATTTTTTTTATGGAACTGCCGCAGAATTTTTAATATATCAAAAACTTTTTTTATAAGGAATTTATTATTCTGTTGAGAAATTATTTTTCGACTTGTTGTGCAAATAATACTAAATTTTGTGTGCTTGTTTACAACAGTAAATAACACAATTTGAAAAAAAAAATTGAAGAGAATTTAATATCAAATATTTCAGAGAATATTTGTTATTAATTACAATATCATTCCAAGATACATTTCACTAGTATAAAAGATGCTGGATCTCCAAGCATTACCGGTATCACTGTTAGGTGCGCATGTGTTGTGCATAGGCTTCCTCTATATCTCCATTAAGATATAAATACTTCTCAGTTGTGTTCGTAATCTTGAAGAAAAGTAAGCACCGAAAATTGCTTGGAAGGACTCGTAAGCGACCGGTTCGAGGCTAAAGGAAAATAATAACATAGAGCCACATCCAGTGATAGTGCTTGAGAGGCGATCAAGACCAACACATGATGCCAAGTAAGTTCACGCTTCCTCATTTATTTTAATCTTATTTCTTGCACGGAGTTTTATTTGCAATTGCATGTAATTTAGGATTTTGATTTTTGACTCCATCTAAATTAAAATTGCACCAACAAATGGTATCATAGCCAATGAAGAATATTATTGTGCAGAAGCACAAATTTGATTGATAGGTGTGCGAATAAAATTTGCATAATTTTTGAACTGACAAGGATTATTAAGAATTGCACAAAATCATGAACTGATTCTTGTGTCGACCACAATAATACCATTGCGGATCGCAGAAGACACAGTGGGTAATTTATTTTTAGATCCAACAAAAAAATCTTTTACGGTCCGCGAAAACAAAATAAAAAGTATTTTCTTGTACGACCATGTATGGAAACATATTTGTGGCAGTGATCATGTATGGAAATATTTATGGTCATGACCATCTATGAAAAGATATTTGTGACCGTGATCATTTATGGAAAAATATTTTTTTATGACCATGTTGGTTCTTGGTTGTTTTTAGATCTGAAATTTTATCAGACTTGTACGAGTAGATGTAATAATTATAATTAAGAAAATATATAATTATAATTATTATAGTTACTTGTATAGTAAATAATACTATAATTATCTTAATTAGTTATAATATTTAGCTATTATCTATAATTAATATTTAATGTTAATAAATGAAAGATCAACGTGCTAAAATTTAAATTTCTCAAAAAAATCGTGCTAAAATTTAAAAGGTTTTCAATTAAGAATAAATTTAGTATGAAAGATATTTAGTAATTTTCTAAAAATGTTTCTTAGATACTAAATAAAGTTTAAATATATAGTTAACTATTGAAAATTAGTTTTTCTAATTAAAGTTCCTATTAGTTACTATATATATGATAAGTCCATATTTCATAGAATATATATATGTGATTAACTATTAAAAATTAGTTTATTCTAATTAAATTTGCAAATTAATTAATATATATGTATATATTTATATATATAAGACGAATAGAGACTTTTAAGCATCTAGTATACACTTTACACATAATTTAAAATCTATTTAAAGGCAATTAGGATTATATGCTCATTTTGCTAAATAATATTGTTCGCAAACAGACACTATTACTAAAGGTATAAGCACAATGACTCATGAAAAGTTTTAAATTGACGCGCGGACAACAAAATGTTAATTTCTTCCTTAACTTCTATAGTAATTATTGTGTACATAAAGTAAGGTGTACAAAGAAAAGCGATTAGATACTATGTGCTAATGATGTTCAAGAAAAGCATTTGGGGCTTGGTGCACCTTGGTTCGTCTGTGACCCACATGCCCCACTTGACTGGACTGGTCTTTAGTATGTGGAATGTCAATCCGAGCCAAAGGCATAGCGACACAATGACTCATTTTATAATACTTAGTGCATAACATAAAAAAAAAGAATAAAACAAACATAAAAAATACCTAAGAATACTGATTGCATCTGTTGGCACCAGAAAATGTACCAATTATTAGCCTACGAATAAAGAGAGAATAAAACAAACATAAAAAATATGACCAACCATAGAAAGGGGCCTTAATTTGGAATAAACCAGGGTTTTACGTGCAAGATTGCGAAAACCTCATCAAGAAGCCCAATCAAATGCAAGGGAGACTCAAGAAACATTTTCAAAGATTTTACAAGATGTTTATGTAATTGAAGAAATTATTTGAAAGACATATTAGTTTGTGTTACTCTATTGCATGGCAGATATGGAAACATAGTTGCAATTTCTTGTTTAAAGGAACTCCTTCTGAGGTACACCAAATTCTGAACAATGCACAGTTAATGGTGGGTGAACTGAAAACAATTAGTGTCTCAGAGGACCAAAAGAAAAATGCCTTCAGGCCATATGATCTTGCACATAATGCACCTCACATGATTATAGATGGATCATGGTCACCACCAAATGTAGCTGGCATATGACTATATGTGGTGTCAGTTATGATATGGATGGCCAAGAACAAGGCAGGTGGGCTCAGCAGGTGCAAGCAATTCATGTTTTTTCATACAGAGGCACTGGCATTGAGGAAGGAATCGCAAGAGCTGCCGAAATTCCACCACACATTACTTTATTCTATCAGATTGTGCAGTATTAGTGCAAAAAATAAAAAATCGTACTTTACAGGAAATTCCTTCTCATCAGGCAGAAGGCATAGTGGTGGAATGCATGAAGATAATACAAGCTATGCCAGGAGTTCAGCTAAAATATACAAGCAGGAACTACACCAAGCTGGCTCATGAATTTGCAAATGAAGCAAGAGTTAGGGAGTTGGCGGGTCATGCAAGTCGAGAAAATCAGGCAAGGACAATGTCATCTGGTCAGAATAGCACAGATACCATGGATCAATGTGTAGCTTAGTTTCTAGTCGTAATTAAATCCCAACTTTTGTGTGTAAAAATGAGGACTGGTGTTTCTTTTAAGTGATGTAAGGCAAGATACTATGCACTTGCTATTTTGTGTTTTGTGGGGTTAAAGATGGAAAGCAGAAATCTGGTATGTAAGGCTAAAATTTAATGGAAAACCCTACGGGCAAAACTTTCAAAAAAAAAAAAAAAATATAATTGCAGTTGACTCAATTTGAGGTGGTGCATAGTGTAATATCACCCATGATTAGAAGAAGCCAGCACAACTGGAAATAGTGAGTCCTGAGAGGTGTGATGATATTCTCCTAAACTTAACATAAAACCTTGCAAGTTGTAACCTTCAATTTGGTAGCAGTATAACCCTACACTTTTTGTAATTTGACCTCATAATCAACATAAAACAATCACTGAGAGGTGTTTTACAAGGTAATTAAGAAACAACTATATTATTTATTTTTTCTATTTCTATAACAAAAATCTTGCAGACTAAACTGTACAATAAATAGACTATAAGTTTAGTGAACTACTTTCCTGTATAAAAAAAACCACAAAAATGGACCCTAAAAACTTTTTTGTTTGTAATTAGTCTTGCACATGCAACCCTGTGTTCTAGGCAACCTATACACACTTCTGCCTCTGCCACGTGGGGTCACCCCTTGGTTCTCTTCAATCATATTTCTCACTCTTCTCTGGAATTCAGCCCAATCAATGGCAGCATGCTCTGTCAAAATTCTCGCAAATCTCTTCTTATTGGGTCTAAGTGTTGGGGCTTGACCCCGGCCATGATAAATCCGGTAACCCGTTACCAAGGATGACAGTTGACTTCCAGAGTCGGTCATAGCAAACACATCAGAGGATGCACATGCAATAAAGTCCAAAGCTGCTAGCTGACATAGGAAACGACAGATCAATTCAGATCATTGAACCAGTTTATTCAGGTTTATATTTTTTTTTTCTTCCAATAATATACTGTGTACACCACCAGAATGTCAGATTATCAAATTCCCCCAGTAAAATGAGAATAAACTGTACATACTACAGCTTTACATGCCAAATATAAATAATTTTCTGAGCTAGCTAAATCTGATATTCTTTTTTTTTTGTTAGTTTGTTTTGATATGTTTCCTGTTTACTAACTGCTCTTAGTTGAATACAGGTTGGTAGCTATTCAGCTTGGTCTGATCACAAATTTAATAGATTATAGTTGATTTATTTTCTATGTCGACCAAAAATCACTTCTATAAGTAATTGGAAAAAGTATTAAACATGGTACCAGATAAGCGACACCCACGGATCTGAACAGTAATGGGGTCAGGAGTTGACGTTGAGGGTTTGAGGTCATTATAATATATAGAATTATAGATTAATATTTTTTGTAGTAGTAAGAAATATTTGGTCTTATGCCCACTTATTCACACAAACACAAATAATACTATTTAGTATTTAGTATTTACTTCAGTACCTGTGAGGATACATTTTTGAATGGCTCAAGTTCTTCAGGAGAGAGAAGATCTTCTTTAGTGACTACATTTGGGAACAATTGCATGAAAGGTTCCAACCTAGATAAACCACCATAAATGTGGGACCCGGCTAGGTAGATGTACGTCTCCCTTTTATATCCTAAAGCCGACAGCATCAATGCAGCCTCTTCAGGTGTTAGCGGGCACTTTCCAGAAATTCTTAGCTCTTCTGGAAAAATGGAGCTGTGGTAATTCCAGCCAAATACAAATTAAAAAAATGAAGAAATTAGAAAGCAAAAATATCAAATATACAAATCAAGAAGATAACAGGATTTTGTTCCTTTCCTTTCTTGTTCAAAATTTTACAAAATGGGTTTACTGTACCAGGAATTTGCATGCAGACCATGGACATTACCAATATTTGCAAAGTACACTGCACATTGGAGAAGTTTGACAATATCCCCAAGTATTATCCTTTGACCCCATTGGAATACATTTTAGTCTTACAATTTCAAAATAAATGGGTGCACTTATCATTCTCCTTTTCATAAAATGTTCAAAATATGGTTGGTAAACATCAGAATTTCTGTAATTATTGCTGATGTAAAAACCACGAATGCAAGTCTTCTGATGAATTTGTCAGTTTAGGTATTTTTTTAAACTTCCTTTTTAAATGCTTAATTGAGCCCCAAAATAAGTTACTGTCCAAAATAAAGACAAGAAATCTTTGATTCCATGCCTAGAGCTCTTCAGGCAAACAATACATAATTGCAGCTGGACATACATGTTCTGAATTCGTGCAATAAGAGTCGGAAAGTGCTCTTCCCTGTACATTTGCAACTCCCGCCTTTCTCTTTGTCCACCTCCAAAATAGCAAAGTGAATATGCCACCATGTCCACCTCAAACCGCATGTGCAGAGCTAGATATTTAACTGGCCTTTTTAAACTATTATTTCTAGTTGCAGGTTCATAATTCGGCATGTCTTTCCCAAATAATTCTTTGTCTATTTCTGATAGCTTCGACTCGTACATGCGGATGCGCTGCACCAACAATGAGCCAAGTTTTTTTATTTTTGGCACAAATCTCAATGCATGAAAATTGCACTTGCACCTTAGTCTCTACAATAAGAAAAAAAGAACCTTAGTCCCCAAAATTAGAAAAAAAAGAGAAGTGTATGACAGTTTCAAAATCAGATAGATGAGATCTTCTGTGCAATAGAAAAATTGAAGCAATTTGGCATTTTGTTGTAGAACTCCCATACCATACATGGTTTGATACGAGAGGTTCAGGCTTAAACATCAATTTAAAGAATAAAAGCTTCAATGAGGCTTCGTACAGAAAAAGGTCAACTTTATCACAGGAAAAAATCAGTACGTAAGTTGTTTGGCATAGTGGTTTATGTTTGTTAGAGATTGTTCTTTGAACAAATTGAGGTGTGTTGTGGTACAACCCCATAAGGGCCGCTTTTGGATCATTCTCTTCTTCAGATATACAAATCTGCCTAACCTTTTCAAAGCAACTTTCCAAAAAAATCATAAAGCAAACAGCACATTTTCTTTAAAGAAAAGGTAGGGAACAGGTTTTAGTTTGCTTATAAAATTTCAATAATAGACCATGAAGGGAGGTGGATAGGCAAGGAAAGGTTGGCAGCATTATTTTCTGGGTACAGCTACTTCCTTCACAGCATATTAGTCCTAAACTATACTATAACTTTGCACAAACAAAAGGTTATTATTTTATAACAGTACTTATTGCAAACTTTTTTCTGAAAAATTATTACAAATATAAAACATATATTGCAGAAAAACATTAAATGCCATTGGATTCTAACCTGAAGATAAGGAGGTAAAGGGTCAAAGCCCAGCCGATTGCCAAAACCAAGGAAATGAACAATGCCATTTCTTCGAAGTATGGGAAGTACAACTTCAATGTAATATGAAGGTGTGGCCTCTTTCATTATTTCCATATCAGTTATCTGAAATAGAAATATGTAAAAGTAAAGACATGTTGCAGTTTCTTTTGCTACTCTTGTTCATGAAACCAAAGTTTTCACCTCAGAATCCTCAATAAATACAAACTGCTATATGAACAACCACAAAACTGATAATAGTCTATACCCTTTTAGAAACTCAAATCTCTTCAAAAATATATTTTTTTACCTACTTGGCTACCAATTGCTTCAAAATCTACAGCCTGGAGGTGAGATGGCAATTCTTTTACAATATCCACATCATTCTTCAAATAGTCAAAGAAATACTCTTCCTGATAAATGTCACCAAACTGGCTGGGAGGAAAAAAAATGAAGAGAACTATAATTAAAAATTCAAATTTTTAGTCTACAACATAACAAAAAAAAAACTCTTTCAGGCAAAGTTACGTCAGGTATTATAACAACAAAATTAACCTAGCATCCTTCCACACATTACTATAGAGAAACTTTGGCAGAACTAGAGTTGCATTCAGAAGAGATGCAACCGCAACTGCATTACATACCTGGTAAGAAAAAATAGAACATGAAAAATAAGGAAAAAGATGGGAGAAGGTAAGAAAAAAAGAATAGGTCAATAATCTGTGTCAAGGTCTTACAGCAACCCTTTGTTGATTCAAACCACCATTTGCACTGATTAATATGTAACCATTATGCTTCTTTCCTTCCTCTGTTGTAGATCCAACTACAAGTTAGAATAGCTTCTGAGAAAGAACAACAACCACACTAAATCTAAATAAAAAACCATAATTAACACTAACTAATCAAACTAATGAATAATTATGCATTGGAATAAGCCAAACCAACATCCAGAAAAAAAGAAAATACAGTGACAGAAATCAGTTGGCATGAGTTCAGTAAAAATCAGATTGTACAAAATAGTGACAGAAACACTAAAATTTATCTTGATTTTCTTATTTAACCTGATTATCAAAAAACCTCCTGAGTTTTTAAACTAAACAAGTATAGCCTCACATTTCCTAAATAGTTGCAAATACCACAACAACAACAACTACAACAAAGCCTTTAGTCCCAAACAAGTTGTGGTAGGCTAGAAATGAAACCCAATTGGAGTAAATAGTTGCAACTACCATCAGATTGGGACTTAAGGTAACCCATCAAATTGTGCTTATATATGGGCATCATATTGTATTGCTTAAAAACTGAAAACATTCATTTTTTCATAAGCCCTGAAAACTCCAAACGACTTACCAGTATTGCTTTGACTAAAAGGAGGAGAGAGTGTATGAATTTTTCTATAAACAAAGAGTTATGTCTGAATATTTCAATACGAGGAGGAGGTATATTTGAATTTTATTCGATTTTTAATGAAAAAATTGAATGGAATGGGTATTTGCAACTACTTAAGAAATGAGGGGTATTTATTTAGTGTCAACAACGGGGGGGTCCTTGTATTTTCCCAAAAAATAAAGATAATAATGTTTCATTACCTTGATTAGCATTACTTGGTTTGTCAGCACAAGGCATCCATTCAGGTGCTCGAGCAGCAGACTCTTCCAACAATAAAAACTGTCCATCTGCTGTACCATTCTATTAAAAAGGAATGAAATGTAGTTTATATTATAGAAATAGAGGGAGGGGTTTTTCTCACAGGTCCATAGTGACTCTGTAAAAGGCATATTGGTCTATAATTATCAGTGCAGTATCAAGTACGATTAATTACATAAAATCAAGGACCGCAATAGTATATGCATCCTCCCTGCCCCAACACAGGCATATCAACCCACATACAATAGGGGATTTTCACCAATGCTGATAAGAACCAAGTAACAAATGAAACTGTAATATAGTGTCATATGATGTCAGATTAAGGTTACTGACCATGGTAGTAGATGCTGAAGCCAAAGATAGGAGCTGGCCATACATAATATTTCCAGTCTCCTCTTGGATAAACCTTCGTCTGTCAACCTTCATAAATATATGAATCAATCATGACAGAAATTAAATCATCTGTGAAATTAAGATAGAAAGAAACATAATATTGATATGTTAATTGATTTCAGATTTACAATCATGCCCTTTTCAAAAGAATAAGTGATGCAAAGTATTACTTAAAGACGAGAAAAGAGATCATTCTGAATAAATCACATTAAATATTGATGTAACTGAGGCTGTTTGATTTCCCAACTTCATCAAGTTTAACAAAAGCTCCACATATGAAACAATTGAAAACCCCGCGAGTTGTTTTCCTATAATTAAGAACCAAAAGTGCAATAAACACTCACATCTAAAATATGAAAACTAATTTGAAAATAGCTGATTGTGTATCTAATAAATCCCCATGTATGTCATAGGTGAAAATTTGCAAACCAAGCTAATTCATACCTGTAGCTCCCATGAAGGAAACTTGAAACAGTGAATAGTAGAAACCATCACAGAATCAAGTATGAAAAACAACAAAATCAATCCAATTGAAAAAACAAGCAGCACTACTTGCTTCCATATTTCCTTCTTTCTCTTCCCATGTGGCACAATCTTCATTTTCCCATGGAAGCTCTGTCTATTAGAAAACATATTTTCAGTCCCCAAAAAACTATTGTAAATCGAGAAAAACGGCCATCTATTTGGAATTGTCGCATGAAAATCAGAGCTTTTGGCCTTTTCTCTCCTCTCTCTCTCTCACACTAAATACATAGATACAAGCAACAGAGCGGCTGGTGGAACCAAACCTAATAATAAGAGACCAACAACCCATTTGTTCTCTCTCTAATCTCTAATATCTCGCTTTACCGATCCCCAATCAACTACATGTCGGTTTGACCCGCTCAATATTTAAATTATATTTGGTCGTTGGAGCATGAAAATCAAAGATAGAGGAGAAACAACCCAAAACTAGAAATTAAAACGGTAGGTTAGCTTGATAGAGACTGATGATAATTACTTGAGAAGCAACAGAGAGAATTTTAAAAAAGAAAAGAAAAGGGTTGTAACGTACTCAACTGAAAACGAACGAGAAGAGCTGGAAGAGGGGTCGAGCACCAAACCTTGTAGGGTCATTGATTATGGTTTTGGTGTACCTAGCTTATAAAGAGTAAAGAGAGGCTTCGAACTGGAGTTCTCCAGTTAAATTACTCAGCGGTCAACCGACGCTCACGGCTCACCTCCTGCGACGTCAGCAGTTAAACGATCAAAATCCTGCGAATAGGCTGCCAAGAAAACTGTTTCTAGGAAGTGATGCGGGTCTTCGTTTCGGGTTGGATCCGCATTTGCGTCTGCTCCGAACCTAAACAAACGAGAGCTGATAACAGTTCCAAATTATTGTCCCCAAAAAACATTCCAATGTTGATGCACTCTATTGCTGTACCCAAAGAGTGTGTTTGGAAAATAGTATCGGGAAAAAGTGAAATGTGATTTGATAGTTGTTAATTGAAATAGAGAAAGTATTGATAATTATGACGACGATGATGATGTCAACAACAACAACAATAATAATAATAATAATATCATAATAATAACAACAACATTAATATATATAGTGAGACTATGGTACTTCACATTTGTATTTCAAATCGAAGTCTAAACTACTGATTCAAATCCTTTAAAGTATTCTTTAAATGAAGTATTCTTAGAGAACGAATTTTACATTCTTTTAGAAACTTTTTATTATTTTTAAGAGTGATGAAAATTTTGTTGATCTACAATTTCTAGATTATCCAATACACCTAATATTTCTCCTCTCTTAAAAATAGTAAACAAATTATAAAAAAGTAAAATTGTGTCTCAAAAGAGATTTCAATATGGAGATCATGTTCAACTATTTGGGCCTACCGTTTGAACTTTGAAATATGAGAAACGAACATGAAGTACTGATGAGACAAAATTATATAGACTTTTACAAGGATTAATTATGTTTATTCTAATAAAGTTTTAGTTTGATTTGTGTTAATTTAGTCTAACACATGTAAGAGTTCAAGTTACTGTTCTAAAATTATGTTATTTTAGATTTCCTGCAAGATTGGAGATTTTTTTAGCACAATTGGATGATTTAAATCAACTCAGTAAAATGCACAAGTTAAGAAATGAATTTCATGCATCTCACTGCGACCAAAACACAAAACAGAAACTTTAGTCCAATATTTAGCCCAATTCCCAGACCAAAAACCCAACTACAGTACTGACTTTAGGCCTAATAGAATATCTCGTTCGATTGGAAGCCAATACTGCAAGCCCAAAATTCAACTCCATTCTGACCGAATCAAGCACCGTCAGGACAAGAGTTGGTTATTTTTAGCAGTGTTACCACTCATAAATGAAGTACTATGATCAGAAACACTTCTCAGTAGGATATGATGCGTTGTGGTATTTTCATTAATGGTTACCACCCATGAATGAAGTACTCAGATAAGAAACACTTCTCGTTGTAGGGTACGATGTTTTGTGGTGTTTTATTTAATTGTTATCACTCATAAATGAAGTAATATGATCATAATCACTCATAAATTAAGTACTCGGACATGAAACACATAGAGTGGTACTCGACGCTTCTTTGTTGTGTTTTAGTGAATGGTTACAACACTAAATGAAGTACTCGGAGAAGAAACTCTTCTCGTGGTAAAATATAATGCTTTTTAGAGTGTTTTTGAAAGGTTACCACTCATAAATGAAGTATTATGATCATAAACACTTCTTAGTACGACATGATGGTTTGTGGGGTTTTCTCTAATGGTTGCCACCCATGAATGAAGTACTCAGATAAGAAACACTTCTCGCAGTAGGGTACGATGCTTTATAGTGTTTACTTTAACGGTTATCACCCATTAATGAAGTACTCTGATCAGAATCACACATAAATTAAGTACTCGAAAATGAAACACATAAATTGGCACTCGATGCTTCTTTGTTGTGTTTTATTGAATTGTTATAATACTAAATTAAGTATTCGGAGAAGAAACTCTTCTTGTGGTAAGATATGATGCTTTATAATGTTTTCTTGCAAGGTTACTACTCATAAATGAAGTACTATGATCAGAAACACTTCTTAGTAGGGTATGATGCTTTGTGCTATTTTCTTTAATGGTTACCACCCATGAATGAAGTACTCAGATAAGAAACACTTATCGCAGTAAGGTATGATGTTTTGTGATATTTTCTATAAAGGTTACCATCCATAAATGAAGTATTGTGATCAGAATCACTCATAAATTAAGTACTCGAAAATGAAACACATAGAGTGGTACTCGATACTTCTTCATTGTGTTTTAATGAATGGTTACAACACTTAAATGATGTACTCAAACGAGAAACTCTTATCGTAGAAAAATATAATGCTTTGTAGAGTGGTCTTGAATGGTTACCACTCATAAATGAAGTACTTTGATCAGAAACACATCTTAGTAGGATATGATGCTTTGTGGTATTTTGTTTAATGGTTACCACCCATGAATGAAGTACTCAGATAAGAAACACTTATCGCAGTAGGGTACGATGCTTTGTGGTGTTTTCTTTATTGGTTACCACCCATGAATGATGTACTCAGATAAGAAACATTTATCGCATTAGGGCATGATGCTTTGTGATCTTTTCTTTAAACTCATATGGCCTTGCATTACATATAGAGGGCAACATAGCCACCATATCTTCATCGTAGGGCCACCATTCTGGGCCATTCTCATCGAGATGCTCAAATGCTCAAATTGCCACCTATAAAAATTTTAATAATGTAAAAATATATAGTTATTAAAAAATGTAAAGATGGTTAAAATAGTCACAAAATACATGTAGAGAGTGATACTTCTATGCGGTTCGTCTTTGTAGTTGTGCGTCGGGCCCATCCATCTCACCCCGTATGACATATCACCAGGCAAATTCTTCGCTCTCGGATGTCCAATTGGGAGCCTTGTCCACACCCACATCTGCAATAACATCAAAGGGCCCCCAATTTGCTTGTTCCTCTTGTCTGATGCATCGCATAAAGCACGATACAAACATGCTAGCACCGCCGAGCCCCAACTATACAAACGTTCTTATTCCTATTTATAATAAATATATTTACTGCATTTAAAAATCTATTATTAGTAATTATTAAAATGTATATAAATAAATAAAAACTTAGCAAAAAAATGTACATCATGACTTAGGGGCGCAACTATTACTTACGCCCCTAGGTAGCAGTACTTCAGGATATTATGGATCGTTCAGTTTTGATCAGACGGGTCGGATGAACTCATTGGACGGTGAAGATTACGAGAATCTAAAATATCATTTGGTCTTAGATTATGGAAAATTGAAGCAATCTACCCATCCGTTGTCGGATCAGCTCATCAGCCTCTGTTGTCATATTTTTCATGACAATTATTGTCATTAGATTAATTTGAGTCGTTGATGAATTTTTACGCTTGTGATTTAATTCAGTAGGATTTCATAATTTTATGGAGTCTGTTTGTCAACCTCTCAATGCAAAAATTTGCTGTTAAAAGTATGGCAGCATAACTGTTTTCATTTGCTTATCCATTTTTTGGTCCTTCTTTTTGTTCGTCTTCTTTTTGTCTATTAAAATTATCAAATTGTAAAAGACCACATGTGATCTAGTGAAATCGGTTCCGAAAGAAAGTTTTGATTTTGGAGGTTCCGTGGACATAGACCTAGCTTGTTTGTAGGCCGAACACTGTTATATTGCGTGTTCTTATTTTCTTTTGATCTTTACACACTCTCTCTTTATTATATTTGCACGTTATTGTTTGATTTTCTCAATTTCTCTTAGTACTTGCTTGCTTGTGATTTTAGCTAGCTAGATTAGAACTAGAAGAAGAATGTTCTTGTATTATCTCTTGATTTTGGAGTATCTCTAGATTTTAGCTAATTTTGAATTATAATTGTTAAAATGCTTCTGTACTAGTACTTGACCTCAGGACCTCATTCTGACAAATCCTTGGACAAATAGTTCCAACAATCAGGTTTTGTATTGATCACCCTTGGAATTTCCTATCATAGCACTTTCAAGACGAGACCCCTCTCCGATACATTCAATTTTGTGATAAATGGAGATAATCAAATGAGAAATAAGAGTGTAACCAACTAGTTCTAGCAATTGATCTTTGAGATTGGAAACCCCTAATTGAACTAGACCAACGATGTGTCATAAGTCTGGTAATATTGTATGCAAACATGAAATCGATCAAACAACCATAAGAAGTTACAACCTATTTTAATGGTCAAGAGATATCGATCAATGCTCATACCTTTGTCGAGGTCTTTTGGTATAGTTAAAAATGGAAAGAAGTAGATGTGTATCACAAATGGCCTCAACATGAGGAATCTTTTAACGAATTTAAGAGGTGGTTAGGTGCAAAAAACCCCACACAAATACCATTTTGATTCCAAACTACCTGCTTTTCATATGTTATTTCTTCTTATAAACAACATCTCAATTCCCGAAAAAGGTCTCAAAACCAACATTGAGACATCTCATTCCAAAGACAAAATTGTGAATATCCCCTTTATCATCCTTAGCCACACGAGAGCCACCCTAACCAACAAGCAAATGAGTTTACCCTATCCTCACCTTTGAGAACCCAAGGCACAAAAATATCGTCATACTAGACAATCCAAAGGAACCCAACCCAATCATCTACATACCGACAAACCTTATCACATTTTTGGCAAGAAGGGTTGGGTGAAGAGGAATTTGACTTGGGAACCGAAACCCAAGTCCATGAATGAATGAATTAGAAGGAAAGGAACAAACCAAATCAATATATCGATCTGGATGCTCCACAAATGATGGAAGAAGAACCTACTCAAAGCATGTATTTTGCCACTCATTTATGGGCGTTAACTATTCAAGAAAACACCGCAAAAAAATTTATCCTACTGCGAGAAGTGTTTCTATTCAGATTACTTGATTTATGAGTGGTAACCTTCCAAGAAAACTCTAAACCTTTCATGAAACCACCACAAAGAAGCATAGAATACCATTCTAAGTGCTTCATATCTGATTACTTCATTTATGGGTGGTAAACATTCGATAAAACACATCAAAACATCTTATCCCGCTACGATAAGTGTTTATGATATGATTACTTCATTTATCGGTGGTAACCTTTCAAGAGAACTCCAAATCTTTCAGGAAACCACCACGAAGAAGCGTAGAATACCACTCTAAGCGCTTCATGACTGATTACTTCATTTATGGGTGGTAAGCATTCAACAAAACACCACAAAGCATCTTATCATGCTAAGAGAAGTGTTTCTAATCTGAGTAATTCATTTATGAGTGGTTACCATTCAAGAAAACACCACAAAGCTTGTTATCTTGCTAAGAGTAGTGTTTTTGATCTGAGTACATTTATGGATGGTAACCATTCAAGAAAATACCACAAAGCTTCTTATCCTACTACAAAAACTGTTTCTGATCTGATTACTTCATTTATGATTGGTAACATTCCAAGAAAATTCTAAACCTTTCATAAAAAGCACCACAAATAAGACATAGAATTACAACACTAAGTGCTTCATGTCTGACTACTTCATTTATGGATGGTAAAAATTCAAGAAAACACCACAAAACTTCTTATCCTACTATAGAAGTGTTTCTGATTCGAGTACTTCATTTATGAGTAGTAACAATTCGAGAAAACACCACAAAGCTTCTTATCCTGCTACGAGAAGTGTTTCTGATCTGATTACTTCATTTATGGCTGGTAATCTATAAAGAGAACTCCAAACCTTTCAGAAAACCACCACGAAGAAGCGTAGGATACCACTCTAAGCGCTTCATGACTGATTACATCATTTATGAGTGGTAAACATTCAACAAAACGCCACAAAGCAGCTTATCCTACTAAGAGAAGTGTTTTTGTTCTGAGTACTTCATTTATGCGTGGTAACCATTTAACAAAACATCACAAAGCTTCTTATCCTAATACGAGAAGTGTTTCTAATCTGATTACTCTATTTATGAGTGCTAACATTCCAAGAAAACTCTATACCTTTCATAAAAGCACCACGAAAAAGCAAAGAATACCACATTAAGTGCTTCATGTCTAATTACTTCATTTTATGGATGGTAAACATTCAAGAAAACACCTCAAAACATCTTATCGTACTACGAGAAGTGTTTTTGATCCGAGTACTTCATTTATGTGTGGTAACCTTTCAAGAAAACTCTGAACCTTTCAAGAAGCCAACACGAAGAAGCGTAGAATATCACTCTAAGTGCTTAATGTCTGATTACTTTATTTATGGATGGTAAACATTGAAGAAAACACCACAAAACATATTATCCTGCTACGACAAGTATTTTTGATCCGAGTACTTCATTTATGGGAAAATATTCAAGAAAACAACACAAAACATATTATCCTACAACGAGAAGTGTTTCTACTCAGATTACTTCATTTATGAGTGGTAACCTTCCAAGAAAATTCTAAACCTTTCATGAAACCGCCACAAAGAAGTATAGAATAACATTCTAAGTGCTTAATATCTTATTACTTCATTTATGGGTGGTAAACATTCGAGAAAACACCGCAAGACATCTTATCCCACTATGAGAAGGGTTTCTGATATGATTACTTCATTTATCGGTGGTAACCTTTCAAGAGAAATTCAAACCTTTTAGGAAACTGCCACGAAGAAGTGTAGAATACCACTCTAAGCGCTTCATGACTGATTACTTCATTTATGGGTGGTAAACATTCAACAAAACACCACAAAAGCGGTGTTTTGTTCTTATTTATAGGCAGTAACCAATCAACAAAACCCCACAAATCAAGAAAATACCATAAATCTTACGAGAAGTGTTTCAAGAAAACACCACAAAATAACTTATCCTCCTGCGAGACTTCATTTATGACTGGTAACCTTCCAAGAAAACTATAAACCTTCCATGAAACCACCACAAAGAAGCATAGAATACCATTATAAGTGCTTCATATCTGATTACTTCATTTATGGGTGGTAAACATTCGAGAAAACAACACAAAGCATCTTATCCTGCTACGAGAAGTGTTTCAGATATGATTACTTAATTTATCGGTGGTAACCTTTCAAGAGAACTCCAAACCTTTCAAAAAACGACCTCGAAGAAGTGTAGAATACCACTCTAAGCGCTTCATAACTGATTACTTCATTTATGAGTGGTAACATTGAACAAAACACCACAAAGAATATTATTCTGCTACGAGAAGTGTTTCTGATCCGAGTACATCATTTATGTGGTAACTAATTAAAAAAACACCACAAATCTTCTTATCTTACTAAAAGAAGTATTTTTTATCTGATTACTTCATTTATGAGTGGAAACCTTCGAAGAAAACTCTAAACCTTTTAGGAAACCACCACAAAGAAGCATAGAACACCAATCTAAGTGCTTCATATATTATTACTTTATTTATGGGTGGTAAATCTTCAAGAGAACACCACAAAGCATCTTATTCCGGTACGAGAAGTGTTTTTTGGTATGATTACTTCATTTATGGATGGTAATCTTTCAAGAGAACTCTAAACCTTTCAGGAAACCACCACGAATAAGCGTAAAATACCACTCTAAGCACTTCATGACTAATTACTTCATTCATGGGTGGTAACAATTAAAGAAAACACCATAAAACATCATATCCTACTAAGAAGTATTTTTGATCATAGTACTTCATTTATGAGTGGTAATCTTTCAAGAAAACTTCATAAAACATCATATCTTATCACGAGAAGAGTTTATTTTTCGAGTGCTTCATTTAAGTGTTATAAACATTTATTTAAAAACAACCAAGAAGCATAGATACCACTCTAAGTGTTTCATTTCCGTGTACTTAATTTATGAGTGATTCTGATCATAGTACTTCATTTATAGGTGGTGACCTTTAAAGAAAACACCACAAAACATCGTACCCTAATGCGAGAAGTGTTTATTATCTGAGTACTTCATTCATGGGTGGTAACAATTAAAGAAAATACCATAAAGCATCATATCCTACTAAGAAGTATTTCTGATCAGAGTACTTCATTTATGAATGTTAGTCTTTCAAGAAAACTTCACAAAACATCATATTTTACCACGACAAGAGTTTATTCTTGAGTGCTTCATTTAAATGTTATAACCATTCATTTAAAAACAACGAAGAAGCATAGATACCACTCTAAGTGTTTCATGTCCGTGTACTTAATTTATGATTGATTCTCATCATAGTACTTCATTTATGGGTGGTAACCTTTAAAGAAAACACCACAAAGCATCGTACCCTACTGCGAGAAGTGTTTATTATCTGAGTACTTCATTCATGGGTGGTAACAATTAAAGAAAATACCATAAAACATCATATCCTACTAAGAAGTATTTCTGATCAGAGTACGTCATTTATGAATGTTAGTCTTTTAAGAAAACTTCACAAAACATCATATCTTACCACGAGAAGAGTTTATTTTTCGAGTGCTTCATTTAAGTGTTAGAACCATTTATTTAAAAACAACGAAGAAGCATAGATACCACTCTAAGTGTTTCATGTCCGTGTACTTAATTTATGAGTGATTCTGATCATAGTACTTCATTTATGGGTGGTAACCTTTAAAGAAAACACCACAAAGCATCGTACCCTACTGCCAGATGTGTTTATTATCTGAGTACTTCATTCATGGGTGGTAACCATTAAAGAAAACACCATAAAGAATCATATTCTACTAAGAACTATTTCTGATCGTAGTACTTTATTTATGAGAGGTACTCTTTCAAGAAAACTTCACAAAACATCATATCTTACACCGAGAAGAGTTTATTCTTCGAGTACATCATTTAAGTGTTGTAACCATTCACTGAAACACAACAAACAAGTATCGAGTACCACTCTAAGTGCTCCAATACCGAGTAATTAATTTATGAGTGATTATGATCATAGTGCTTCATTTATGGGTGATAACCATTAAAGAAAAGATCACAAAGCTTCTTACCCTAAAGCGAGAAGTGTTTCTTATCTGAATACTTCATTTATGAGTTGTAACCATTAATGAAAACACAACAAAGCATCATATCCTACTAAGAAGTGTTTCTGATCATTGTACTTCAATTATTAGTAGTAACCTTTGAAGAACCCTCTACAAAGCATTATATTTTACTACGAAAAGAGTTTCTCCTTCGAGTACTTCATTTATGTGTTGTAACCATTCACTAAAACACAACGGAGAAGAATCGGGTACCACTCTATGTGTTTCATGTCCGAGTACTTAATTTATGAGTGATTCTGATCAGAGTACTTTATTTATGGGTGGTAACCTTTAAAGAAAACACCACAAAGCATCGTACCCTACTGCGAGAAGTGCTTCTTATCTGAGTACTTTATTCATGGGTGGTAACCATTAAAGAAAACACCACAAAGCATTATTTCCTACTAAGATGTATTTCTGATCATAGTACTTCATTTATGAGTGTTAGTCTTTTAAGAAAACTTCACAAAACACCATATCTTACCACGAGAAGAGTTTATTCTTCGAGTGCTTCATTTAAGTGTTATAAACATTCATTTAAAAACAACGAAGAAGCATAGATACCACTCTAAGTGTTTCATTTCCGTGTACTTAATTTATGAGTGATTCTGATCATAGTACTTCATTTATAGGTGGTAAACTTTAAAGAAAACACCACAAAGCATCGTACCCTACTGCCAGAAGTGTTTATTATCTGAGTACTTCATTCATGGGTGGTAACAATTAAAGAAAATACCATAAAGCATCATATCCTACTAAGAAGTATTTCTGATCAGAGTACTTCATTTATGAATGTTAGTCTTTCAAGAAAACTTCCACAAAACACCATATCTTACCACGAGAAGAGTTTATTCTTCGAGTGCTTCATTTAAGTGTTACAACCATTCATTTAAAAAAACGAAGAAACAAAGATACCAATCTAAGTGTTTCATGTCCGTGTACTTAATTTATGAGTGATTCTGATCATAGTACTTCATTTATGGGTGGTAACCTTTAAAGAAAACACCACAAAGCATCGTACCCTACTGCGAGATGTGTTTATTATCTGAGTACTTCATTCTTGGGTAGTAACCATTAAAGAAAACACCATAAAGCATCATATTCTACTAAGAAGTATTTCTGATCGTAGTACTTCATTTATGAGAGGTACTCTTTCAAGAAAACTTCACAAAACATCATATCTTACCACGAGAAGAGTTTATTCTTCGAGTACTTCATTTAAGTGTTGTAACCATTCATTGAAACACAACAAACAAGTATCGAGTACCACTCTAAGTGCTCCATTACCGAGTAATTAATTTATGAGTGATTATGATCATAGTGCTTCATTTATGGGTGATAACCATTAAAGAAAACATCACAAAGCTTCTTACCCTAAAGCGAGAAGTGTTTCTTATCTGAGTACTTCATTTATGGGTTGTAACCATTAATGAAAACACAACAAAGCATCATATCCTACTAAGAAGTGTTTCTGATCATTGTACTTCAATTATTAGTAGTAACCTTTCAAGAACCCTCTACAAAGCATTATATTTTACTACGAAAAGAGTTTCTCCTTCGAGTACTTCATTTATGTGTTGTAACCATTCACTAAAACACAACGGAGAAGATTCGGGTACCACTCTATGTGTTTCATGTCCGAGTACTTAATTTATGGGTGATTCTGATCAGAGTACTTCATTTATGGGTTGTAACCATTAAAGAAAACACCACAAAGCATCGTACCCTACTGCGAGAAGTGCTTCTTATCTGAGTACTTTATTCATGGGTGGTAACCATTAAAGAAAACACCACAAAGCATTATTTCCTACTAAGATGTATTTCTGATCATAGTACTTCATTTATGAGTGTTAGTCTTTCAAGAAAACTTCACAAAACACCATATCTTACCACGAGAAGAGTTTCTTCTTCGAGTGCTTCATTTAAGTGTTATAAACATTCATTTAAAAACAACGAAGAAGCATAGATACCAATCTAAGTGTTTCATGTCCGTGTACTTAATTTATGAGTGATTCTGATCATAGTACTTCATTTATGGGTGGTAACCTTTAAAGAAAACACCACAAAGCATCGTACCCTACTGCGAGATGTGTTTATTATCTGAGTACTTCATTCGTGGGTAGTAACCATTAAAGAAAACACCATAAAGCATCATATTCTACTAAGAAGTATTTCTGATCGTAGTACTTCATTTATGAGAGGTACTCTTTCAAGAAAACTTCACAAAACATCATATCTTACCACGAGAAGAGTTTATTCTTCGAGTACTTCATTTAAGTGTTGTAACCATTCATTGAAACACAACAAACAAGTATCGAGTACCACTCTAAGTGCTCCATTACCGAGTAATTAATTTATGAGTGATTATGATCATAGTGCTTCATTTATGGGTGATAACCATTAAAGAAAACATCACAAAGCTTGTTACCCTAAAGCGAGAAGTGTTTCTTATCTGAGTACTTCATTTATGGGTTGTAACCATTAATGAAAACACAACAAAGCATCATATCCTACTAAGAAGTGTTTCTGATCATTGTACTTCAATTATTAGTAGTAACCTTTCAAGAACCCTCTACAAAGCATTATATTTTACTACGAAAAGAGTTTCTCCTTCGAGTACTTCATTTATGTGTTGTAACCATTCACTAAAACACAACGGAGAAGATTCGGGTACCACTCTATGTGTTTCATGTCCGAGTACTTAATTTATGGGTGATTCTGATCAGAGTACTTCATTTATGGGTTGTAACCATTAAAGAAAACACCACAAAGCATCGTACCCTACTGCGAGAAGTGCTTCTTATCTGAGTACTTTATTCATGGGTGGTAACCATTAAAGAAAACACCACAAAGCATTATTTCCTACTAAGATGTATTTCTGATCATAGTACTTCATTTATGAGTGTTAGTCTTTCAAGAAAACTTCACAAAACACCATATCTTACCACGAGAAGAGTTTATTCTTCGAGTGCTTCATTTAAGTGTTATAAACATTCATTTAAAAACAACGAAGAAGCATAGATACCAATCTAAGTGTTTCATGTCCGTGTACTTAATTTATGAGTGATTCTGATCATAGTACTTCATTTATGGGTGGTAACCTTTAAAGAAAACACCACAAAGCATTCGTACCCTACTGCGAGATGTGTTTATTATCTGAGTACTTCATTCATGGGTAGTAACCATTAAAGAAAACACCATAAAGCATCATATTCTACTAAGAAGTATTTCTGATCGTAGTACTTCATTTATGAGAGGTACTCTTTCAAGAAAACTTCACAAAACATCATATCTTACCACGAGAAGAGTTTATTCTTCGAGTACTTCATTTAAGTGTTGTAACCATTCATTGAAACACAACAAACAAGTATCGAGTACCACTCTAAGTGCTCCATTACCGAGTAATTAATTTATGAGTGATTATGATCATAGTGCTTCATTTATGGGTGATAACCATTAAAGAAAACATCACAAAGCTTCTTACCCTAAAGCGAGAAGTGTTTCTTATCTGAGTACTTCATTTATGGGTTGTAACCATTAATGAAAACACAACAAAGCATCATATCCTACTAAGAAGTGTTTCTGATCATTGTACTTCAATTATTAGTAGTAACCTTTCAAGAACCCTCTACAAAGCATTATATTTTACTACGAAAAGAGTTTCTCCTTCGAGTACTTCATTTATGTGTTGTAACCATTCACTAAAACACAACGGAGAAGATTCGGGTACCACTCTATGTGTTTCATGTCCGAGTACTTAATTTATGGGTGATTCTGATCAGAGTACTTCATTTATGGGTTGTAACCATTAAAGAAAACACCACAAAGCATCGTACCCTACTGCGAGAAGTGCTTCTTATCTGAGTACTTTATTCATGGGTGGTAACCATTAAAGAAAACACCACAAAGCATTATTTCCTACTAAGATGTATTTCTGATCATAGTACTTCATTTATGAGTGTTAGTCTTTCAAGAAAACTTCACAAAACACCATATCTTACCACGAGAAGAGTTTCTTCTTCGAGTGCTTCATTTAAGTGTTATAAACATTCATTTAAAAACAACGAAGAAGCATAGATACCAATCTAAGTGTTTCATGTCCGTGTACTTAATTTATGAGTGATTCTGATCATAGTACTTCATTTATGGGTGGTAACCTTTAAAGAAAACACCACAAAGCATCGTACCCTACTGCGAGATGTGTTTATTATCTGAGTACTTCATTCGTGGGTAGTAACCATTAAAGAAAACACCATAAAGCATCATATTCTACTAAGAAGTATTTCTGATCGTAGTACTTCATTTATGAGAGGTACTCTTTCAAGAAAACTTCACAAAACATCATATCTTACCACGAGAAGAGTTTATTCTTCGAGTACTTCATTTAAGTGTTGTAACCATTCATTGAAACACAACAAACAAGTATCGAGTACCACTCTAAGTGCTCCATTACCGAGTAATTAATTTATGAGTGATTATGATCATAGTGCTTCATTTATGGGTGATAACCATTAAAGAAAACATCACAAAGCTTGTTACCCTAAAGCGAGAAGTGTTTCTTATCTGAGTACTTCATTTATGGGTTGTAACCATTAATGAAAACACAACAAAGCATCATATCCTACTAAGAAGTGTTTCTGATCATTGTACTTCAATAATTAGTAGTAACCTTTCAAGAACCCTCTACAAAGCATTATATTTTACTACGAAAAGAGTTTCTCCTTCGAGTACTTCATTTATGTGTTGTAACCATTCACTAAAACACAACGGAGAAGATTCGGGTACCACTCTATGTGTTTCATGTCCGAGTACTTAATTTATGGGTGATTCTGATCAGAGTACTTCATTTATGGGTTGTAACCATTAAAGAAAACACCACAAAGCATCGTACCCTACTGCGAGAAGTGCTTCTTATCTGAGTACTTTATTCATGGGTGGTAACCATTAAAGAAAACACCACAAAGCATTATTTCCTACTAAGATGTATTTCTGATCATAGTACTTCATTTATGAGTGTTTCATTTAAGTGTTATAAACATTCATTTAAAAACAACGAAGAAGCATAGATACCAATCTAAGTGTTTCATGTCCGTGTACTTAATTTATGAGTGATTCTGATCATAGTACTTCATTTATGGGTGGTAACCTTTAAAGAAAACACCACAAAGCATTCGTACCCTACTGCGAGATGTGTTTATTATCTGAGTACTTCATTCATGGGTAGTAACCATTAAAGAAAACACCATAAAGCATCATATTCTACTAAGAAGTATTTCTGATCGTAGTACTTCATTTATGAGAGGTACTCTTTCAAGAAAACTTCACAAAACATCATATCTTACCACGAGAAGAGTTTATTCTTCGAGTACTTCATTTAAGTGTTGTAACCATTCATTGAAACACAACAAACAAGTATCGAGTACCACTCTAAGTGCTCCATTACCGAGTAATTAATTTATGAGTGATTATGATCATAGTGCTTCATTTATGGGTGATAACCATTAAAGAAAACATCACAAAGCTTCTTACCCTAAAGCGAGAAGTGTTTCTTATCTGAGTACTTCATTTATGGGTTGTAACCATTAATGAAAACACAACAAAGCATCATATCCTACTAAGAAGTGTTTCTGATCATTGTACTTCAATTATTAGTAGTAACCTTTCAAGAACCCTCTACAAAGCATTATATTTTACTAAGAAAAGAGTTTCTCCTTCGAGTACTTCATTTATGTGTTGTAACTATTCACTAAAACATAACGGAGAAGATTCGGGTACCACTCTATGTGTTTCATGTCCGAGTACTTAATTTATGGGTGATTCTGATCAGAGTACTTCATTTATGGGTTGTAACCATTAAAGAAAACACCACAAAGCATCGTACCCTACTGCGAGAAGTGCTTCTTATCTGAGTACTTTATTCATGGGTGGTAACCATTAAAGAAAACACCACAAAGCATTATTTCCTACTAAGATGTATTTCTGATCATAGTACTTCATTTATGAGTGTTAGTCTTTCAAGAAAACTTCACAAAACACCATATCTTACCACGAGAAGAGTTTATTCTTCGAGTGCTTCATTTAAGTGTTATAAACATTCATTTAAAAACAACGAAGAAGCATAGATACCACTCTAAGTGTTTCATTTCCGTGTACTTAATTTATGAGTGATTCTGATCATAGTACTTCATTTATAGGTGGTAACCTTTAAAGAAAACACCACAAAGCATCGTACCCTACTGCGAGAAGTGTTTCTTATCTGAGTAGTTCATTCATGGGTGGTTACCATTCAAGAAAACACCACAAAGCATCATATCCTACTAAGAAGTGTTTCTGATCATTGTACTTCATTTATGAGTGGTGACCTTTCAAAAACACTCTACAAAGCATTATATTTTACTACGAAAAGAGTTTCTCCTCCGAGTATTTCATTTAAATGTTGTAACCATTCACTAAAACACAACAAAGAAGCATCGAGTACCACTCTATGTGTTTCATGTGAGTGTACTTAATTTATGAGTGATTCTGATCATAGTACTTCATTTATGGGTTGTAACCATTAAAGAAAACACCACAAAGCATCGTACCCTACTGCGAGAAGTGCTTCTTATCTGAGTACTTTATTCATGGGTGGTAAACATTAAAGAAAACACAACAAAGCATCATTTCCTACTAAGATGTATTTTTGATCATAGTACTTCATTTATGAGTGTTAGTCTTTCAAGAAAACTTCACAAAACACCATATCTTACCACGAGAAGAGTTTATTCATCGAGTGCTTCATTTAAGTGTTATAAACATTCATTTAAAAACAACGAAGAAGCATAGATACCAATCTAAGTGTTTCATGTCCGTGTACTTAATTTATGAGTGATTCTGATCATAGTACTTCATTTATGGGTGGTAACCTTTAAAGAAAACACCACAAAGCATCGTACCCTACTGCGAGATGTGTTTATTATCTGAGTACTTCATTCATGGGTAGTAACCATTAAAGAAAACACCATAAAGCATCATATTCTACTAAGAAGTATTTCTGATCGTAGTACTTCATTTATGAGAGGTACTCTTTCAAGAAAACTTCACAAAACATCATATCTTACCACGAGAAGAGTTTATTCTTCGAGTACTTCATTTAAGTGTTGTAACCATTCATTGAAACACAACAAACAAGTATCGAGTACCACTCTAAGTGCTCCATTACCGAGTAATTAATTTATGAGTGATTATGATCATAGTGCTTCATTTATGGGTGATAACCATTAAAGAAAACATCACAAAGCATCTTACCCTAAAGCGAGAAGTGTTTCTTATCTGAGTACTTCATTTATGGGTTGTAACCATTAATGAAAACACAACAAAGCATCATATCCTACTAAGAAGTGTTTCTGATCATTGTACTTCAATTATTAGTAGTAACCTTTCAAGAACCCTCTAGAAAGCATTATATTTTACTACGAAAAGAGTTTCTCCTTCGAGTACTTCATTTATGTGTTGTAACCATTCACTAAAACACAACGGAGAAGATTCGGGTACCACTCTATGTGTTTCATGTCCGAGTACTTAATATATGGGTGATTCTGATCAAAGTACTTCATTTATGGGTTGTAACCATTAAAGAAAACACCACAAAGCATCGTACCCTACTGCGAGAAGTGCTTCTTATCTGAGTACTTTATTCATGGGTGGTAACCATTAAAGAAAACACCACAAAGCATTATTTCCTACTAAGATGTATTTCTGATCATAGTACTTCATTTATGAGTGTTAGTCTTTCAAGAAAACTTCACAAAACACCATATCTTACCACGAGAAGAGTTTATTCTTCGAGTGCTTCATTTAAGTGTTATAAACATTCATTTAAAAACAACGAAGAAGCATAGATACCAATCTAAGTGTTTCATGTCCGTGTACTTAATTTATGAGTGATTCTGATCATAGTACTTCATTTATGGGTGGTAACCTTTAAAGAAAACACCACAAAGCATTGTACCCTACTGCGAGATGTGTTTATTATCTGAGTACTTCATTCATGGGTAGTAACCATTAAAGAAAACACCATAAAGCATCATATTCTACTAAGAAGTATTTCTGATCGTAGTACTTCATTTATGAGAGGTACTCTTTCAAGAAAACTTCACAAAACATCATATCTTACCACGAGAAGAGTTTATTCTTCGAGTACTTCATTTAAGTGTTGTAACCATTCATTGAAACACAACAAACAAGTATCGAGTACCACTCTAAGTGCTCCATTACGGAGTAATTAATTTATGAGTGATTCTGATCATAGTGCTTCATTTATGGGTGATAACCATTAAAGAAAACATCACAAAGCTTCTTACTCTAAAGCGAGAAGTGTTTCTTATCTGAGTACTTCATTTATGGGTTGTAACCATTAATGAAAACACAACAAAGCATCATATCCTACTAAGAAGTGTTTCTGATCATTGTACTTCAATTATTAGTAGTAACCTTTCAAGAACCCTCTACAAAGCATTATATTTTACTAAGAAAAGAGTTTCTCCTTCGAGTACTTCATTTATGTGTTGTAACCATTCACTAAAACACAACGGAGAAGATTCGGGTACCACTCTATGTGTTTCATGTCCGAGTACTTAATTTATGGGTGATTCTGATCAGAGTACTTCATTTATGGGTTGTAACCATTAAAGAAAACACCACAAAGCATCGTACCCTACTGCGAGAAGTGCTTCTTATCTGAGTACTTTATTCATGGGTGGTAACCATTAAAGAAAACACCACAAAGCATTATTTCCTACTAAGATGTATTTCTGATCATAGTACTTCATTTATGAGTGTTAGTCTTTCAAGAAAACTTCACAAAACACCATATCTTACCACGAGAAGAGTTTATTCTTCGAGTGCTTCATTTAAGTGTTTAGAAACATTCATTTAAAAACAACGAAGAAGCATAGATACCACTCTAAGTGTTTCATTTCCGTGTACTTAATTTATGAGTGATTCTGATCATAGTACTTCATTTATGGGTGGTAACCTTTAAAGAAAACACCACAAAGCATCGTACCCTACTGCGAGATGTGTTTATTATCTGAGTACTTCATTCATGGGTAGTAACCATTAAAGAAAACACCATAAAGCATCATATTCTACTAAGAAGTATTTCTGATCGTAGTACTTCATTTATGAGAGGTACTCTTTCAAGAAAACTTCACAAAACATCATATCTTACCACGAGAAGAGTTTATTCTTCGAGTACTTCATTTAAGTGTTGTAACATTCATTGAAACACAACAAACAAGTATCGAGTACCACTCTAAGTGCTCCATTACCGAGTAATTAATTTATGAGTGATTATGATCATAGTGCTTCATTTATGGGTGATAACCATTAAAGAAAACATCACAAAGCTTCTTACCCTAAAGCGAGAAGTGTTTCTTATCTGAGTACTTCATTTATGGGTTGTAACCATTAATGAAATAACAACAAAGCATCATATCCTACTAAGAAGTGTTTCTGATCATTGTACTTCAATTATTAGTAGTAACCTTTCAAGAACCCTCTACAAAGCATTATATTTTACTACGAAAAGAGTTTCTCCTTCGAGTACTTCATTTATGTGTTGTAACCATTCACTAAAACACAACGGAGAAGATTCGGGTACCACTCTATGTGTTTCATGTCCGAGTACTTAATTTATGGGTGATTCTGATCAGAGTACTTCATTTATGGGTTGTAACCATTAAAGAAAACACCACAAAGCATCGTACCCTACTGCGAGAAGTGCTTCTTATCTGAGTACTTTATTCATGGGTGGTAACCATTAAAGAAAACACCACAAAGCATTATTTCCTACTAAGATGTATTTCTGATCATAGTACTTCATTTATGAGTGTTAGTCTTTCAAGAAAACTTCACAAAACACCATATCTTACCACGAGAAGAGTTTATTCTTCGAGTGCTTCATTTAAGTGTTTAGAAACATTCATTTAAAAACAACGAAGAAGCATAGATACCACTCTAAGTGTTTCATTTCCGTGTACTTAATTTATGAGTGATTCTGATCATAGTACTTCATTTATGGGTGGTAACCTTTAAAGAAAACACCACAAAGCATCGTACCCTACTGCGAGATGTGTTTATTATCTGAGTACTTCATTCATGGGTAGTAACCATTAAAGAAAACACCATAAAGCATCATATTCTACTAAGAAGTATTTCTGATCGTAGTACTTCATTTATGAGAGGTACTCTTTCAAGAAAACTTCACAAAACATCATATCTTACCACGAGAAGAGTTTATTCTTCGAGTACTTCATTTAAGTGTTGTAACATTCATTGAAACACAACAAACAAGTATCGAGTACCACTCTAAGTGCTCCATTACCGAGTAATTAATTTATGAGTGATTATGATCATAGTGCTTCATTTATGGGTGATAACCATTAAAGAAAACATCACAAAGCTTCTTACCCTAAAGCGAGAAGTGTTTCTTATCTGAGTACTTCATTTATGGGTTGTAACCATTAATGAAATAACAACAAAGCATCATATCCTACTAAGAAGTGTTTCTGATCATTGTACTTCAATTATTAGTAGTAACCTTTCAAGAACCCTCTACAAAGCATTATATTTTACTACGAAAAGAGTTTCTCCTTCGAGTACTTCATTTATGTGTTGTAACCATTCACTAAAACACAACGGAGAAGATTCGGGTACCACTCTATGTGTTTCATGTCCGAGTACTTAATTTATGGGTGATTCTGATCAGAGTACTTCATTTATGGGTTGTAACCATTAAAGAAAACACCACAAAGCATCGTACCCTACTGCGAGAAGTGCTTCTTATCTGAGTACTTTATTCATGGGTGGTAACCATTAAAGAAAACACCACAAAGCATTATTTCCTACTAAGATGTATTTCTGATCATAGTACTTCATTTATGAGTGTTAGTCTTTCAAGAAAACTTCACAAAACACCATATCTTACCACGAGAAGAGTTTATTCTTCGAGTGCTTCATTTAAGTGTTATAAACATTCATTTAAAAACAACGAAGAAGCATAGATACCAATCTAAGTGTTTCATGTCCGTGTACTTAATTTATGAGTGATTCTGATCATAGTACTTCATTTATGGGTGGTAACCTTTAAAGAAAACACCACAAAGCATTGTACCCTACTGCGAGATGTGTTTATTATCTGAGTACTTCATTCATGGGTAGTAACCATTAAAGAAAACACCATAAAGCATCATATTCTACTAAGAAGTATTTCTGATCGTAGTACTTCATTTATGAGAGGTACTCTTTCAAGAAAACTTCACAAAACATCATATCTTACCACGAGAAGAGTTTATTCTTCGAGTACTTCATTTAAGTGTTGTAACCATTCATTGAAACACAACAAACAAGTATCGAGTACCACTCTAAGTGCTCCATTACCGAGTAATTAATTTATGAGTGATTATGATCATAGTGCTTCATTTATGGGTGATAACCATTAAAGAAAACATCACAAAGCATCATATCCTACTAAGAAGTGTTTCTGATCATTGTACTTCAATTATTAGTAGTAACCTTTCAAGAACCCTCTACAAAGCATTATATTTTACTACGAAAAGAGTTTCTCCTTCGAGTACTTCATTTATGTGTTGTAACCATTCACTAAAACACAACGGAGAAGATTCGGGTACCACTCTATGTGTTTCATGTCCGAGTACTTAATTTATGGGTGATTCTGATCAGAGTACTTCATATATGGGTTGTAACCATTAAAGAAAACACCACAAAGCATCGTACCCTACTGCGAGAAGTGCTTCTTATCTGAGTACTTTATTCATGGGTGGTAACCATTAAAGAAAACACCACAAAGCATTATTTCCTACTAAGATGTATTTCTGATCATAGTACTTCATTTATGAGTGTTAGTCTTTCAAGAAAACTTCACAAAACACCATATCTTACCACGAGAAGAGTTTATTCTTCGAGTGCTTCATTTAAGTGTTATAAACATTCATTTAAAAACAACGAAGAAGCATAGATACCAATCTAAGTGTTTCATGTCCGTGTACTTAATTTATGAGTGATTCTGATCATAGTACTTCATTTATGGGTGGTAACCTTTAAAGAAAACACCACAAAGCATCGTACCCTACTGCGAGATGTGTTTATTATCTGAGTACTTCATTCATGGGTAGTAACCATTAAAGAAAACACCATAAAGCATCATATTCTACTAAGAAGTATTTCTGATCGTAGTACTTCATTTATGAGAGGTACTCTTTCAAGAAAACTTCACAAAACATCATATCTTACCACGAGAAGAGTTTATTCTTCGAGTACTTCATTTAAGTGTTGTAACCATTCATTGAAACACAACAAACAAGTATCGAGTACCACTCTAAGTGCTCCATTACGGAGTAATTAATTTATGAGTGATTCTGATCATAGTGCTTCATTTATGGGTGATAACCATTAAAGAAAACATCACAAAGCTTCTTACCCTAAAGCGAGAAGTGTTTCTTATCTGAGTACTTCATTTATGGGTTGTAACCATTAATGAAAACACAACAAAGCATCATATCCTACTAAGAAGTGTTTCTGATCATTGTACTTCAATTATTAGTAGTAACCTTTCAAGAACCCTCTACAAAGCATTATATTTTACTACGAAAAGAGTTTCTCCTTCGAGTACTTCATTTATGTGTTGTAACCATTCACTAAAACACAACGGAGAAGATTCGGGTACCACTCTATGTGTTTCATGTCCGAGTACTTAATTTATGGGTGATTCTGATCAGAGTACTTCATTTATGGGTTGTAACCATTAAAGAAAACACCACAAAGCATCGTACCCTACTGCGAGAAGTGCTTCTTATCTGAGTACTTTATTCATGGGTGGTAACCATTAAAGAAAACACCACAAAGCATTATTTCCTACTAAGATGTATTTCTGATCATAGTACTTCATTTATGAGTGTTAGTCTTTCAAGAAAACTTCACAAAACACCATATCTTACCACGAGAAGAGTTTATTCTTCGAGTGCTTCATTTAAGTGTTATAAACATTCATTTAAAAACAACGAAGAAGCATAGATACCACTCTAAGTGTTTCATTTCCGTGTACTTAATTTATGAGTGATTCTGATCATAGTACTTCATTTATAGGTGGTAACCTTTAAAGAAAACACCACAAAGCATCGTACCCTACTGCGAGAAGTGTTTCTTATCTGAGTAGTTCATTCATGGGTGGTAACCATTCAAGAAAACACCACAAAGCATCATATCCTACTAAGAAGTGTTTCTGATCATTGTACTTCATTTATGAGTGGTGACCTTTCAAAAACACTCTACAAAGCATTATATTTTACTACGAAAAGAGTTTCTCCTCCGAGTATTTCATATAAATGTTGTAACCATTCACTAAAACACAACAAAGAAGCATCGAGTACCACTCTATGTGTTTCATGTCCGTGTACTTAATTTATGAGTGATTCTGATCATAGTACTTCATTTATGGGTTGTAACCATTAAAGAAAACACCACAAAGCATCGTACCCTACTGCGAGAAGTGCTTCTTATCTGAGTACTTTATTCATGGGTGGTAAACATTAAAGAAAACACAACAAAGCATCATTTCCTACTAAGATGTATTTTTGATCATAGTACTTCATTTATGAGTGTTAGTCTTTCAAGAAAACTTCACAAAACACCATATCTTACCACGAGAAGAGTTTATTCTTCGAGTGCTTCATTTAAGTGTTATAAACATTCATTTAAAAACAACGAAGAAGCATAGATACCACTCTAAGTGTTTCATTTCCGTGTACTTAATTTATGAGTGATTCTGATCATAGTACTTCATTTATAGGTGGTAAACTTTAAAGAAAACACCACAAAGCATCGTACCCTACTGCCAGAAGTGTTTATTATCTGAGTACTTCATTCATGGGTGGTAACAATTAAAGAAAATACCATAAAGCATCATATCCTACTAAGAAGCATTTCTGATCAGAGTACTTCATTTATGAATGTTAGTCTTTCAAGAAAACTTCACAAAACACCATATCTTATCACAAGAAGAGTTTATTCTTCGAGTGCTTCATTTAAGTGTTACAACCATTCATTTAAAAACAACGAAGAAGCATAGATACCAATCTAAATGTTTCATGTCCGTGTACTTAATTTATGAGTGATTCTGATCATAGTACTTCATTTATGGGTGGTAACCTTTAAAGAAAACACCACAAAGCATCGTACCCTACTGCGAGATGTGTTTATTATCTGAGTACTTCATTCATGGGTAGTAACCATTAAAGAAAACACCATAAAGCATCATATCCTACTAAGAAGTATTTCTGATCGTAGTACTTTATTTATGAGAGGTACTCTTTCAAGAAAACTTCACAAAACATCATATCTTACCACGAGAAGAGTTTATTCTTCGAGTACTTCATTTAAGTGTTGTAACCATTCATTGAAACACAACAAACAAGTATCGAGTACCACTCTAAGTGCTCCATTACCGAGTAATTAATTTATGAGTGATTATGATCATAGTGCTTCATTTATGGGTGATAACCATTAAAGAAAACATCACAAAGCTTCTTACCCTAAAGCGAGAAGTGTTTCTTATCTGAGTACTTCATTTATGGGTTGTAACCATTAATGAAAACACAACAAAGCATCATATCCTACTAAGAAGTGTTTCTGATCATTGTACTTCAATTATTAGTAGTAACCTTTCAAGAACCCTCTACAAAGCATTATATTTTACTACGAAAAGAGTTTCTCCTTCGAGTACTTCATTTATGTGTTGTAACCATTCACTAAAACACAACGGAGAAGATTCGGGTACCACTCTATGTGTTTCATGTCCGAGTACTTAATTTTTGGGTGATTCTGATCAGAGTACTTCATTTATGGGTTGTAACCATTAAAGAAAACACCACAAAGCATCGTACCCTACTGCGAGAAGTGCTTCTTATCTGAGTACTTTATTCATGGGTGGTAACCATTAAAGAAAACACCACAAAGCATTATTTCCTACTAAGATGTATTTCTGATCATAGTACTTCATTTATGAGTGTTAGTCTTTCAAGAAAACTTCACAAAACACCATATCTTACCACGAGAAGAGTTTATCCTTCGAGTGCTTCATTTAAGTGTTATAAACATTCATTTAAAAACAACGAAGAAGCATAGATACCACTCTAAGTGTTTCATTTCCGTGTACTTAATTTATGAGTGATTCTGATCATAGTACTACATTTATAGGTGGTAACCTTTAAAGAAAACACCACAAAGCATCGTACCCTACTGCGAGAAGTGTTTCTTATCTGAGTAGTTCATTCATGGGTGGTAACCATTCAAGAAAACACCACAAAGCATCATATCCTACTAAGAAGTGTTTCTGATCATTGTACTTCATTTATGAGTGGTGACCTTTCAAAAACACTCTACAAAGCATTATATTTTACTACGAAAAGAGATTCTCCTCCGAGTATTTCATTTAAATGTTGTAACCATTCACTAAAACACAACAAAGAAGCATCGAGTACCACTCTATGTGTTTCATGTCCGTGTATTTAATTTATGAGTGATTCTGATCATAGTACTTCATTTATGGGTTGTAACCATTAAAGAAAACACCACAAAGCATCGTACCCTACTGCGAGAAGTGCTTCTTATCTGAGTACTTTATTAATGGGTGGTAAACATTAAAGAAAACACAACAAAGCATCATTTCCTACTAAGATGTATTTTTGATCATAGTACTTCATTTATGAGTGTTAGTCTTTCAAGAAAACTTCACAAAACACCATATCTTACCACGAGAAGAGTTTATTCTTCGAGTGCTTCATTTAAGTGTTATAAACATTCATTTAAAAACAACGAAGAAGCATAGATACCACTCTAAGTGTTTCATTTCCGTGTACTTAATTTATGAGTGATTCTGATCATAGTACTTCATTTATAGGTGGTAAACTTTAAAGAAAACACCACAAAGCATCGTACCCTACTGCCAGAAGTGTTTATTATCTGAGTACTTTATTCATGGGTGGTAACAATTAAAGAAAATACCATAAAGCATCATTTCCTACTAAGAAGTATTTCTGATCAGAGTACTTCATTTATGAATGTTAGTCTTTCAAGAAAACTTCACAAAACACCATATCTTACCACGAGAAGAGTTTATTCTTCGAGTGCTTCATTTAAGTGTTATAACCATTCATTTAAAAACAACGAAGAAGCATAGATACCACTCTAAGTGTTTCATTTCCGTGTACTTAATTTATGAGTGATTCTGATCATAGTACTTCATTTATAGGTGGTAAACTTTAAAGAAAACACCACAAAGCATCGTACCCTACTGCCAGAAGTGTTTATTATCTGAGTACTTCATTCATGGGTGGTAACAATTAAAGAAAATACCATAAAGCATCATATCCTACTAAGAAGTATTTCTGATCAGAGTACTTCATTTATGAATGTTAGTCTTTCAAGAAAACTTCACAAAACAACATATCTTACCACGAGAAGAGTTTATTCTTCGAGTGCTTCATTTAAATGTTACAACCATTCATTTAAAAACAACGAAGAATCATAGATACCAATCTAAGTGTTTCATGTCCGTGTACTTAATTTATGAGTGATTCTGATCATAGTACTTCATTTATGGGTGGTAACCTTTAAAGAAAACACCACAAAGCATCGTACCCTACTGCGAGATGTGTTTATTATCTGAGTACTTCATTCATGGGTAGTAACCATTAAAGAAAACACCATAAAGCATCATATTCTACTAAGAAGTATTTCTGATCGTAGTACTTCATTTATGAGAGGTACTCTTTCAAGAAAACTTCACAAAACATCATATCTTACCACGAGAAGAGTTTATTCTTCGAGTACTTCATTTAAGTGTTGTAACCATTCATTGAAACACAACAAACAAGTATCGAGTACCACTCTAAGTGCTCCATTACGGAGTAATTAATTTATGAGTGATTCTGATCATAGTGCTTCATTTATGGGTGATAACCATTAAAGAAAACATCACAAAGCTTCTTACCCTAAAGCGAGAAGTGTTTCTTATCTGAGTACTTCATTTATGGGTTGTAACCATTAATTAAAACACAACAAAGCATCATATCCTACTAAGAAGTGTTTCTGATCATTGTACTTCAATTATTAGTAGTAACCTTTCAAGAACCCTCTACAAAGCATTATATTTTACTACGAAAAGAGTTTCTCCTTCGAGTACTTCATTTATGTGTTGTAACCATTCACTAAAACACAACGGAGAAGATTCGGGTACCACTCTATGTGTTTCATGTCCGAGTACTTAATTTATGGGTGATTCTGATCAGAGTACTTCATTTATGGGTTGTAACCATTAAAGAAAACACCACAAAGCATCGTACCCTACTGCGAGAAGTGCTTCTTATCTGAGTACTTTATTCATGGGTGGTAACCATTAAAGAAAACACCACAAAGCATTATTTCCTACTAAGATGTATTTCTGATCATAGTACTTCATTTATGAGTGTTAGTCTTTCAAGAAAACTTCACAAAACACCATATCTTACCACGAGAAGAGTTTATTCTTCGAGTGCTTCATTTAAGTGTTATAAACATTCATTTAAAAAAACGAAGAAGCATAGATACCAATCTAAGTGTTTCATGTCCGTGTACTTAATTTATGAGTGATTCTCATCATAGTACTTCATTTATGGGTGGTAACCTTTAAAGAAAACACCACAAAGCATCGTACCCTACTGCGAGATGTGTTTATTATCTGAGTACTTCATTCATGGGTAGTAACCATTAAAGAAAACACCATAAAGCATCATATTCTACTAAGAAGTATTTCTGATCGTAGTACTTCATTTATGAGAGGTACTCTTTCAAGAAAACTTCACAAAACATCATATCTTACCACGAGAAGAGTTTATTCTTCGAGTACTTCATTTAAGTGTTGTAACCATTCATTGAAACACAACAAACAAGTATCGAGTACCACTCTAAGTGCTCCATTACCGAGTAATTAATTTATGAGTGATTATGATCATAGTGCTTCATTTATGGGTGATAACCATTAAAAAAAACATCACAAAGCTTCTTACCCTAAAGCGAGAAGTGTTTCTTATCTGAGTACTTCATTTATGGGTTGTAACCATTAATGAAAACACAACAAAGCATCATATCCTACTAAGAAGTGTTTCTGATCATTGTACTTCAATTATTAGTAGTAACCTTTCAAGAACCCTCTACAAAGCATTATATTTTACTAAGAAAAGAGTTTCTCCTTCGAGTACTTCATTTATGTGTTGTAACCATTCACTAAAACACAACGGAGAAGATTCGGGTACCACTCTATGTGTTTCATGTCCGAGTACTTAATTTATGGGTGATTCTGATCAGAGTACTTCATTTATGGGTTGTAACCATTAAAGAAAACACCACAAAGCATCGTACCCTACTGCGAGAAGTGCTTCTTATCTGAGTACTTTATTCATGGGTGGTAACCATTAAAGAAAACACCACAAAGCATTATTTCCTACTAAGATGTATTTCTGATCATAGTACTTCATTTATGAGTGTTAGTCTTTCAAGAAAACTTCACAAAACACCATATCTTACCACGAGAAGAGTTTATTCTTCGAGTGCTTCATTTAAGTGTTTAGAAACATTCATTTAAAAACAACGAAGAAGCATAGATACCACTCTAAGTGTTTCATTTCCGTGTACTTAATTTATGAGTGATTCTGATCATAGTACTTCATTTATGGGTGGTAACCTTTAAAGAAAACACCACAAAGCATCGTACCCTACTGCGAGATGTGTTTATTATCTGAGTACTTCATTCATGGGTAGTAACCATTAAAGAAAACACCATAAAGCATCATATTCTACTAAGAAGTATTTCTGATCGTAGTACTTCATTTATGAGAGGTACTCTTTCAAGAAAACTTCACAAAACATCATATCTTACCACGAGAAGAGTTTATTCTTCGAGTACTTCATTTAAGTGTTGTAACATTCATTGAAACACAACAAACAAGTATCGAGTACCACTCTAAGTGCTCCATTACCGAGTAATTAATTTATGAGTGATTATGATCATAGTGCTTCATTTATGGGTGATAACCATTAAAGAAAACATCACAAAGCTTCTTACCCTAAAGCGAGAAGTGTTTCTTATCTGAGTACTTCATTTATGGGTTGTAACCATTAATGAAATAACAACAAAGCATCATATCCTACTAAGAAGTGTTTCTGATCATTGTACTTCAATTATTAGTAGTAACCTTTCAAGAACCCTCTACAAAGCATTATATTTTACTACGAAAAGAGTTTCTCCTTCGAGTACTTCATTTATGTGTTGTAACCATTCACTAAAACACAACGGAGAAGATTCGGGTACCACTCTATGTGTTTCATGTCCGAGTACTTAATTTATGGGTGATTCTGATCAGAGTACTTCATTTATGGGTTGTAACCATTAAAGAAAACACCACAAAGCATCGTACCCTACTGCGAGAAGTGCTTCTTATCTGAGTACTTTATTCATGGGTGGTAACCATTAAAGAAAACACCACAAAGCATTATTTCCTACTAAGATGTATTTCTGATCATAGTACTTCATTTATGAGTGTTAGTCTTTCAAGAAAACTTCACAAAACACCATATCTTACCACGAGAAGAGTTTATTCTTCGAGTGCTTCATTTAAGTGTTATAAACATTCATTTAAAAACAACGAAGAAGCATAGATACCAATCTAAGTGTTTCATGTCCGTGTACTTAATTTATGAGTTATTCTGATCATAGTACTTCATTTATGGGTGGTAACCTTTAAAGAAAACACCACAAAGCATCGTACCCTACTGCGAGATGTGTTTATTATCTGAGTACTTCATTCATGGGTAGTAACCATTAAAGAAAACACCATAAAGCATCATATTCTACTAAGAAGTATTTCTGATCGTAGTACTTCATTTATGAGAGGTACTCTTTCAAGAAAACTTCACAAAACATCATATCTTACCACGAGAAGAGTTTATTCTTCGAGTACTTCATTTAAGTGTTGTAACCATTCATTGAAACACAACAAACAAGTATCGAGTACCACTCTAAGTGCTCCATTACCGAGTAATTAATTTATGAGTGATTATGATCATAGTGCTTCATTTATGGGTGATAACCATTAAAGAAAACATCACAAAGCATCATATCCTACTAAGAAGTGTTTCTGATCATTGTACTTCAATTATTAGTAGTAACCTTTCAAGAACCCTCTACAAAGCATTATATTTTACTACGAAAAGAGTTTCTCCTTCGAGTACTTCATTTATGTGTTGTAACCATTCACTAAAACACAACGGAGAAGATTCGGGTACCACTCTATGTGTTTCATGTCCGAGTACTTAATTTATGGGTGATTCTGATCAGAGTACTTCATTTATGGGTTGTAACCATTAAAGAAAACACCACAAAGCATCGTACCCTACTGCGAGAAGTGCTTCTTATCTGAGTACTTTATTCATGGGTGGTAACCATTAAAGAAAACACCACAAAGCATTATTTCCTACTAAGATGTATTTCTGATCATAGTACTTCATTTATGAGTGTTAGTCTTTCAAGAAAACTTCACAAAACACCATATCTTACCACGAGAAGAGTTTATTCTTCGAGTGCTTCATTTAAGTGTTATAAACATTCATTTAAAAACAACGAAGAAGCATAGATACCAATCTAAGTGTTTCATGTCCGTGTACTTAATTTATGAGTGATTCTGATCATAGTACTTCATTTATGGGTGGTAACCTTTAAAGAAAACACCACAAAGCATCGTACCCTACTGCGAGATGTGTTTATTATCTGAGTACTTCATTCATGGGTAGTAACCATTAAAGAAAACACCATAATGCATCATATTCTACTAAGAAGTATTTCTGATCGTAGTACTTCATTTATGAGAGGTACTCTTTCAAGAAAACTTCACAAAACATCATATCTTACCACGAGAAGAGTTTATTCTTCGAGTACTTCATTTAAGTGTTGTAACCATTCATTGAAACACAACAAACAAGTATCGAGTACCACTCTAAGTGCTCCATTACGGAGTAATTAATTTATGAGTGATTCTGATCATAGTGCTTCATTTATGGGTGATAACCATTAAAGAAAACATCACAAAGCTTCTTACCCTAAAGCGAGAAGTGTTTCTTATCTGAGTACTTCATTTATGGGTTGTAACCATTAATGAAAACACAACAAAGCATCATATCCTACTAAGAAGTGTTTCTGATCATTGTACTTCAATTATTAGTAGTAACCTTTCAAGAACCCTCTACAAAGCATTATATTTTACTACGAAAAGAGTTTCTCCTTCGAGTACTTCATTTATGTGTTGTAACCATTCACTAAAACACAACGGAGAAGATTCGGGTACCACTCTATGTGTTTCATGTCCGAGTACTTAATTTATGGGTGATTCTGATCAGAGTACTTCATTTATGGGTTGTAACCATTAAAGAAAACACCACAAAGCATCGTACCCTACTGCGAGAAGTGCTTCTTATCTGAGTACTTTATTCATGGGTGGTAACCATTAAAGAAAACACCACAAAGCATTATTTCCTACTAAGATGTATTTCTGATCATAGTACTTCATTTATGAGTGTTAGTCTTTCAAGAAAACTTCACAAAACACCATATCTTACCACGAGAAGAGTTTATTCTTCGAGTGCTTCATTTAAGTGTTATAAACATTCATTTAAAAACAACGAAGAAGCATAGATACCACTCTAAGTGTTTCATTTCCGTGTACTTAATTTATGAGTGATTCTGATCATAGTACTTCATTTATAGGTGGTAACCTTTAAAGAAAACACCACAAAGCATCGTACCCTACTGCGAGAAGTGTTTCTTATCTGAGTAGTTCATTCATGGGTGGTAACCATTCAAGAAAACACCACAAAGCATCATATCCTACTAAGAAGTGTTTCTGATCATTGTACTTCATTTATGAGTGGTGACCTTTCAAAAACACTCTACAAAGCATTATATTTTACTACGAAAAGAGTTTCTCCTCCGAGTATTTCATATAAATGTTGTAACCATTCACTAAAACACAACAAAGAAGCATCGAGTACCACTCTATGTGTTTCATGTCCGTGTACTTAATTTATGAGTGATTCTGATCATAGTACTTCATTTATGGGTTGTAACCATTAAAGAAAACACCACAAAGCATCGTACCCTACTGCGAGAAGTGCTTCTTATCTGAGTACTTTATTCATGGGTGGTAAACATTAAAGAAAACACAACAAAGCATCATTTCCTACTAAGATGTATTTTTGATCATAGTACTTCATTTATGAGTGTTAGTCTTTCAAGAAAACTTCACAAAACACCATATCTTACCACGAGAAGAGTTTATTCTTCGAGTGCTTCATTTAAGTGTTATAAACATTCATTTAAAAACAACGAAGAAGCATAGATACCACTCTAAGTGTTTCATTTCCGTGTACTTAATTTATGAGTGATTCTGATCATAGTACTTCATTTATAGGTGGTAAACTTTAAAGAAAACACCACAAAGCATCGTACCCTACTGCCAGAAGTGTTTATTATCTGAGTACTTCATTCATGGGTGGTAACAATTAAAGAAAATACCATAAAGCATCATATCCTACTAAGAAGCATTTCTGATCAGAGTACTTCATTTATGAATGTTAGTCTTTCAAGAAAACTTCACAAAACACCATATCTTATCACAAGAAGAGTTTATTCTTCGAGTGCTTCATTTAAGTGTTACAACCATTCATTTAAAAACAACGAAGAAGCATAGATACCAATCTAAATGTTTCATGTCCGTGTACTTAATTTATGAGTGATTCTGATCATAGTACTTCATTTATGGGTGGTAACCTTTAAAGAAAACACCACAAAGCATCGTACCCTACTGCGAGATGTGTTTATTATCTGAGTACTTCATTCATGGGTAGTAACCATTAAAGAAAACACCATAAAGCATCATATCCTACTAAGAAGTATTTCTGATCGTAGTACTTTATTTATGAGAGGTACTCTTTCAAGAAAACTTCACAAAACATCATATCTTACCACGAGAAGAGTTTATTCTTCGAGTACTTCATTTAAGTGTTGTAACCATTCATTGAAACACAACAAACAAGTATCGAGTACCACTCTAAGTGCTCCATTACCGAGTAATTAATTTATGAGTGATTATGATCATAGTGCTTCATTTATGGGTGATAACCATTAAAGAAAACATCACAAAGCTTCTTACCCTAAAGCGAGAAGTGTTTCTTATCTGAGTACTTCATTTATGGGTTGTAACCATTAATGAAAACACAACAAAGCATCATATCCTACTAAGAAGTGTTTCTGATCATTGTACTTCAATTATTAGTAGTAACCTTTCAAGAACCCTCTACAAAGCATTATATTTTACTACGAAAAGAGTTTCTCCTTCGAGTACTTCATTTATGTGTTGTAACCATTCACTAAAACACAACGGAGAAGATTCGGGTACCACTCTATGTGTTTCATGTCCGAGTACTTAATTTTTGGGTGATTCTGATCAGAGTACTTCATTTATGGGTTGTAACCATTAAAGAAAACACCACAAAGCATCGTACCCTACTGCGAGAAGTGCTTCTTATCTGAGTACTTTATTCATGGGTGGTAACCATTAAAGAAAACACCACAAAGCATTATTTCCTACTAAGATGTATTTCTGATCATAGTACTTCATTTATGAGTGTTAGTCTTTCAAGAAAACTTCACAAAACACCATATCTTACCACGAGAAGAGTTTATTCTTCGAGTGCTTCATTTAAGTGTTATAAACATTCATTTAAAAACAACGAAGAAGCATAGATACCACTCTAAGTGTTTCATTTCCGTGTACTTAATTTATGAGTGATTCTGATCATAGTACTACATTTATAGGTGGTAACCTTTAAAGAAAACACCACAAAGCATCGTACCCTACTGCGAGAAGTGTTTCTTATCTGAGTAGTTCATTCATGGGTGGTAACCATTCAAGAAAACACCACAAAGCATCATATCCTACTAAGAAGTGTTTCTGATCATTGTACTTCATTTATGAGTGGTGACCTTTCAAAAACACTCTACAAAGCATTATATTTTACTACGAAAAGAGATTCTCCTCCGAGTATTTCATTTAAATGTTGTAACCATTCACTAAAACACAACAAAGAAGCATCGAGTACCACTCTATGTGTTTCATGTCCGTGTATTTAATTTATGAGTGATTCTGATCATAGTACTTCATTTATGGGTTGTAACCATTAAAGAAAACACCACAAAGCATCGTACCCTACTGCGAGAAGTGCTTCTTATCTGAGTACTTTATTCATGGGTGGTAAACATTAAAGAAAACACAACAAAGCATCATTTCCTACTAAGATGTATTTTTGATCATAGTACTTCATTTATGAGTGTTAGTCTTTCAAGAAAACTTCACAAAACACCATATCTTACCACGAGAAGAGTTTATTCTTCGAGTGCTTCATTTAAGTGTTATAAACATTCATTTAAAAACAACGAAGAAGCATAGATACCACTCTAAGTGTTTCATTTCCGTGTACTTAATTTATGAGTGATTCTGATCATAGTACTTCATTTATAGGTGGTAAACTTTAAAGAAAACACCACAAAGCATCGTACCCTACTGCCAGAAGTGTTTATTATCTGAGTACTTTATTCATGGGTGGTAACAATTAAAGAAAATACCATAAAGCATCATTTCCTACTAAGAAGTATTTCTGATCAGAGTACTTCATTTATGAATGTTAGTCTTTCAAGAAAACTTCACAAAACACCATATCTTACCACGAGAAGAGTTTATTCTTCGAGTGCTTCATTTAAGTGTTATAACCATTCATTTAAAAACAACGAAGAAGCATAGATACCACTCTAAGTGTTTCATTTCCGTGTACTTAATTTATGAGTGATTCTGATCATAGTACTTCATTTATAGGTGGTAAACTTTAAAGAAAACACCACAAAGCATCGTACCCTACTGCCAGAAGTGTTTATTATCTGAGTACTTCATTCATGGGTGGTAACAATTAAAGAAAAGACCATAAAGCATCATATCCTACTAAGAAGTATTTCTGATCAGAGTACTTCATTTATGAATGTTAGTCTTTCAAGAAAACATCACAAAACACCATATCTTACCACGAGAAGAGTTTATTCTTCGAGTGCTTCATTTAAGTGTTACAACCATTCATTTAAAAACAACGAAGAAGCATAGATACCAATCTAAGTGTTTCATGTCCGTGTACTTAATTTATGAGTGATTCTGATCATAGTACTTCATTTATGGGTGGTAACCTTTAAAGAAAACACCACAAAGCATCGTACCCTACTGCGAGATGTGTTTATTATCTGAGTACTTCATTCATGGGTAGTAACCATTAAAGAAAACACCATAAAGCATCATATTCTACTAAGAAGTATTTCTGATCGTAGTACTTCATTTATGAGAGGTACTCTTTCAAGAAAACTTCACAAAACATCATATCTTACCACGAGAAGAGTTTATTCTTCGAGTACTTCATTTAAGTGTTGTAACCATTCATTGAAACACAACAAACAAGTATCGAGTACCACTCTAAGTCCTCCATTACCGAGTAATTAATTTATGAGTGATTATGATCATAGTGCTTCATTTATGGGTGATAACCATTAAAGAAAACATCACAAAGCTTCTTACCCTAAAGCGAGAAGTGTTTCTTATCTGAGTACTTCATTTATGGGTTGTAACCATTAATGAAAACACAACAAAGCATCATATCCTACTAAGATGTGTTTCTGATCATTGTACTTCAATTATTAGTAGTAACCTTTCAAGAACCCTCTACAAAGCATTATATTTTACTACGAAAAGAGTTTCTCCTTCGAGTACTTCATTTATGTGTTGTAACCATTCACTAAAACACAACGGAGAAGATTCGGGTACCACTCTATGTGTTTCATGTCCGAGTACTTAATTTATGGGTGATTCTGATCAGAGTACTTCATTTATGGGTTGTAACCATTAAAGAAAACACCACAAAGCATCGTACCCTACTGCGAGAAGTGCTTCATATCTGAGTACTTTATTCATGGGTGGTAACCATTAAAGAAAACACCACAAAGCATCATTTCCTACTAAGATGTATTTCTGATCATAGTACTTCATTTATGAGTGTTAGTCTTTCAAGAAAACTTCACAAAACACCATATCTTACCACGAGAAGAGTTTATTCTTCGAGTGCTTCATTTAAGTGTTATAAACATTCATTTAAAAACAACGAAGAAGCATAGATACCAATCTAAGTGTTTCATGTCCGTGTACTTAATTTATGAGTGATTCTGATCATAGTACTTCATTTATGGGTGGTAACCTTTAAAGAAAACACCACAAAGCATCGTACCCTACTGCGAGATGTGTTTATTATCTGAGTACTTCATTCATGGGTAGTAACCATTAAAGAAAAGACCATAAAGCATCTTATCCTACTAAGATGTATTTCTGATCATAGTACTTCATTTATGAGTGTTAGTCTTTCAAGAAAACTTCACAAAACACCATATCTTACCACGAGAAGAGTTTATTCTTCGAGTGCTTCATTTAAGTGTTATAAACATTCATTTAAAAACAACGAAGAAGCATAGATACCAATCTAAGTGTTTCATGTCCGTGTACTTAATTTATGAGTGATTCTGATCATAGTACTTCATTTATGGGTGGTAACCTTTAAAGAAAACACCACAAAGCATCGTACCCTACTGCGAGATGTGTTTATTATCTGAGTACTTCATTCATGGGTAGTAACCATTAAAGAAAAGACCATAAAGCATCTTATCCTACTAAGAAGTATTTCTGATCAGAGTACTTCATTTATGATTGTTAGTCTTTCAAGAAAACTTCACAAAACACCATATCTTACCACGAGAAGAGTTTATTCTTCGAGTGCTTCATTTAAGTGTTACAACCATTCATTTAAAAACAACGAAGAAGCATAGATACCAATCTAAGTGTTTCATGTCCGTGTACTTAATTTATGAGTGATTCTGATCATAGTACTTCATTTATGGGTGGTAACCTTTAAAGAAAACACCACAAAGCATCGTACCCTACTGCGAGATGTGTTTATTATCTGAGTACTTCATTCATGGGTAGTAACCATTAAAGAAAACACCATAAAGCATCATATTCTACTAAGAAGTATTTCTGATCGTAGTACTTCATTTATGAGAGGTACTCTTTCAAGAAAACTTCACAAAACATCATATCTTACCACGAGAAGAGTTTATTCTTCGAGTACTTCATTTAAGTGTTGTAACCATTCATTGAAACACAACAAACAAGTATCGAGTACCACTCTAAGTGCTCCATTACCGAGTAATTAATTTATGAGTGATTATGATCATAGTGCTTCATTTATGGGTGATAACCATTAAAGAAAACATCACAAAGCTTCTTACCCTAAAGCGAGAAGTGTTTCTTATCTGAGTACTTCATTTATGGGTTGTAACCATTAATGAAAACACAACAAAGCATCATATCCTACTAAGAAGTGTTTCTGATCATTGTACTTCAATTATTAGTTGTAACCTTTCAAGAACCCTCTACAAAGCATTATATTTTACTACGAAAAGAGTTTCTCCTTCGAGTACTTCATTTATGTGTTGTAACCATTCACTAAAACACAACGGAGAAGATTCGGGTACCACTCTATGTGTTTCATGTCCGAGTACTTAATTTATGGGTGATTCTGATCAGAGTACTTCATTTATGGGTTGTAACCATTAAAGAAAACACCACAAAGCATCGTACCCTACTGCGAGAAATGCTTCTTATCTGAGTACTTTATTCATGGGTGGTAACCATTAAAGAAAACACCACAAAGCATCATTTCCTACTAAGATGTATTTCTGATCATAGTACTTCATTTATGAGTGTTAGTCTTTCAAGAAAACTTCACAAAACACCATATCTTACCACGAGAAGAGTTTATTCTTCGAGTGCTTCATTTAAGTGTTATAAACATTCATTTAAAAACAACGAAGAAGCATAGATACCAATCTAAGTGTTTCATGTCCGTGTACTTACTTTATGAGTGATTCTGATCATAGTACTTCATTTATGGGTGGTAACCTTTAAAGAAAACACCACAAAGCATCGTACCCTACTGCGAGATGTGTTTATTATCTGAGTACTTCATTCATGGGTAGTAACCATTAAAGAAAAGACCATAAAGCATCTTATCCTACTAAGAAGTATTTCTGATCAGAGTACTTCATTTATGAATGTTAGTCTTTCAAGAAAACTTCACAAAACACCATATCTTACCACGAGAAGAGTTTATTCTTCGAGTGCTTCATTTAAGTGTTACAACCATTCATTTAAAAACAACGAAGAAGCATAGATACCAATCTAAGTGTTTCATGTCCGTGTACTTAATTTATGAGTGATTCTGATCATAGTACTTCATTTATGGGTGGTAACCTTTAAAGAAAACACCACAAAGCATCGTACCCTACTGCAAGATGTGTTTATTATCTGAGTACTTCATTCATGGGTAGTAACCATTAAAGAAAACACCATAAAGCATCATATTCTACTAAGAAGTATTTCTGATCGTAGTACTTCATTTATGAGAGGTACTCTTTCAAGAAAACTTCACAAAACATCATATCTTACCACGAGAAGAGTTTATTCTTCGAGTACTTCATTTAAGTGTTGTAACCATTCATTGAAACACAACAAACAAGTATCGAGTACCACTCTAAGTGCTCCATTACCGAGTAATTAATTTATGAGTGATTATGATCATAGTGCTTCATTTATGGGTGATAACCATTAAAGAAAACATCACAAAGCTTCTTACCCTAAAGCGAGAAGTGTTTCTTATCTGAGTACTTCATTTATGGGTTGTAACCATTAATGAAAACACAACAAAGCATCATATCCTACTAAGAAGTGTTTCTGATCATTGTACTTCAATTATTAGTAGTAACCTTTCAAGAACCCTCTACAAAGCATTATATTTTACTACGAAAAGAGTTTCTCCTTCGAGTACTTCATTTATGTGTTGTAACCATTCACTAAAACACAACGGAGAAGATTCGGGTACCACTCTATGTGTTTCATGTCCGAGTACTTAATTTATGGGTGATTCTGATCAGAGTACTTCATTTATGGGTTGTAACCATTAAAGAAAAAACCACAAAGCATCGTACCCTACTGCGAGAAGTGCTTCTTATCTGAGTACTTTATTCATGGGTGGTAACCATTAAAGAAAACACCACAAAGCATTATTTCCTACTAAGATGTATTTCTGATCATAGTACTTCATTTATGAGTGTTAGTCTTTCAAGAAAACTTCACAAAACACCATATCTTACCACGAGAAGAGTTTATTCTTCGAGTGCTTCATTTAAGTGTTATAAACATTCATTTAAAAACAACGAAGAAGCATAGATACCACTCTAAGTGTTTCATTTCCGTGTACTTAATTTATGAGTGATTCTGATCATAGTACTTCATTTATAGGTGGTAACCTTTAAAGAAAACACCACAAAGCATCGTACCCTACTGCGAGAAGTGTTTCTTATCTGAGTAGTTCATTCATGGGTGGTAACCATTCAAGAAAACACCACAAAGCATCATATCCTACTAAGAAGTGTTTCTGATCATTGTACTTCATTTATGAGTGGTGACCATTCAAAAACACTCTACAAAGCATTATAATTTACTACGAAAAGAGTTTCTCCTCCGAGTATTTCATTTAAATGTTGTAACCATTCACTAAAACACAACAAAGAAGCATCGAGTACCACTCTATGTGTTTCATGTCCGTGTACTTAATTTATGAGTGATTCTGATCATAGTACTTCATTTATGGGTTGTAACCATTAAAGAAAACACCACAAAGCATCGTACCCTACTGCGAGAAGTGCTTCTTATCTGAGTACTTTATTCATGGGTGGTAAACATTAAAGAAAACACAAGAAAGCATCATTTCCTACTAAGATGTATTTTTGATCATAGTACTTCATTTATGAGTGTTAGTCTTTCAAGAAAACTTCACAAAACACCATATATTACCACGAGAAGAGTTTATTCTTCGAGTGCTTCATTTAAGTGTTATAAACATTCATTTAAAAACAACGAAGAAGCATAGATACCACACTAAGTGTTTCATTTCCGTGTACTTAATTTATGAGTGATTCTGATCATAGTACTTCATTTATAGGTGGTAAACTTTAAAGAAAACACCACAAAGCATCGTACCCTACTGCCAGAAGTGTTTATTATCTGAGTACTTCATTCATGGGTGGTAACAATTAAAGAAAATACCATAAAGCATCATATCCTACTAAGAAGTATTTCTGATCAGAGTACTTCATTTATGAATGTTAGTCTTTCAAGAAAACTTCACAAAACACCATATCTTACCACGAGAAGAGTTTATTCTTCGAGTGCTTCATTTAAGTGTTACAACCATTCATTTAAAAACAACGAAGAAGCATAGATACCAATCTAAGTGTTTCATGTCCGTGTACTTAATTTATGAGTGATTCTGATCATAGTACTTCATTTATGGGTGGTAACCTTTAAAGAAAACACCACAAAGCATCGTACCCTACTGCGAGATGTGTTTATTATCTGAGTACTTCATTCATGGGTAGTAACCATTAAAGAAAACACCATAAAGCATCATATTCTACTAAGAAGTATTTCTGATCGTAGTACTTCATTTATGAGAGGTACTCTTTCAAGAAAACTTCACAAAACATCATATCTTACCACGAGAAGAGTTTATACTTCGAGTACTTCATTTAAGTGTTGTAACCATTCATTGAAACACAACAAACAAGTATCGAGTACCAATCTAAGTGCTCCATTACCGAGTAATTAATTTATGAGTGATTATGATCATAGTGCTTCATTTATAGGTGATAACCATTAAAGAAAACATCACAAAGCTTCTTACCCTAAAGCGAGAAGTGTTTCTTATCTGAGTACTTCATTTATGGGTTGTAACCATTAATGAAAACACAACAAAGCATCATATCCTACTAAGAAGTGTTTCTGATCATTGTACTTCAATTATTAGTAGTAACCTTTCAAGAACCCTCTACAAAGCATTATATTTTACTACGAAAAGAGTTTCTCCTTCGAGTACTTCATTTATGTGTTGTAACCATTCACTAAAACACAACGGAGAAGATTCGGGTACCACTCTATGTGTTTCATGTCCGAGTACTTAATTTATGGGTGATTCTGATCAGAGTACTTCATTTATGGGTTGTAACCATTACAGAAAACACCAAAAAGCATCGTACCCTACTGCGAGAAGTGCTTCTTATCTGAGTACTTTATTCATGGGTGGTAACCATTAAAGAAAACACCACAAAGCATTATTTCCTACTAAGATGTATTTCTGATCATAATACTTCATTTATGAGTGTTAGTCTTTCAAGAAAACTTCACAAAACACCATATCTTACCACGAGAAGAGTTTATTCTTCGAGTGCTTCATTTAAGTGTTATAAACATTCATTTAAAAACAACGAAGAAGCATAGATACCAATCTAAGTGTTTCATGTCCGTGTACTTAATTTATGAGTGATTCTGATCATAGTACTTCATTTATGGGTTGTAACCATTAAAGAAAACACCACAAAGTATCGTACCCTACTGCGAGAAGTGCTTCTTATCTGAGTACTTTATTCATGGGTGGTAACCATTAAAGAAAACACCACAAAGCATTATTTCCTACTAAGATGTATTTCTGATCATAGTAATTCATTTATTAGTGTTAGTCTGTCAAGAAAACTTCACAAAACACCATATCTTACCACGAGAAGAGTTTATTCTTCGAGTGCTTCATTTAAGTGTTATAAACATTCATTTAAAAACAACGAAGAAGCATAGATACCAATCTAAGTGTTTCATTTCCGTGTACTTAATTTATGAGTGATTCTGATCATAGTACTTCATTTATGGGTGGTAACCTTTAAAGAAAACACCACAAAGCATCGTACCCTACTGCGAGAAGTGTTTCTTATCTGAGTAGTTCATTCATGGGTGGTAACCATTCAAGAAAACACCACAAAGCATCATATCCTACTAAGAAGTGTTTCTGATCATTGTACTTCATTTATGAGTGGTGACCTTTCAAAAACACTCTACAAAGCATTATATTTTACTACGAAAAGAGTTTCTCCTCCGAGTATTTAATTTAAATGTTGTAACCATTCACTAAAACACAACAAAGAAGCATCGAGTACCACTCTATGTGTTTCATGTCCGTGTACTTAATTTATGAGTGATTCTGATCATAGTACTTCATTTATGGGTTGTAACCATTAAAGAAAACACCACAAAGCATCGTACCCTACTGCGAGAAGTGCTTCTTATCTGAGTACTTTATTCATGGGTGGTAAACATTAAAGAAAACACAACAAAGCATCATTTCCTACTAAGATGTATTTTTGATCATAGTACTTCATTTATGAGTGTTAGTCTTTCAAGAAAACTTCACAAAACACCATATCTTACCACGAGAAGAGTTTATTCTTTGAGTGCTTCATTTAAGTGTTATAAACATTCATTTAAAAACAACGAAGAAGCATAGATACCACTCTAAGTGTTTCATTTCCGTGTACTTAATTTATGAGTGATTCTGATCATAGTACTTCATTTATAGGTGGTAAACTTTAAAGAAAACACCACAAAGCATCGTACCCTACTGCCAGAAGTGTTTATTATCTGAGTACTTCATTCATGGGTGGTAACAATTAAAGAAAATACCATAAAGCATCATTTCCTACTAAGAAGTATTTCTGATCAGAGTACTTCATTTATGAATGTTAGTCTTTCAAGAAAACTTCACAAAACACCATATCTTACCACGAGAAGAGTTTATTCTTCGAGTGCTTCATTTAAGTGTTACAACCATTCATTTAAAAACAACGAAGAAGCATAGATACCAATCTAAGTGTTTCATGTCCGTGTACTTAATTTATGAGTGATTATGATCATAGTACTTCATTTATGGGTGGTAACCTTTAAAGAAAACACCACCAAGCATCGTACCCTACTGCGAGATGTGTTTATTATCTGAGTACTTCATTCATGGGTAGTAACCATTAAAGAAAACACCATAAAGCATCATATTCTACTAAGAAGTATTTCTGATCGTAGTACTTCATTTATGAGAGGTACTCTTTCAAGAAAACTTCACAAAACATCATATCTTACCACGAGAAGAGTTTATTCTTCGACTACTTCATTTAAGTGTTGTAACCATTCATTTAAACACAACAAACAAGTATCGAGTACCACTCTAAGTGCTCCATTACCGAGTAATTAATTTATGAGCGATTATGATCATAGTGCTTCATTTATGGGTGATAACCATTAAAGAAAACATCACAAAGCTTCTTACCCTAAAGCGAGAAGTGTTTCTTATCTGAGTACTTCATTTATGGGTTGTAACCATTAATGAAAACACAACAAAGCATCATATCCTACTAAGAAGTGTTTCTGATCATTGTACTTCAATTATTAGTAGTAACCTTTCAAGAACCCTCTACAAAGCATTATATTTTACTACGAAAAGAGTTTCTCCTTCGAGTACTTCATTTATGTGTTGTAACCATTCACTAAAACACAACGGAGAAGATTCGGGTACCACTCGATGTGTTTCATGTCCGAGTACTTAATTTATGGGTGATTCTGATCAGAGTACTTCATTTATGGGTTGTAACCATTAAAGAAAACACCACAAAGCATCGTACCCTACTGCGAGAAGTGCTTCTTATCTGAGTACTTTATTCATGGGTGGTAACCATTAAAGAAAACACCACAAAGCATTATTTCCTACTAAGATGTATTTCTGATCATAGTACTTCATTTATGAGTGTTAGTCTTTCAAGAAAACTTCACAAAACACCATATCTTACCACGAGAAGAGTTTATTCTTCGAGTGCTTCATTTAAGTGTTATAAACATTCATTTAAAAACAACGAAGAAGCATAGATACCAATCTAAGTGTTTCATGTCCGTGTACTTAATTTATGAGTGATTCTGATCATAGTACTTCATTTATGGGTTGTAACCATTAAAGAAAACACCACAAAGTATCGTACCCTACTGCGAGAAGTGCTTCTTATCTGAGTACTTTATTCATGGGTGGTAACCATTAAAGAAAACACCACAAAGCATTATTTCCTACTAAGATGTATTTCTGATCATAGTACTTCATTTATGAGTGTTAGTCTGTCAAGAAAACTTCACAAAACACCATATCTTACCACGAGAAGAGTTTATTCTTCGAGTGCTTCATTTAAGTGTTATAAACATTCATTTAAAAACAACGAAGAAGCATAGATACCAATCTAAGTGTTTCATGTCCGTGTACTTAATTTATGAGTGATTCTGATCATAGTACTTCATTTATGGGTTGTAACCATTAAAGAAAACACCACAAAGCATCGTACCCTACTGCCAGAAGTGTTTATTATCTGAGTACTTCATTCATGGGTGGTAACAATTAAAGAAAATACCATAAAGCATCATATCCTACTAAGAAGTATTTCTGATCAGAGTACTTCATTTATGAATGTTAGTCTTTCAAGAAAACTTCACAAAACACCATATCTTACCACGAGAAGAGTTTATTCTTCGAGTGCTTCATTTAAGTGTTACAACCATTCATTTAAAAACAACGAAGAAGCATAGATACCAATCTAAGTGTTTCATGTCCGTGTACTTAATTTATGAGTGATTCTGATCATAGTACTTCATTTATGGGTGGTAACCTTTAAAGAAAACACCACAAAGCATCGTACCCTACTGCGAGATGTGTTTATTATCTGAGTACTTCATTCATGGGTAGTAACCATTAAAGAAAACACCATAAAGCATCATATTCTACTAAGAAGTATTTCTGATCGTAGTACTTCATTTATGAGAGGTACTCTTTCAAGAAAACTTCACAAAACATCATATCTTACCACGAGAAGAGTTTATTCTTCGAGTACTTCATTTAAGTGTTGTAACCATTCATTGAAACACAACAAACAAGTATCGAGTACCACTCTAAGTGCTCCATTACCGAGTAATTAATTTATGAGCGATTATGATCATAGTGCTTCATTTATGGGTGATAACCATTAAAGAAAACATCACAAAGCTTCTTACCCTAAAGCGAGAAGTGTTTCTTATCTGAGTACTTCATTTATGGGTTGTAACCATTAATGAAAACACAACAAAGCATCATATCCTACTAAGAAGTGTTTCTGATCATTGTACTTCAATTATTAGTAGTAACCTTTCAAGAACCCTCTACAAAGCATTATATTTTACTACGAAAAGAGTTTCTCCTTCGAGTACTTCATTTATGTGTTGTAACCATTCACTAAAACACAACGGAGAAGATTCGGGTACCACTCGATGTGTTTCATGTCCGAGTACTTAATTTATGGGTGATTCTGATCAGAGTACTTCATTTATGGGTTGTAACCATTAAAGAAAACACCACAAAGCATCGTACCCTACTGCCAGAAGTGTTTATTATCTGAGTACTTCATTCATGGGTGGTAACAATTAAAGAAAATACCATAAAGCATCATATCCTACTAAGAAGTATTTCTGATCAGAGTACTTCATTTATGAATGTTAGTCTTTCAAGAAAACTTCACAAAACACCATATCTTACCACGAGAAGAGTTTATTCTTCGAGTGCTTCATTTAAGTGTTACAACCATTCATTTAAAAACAACGAAGAAGCATAGATACCAATCTAAGTGTTTCATGTCCGTGTACTTAATTTATGAGTGATTCTGATCATAGTACTTCATTTATGGGTGGTAACCTTTAAAGAAAACACCACAAAGCATCGTACCCTACTGCGAGATGTGTTTATTATCTGAGTACTTCATTCATGGGTAGTAACCATTAAAGAAAACACCATAAAGCATCATATTCTACTAAGAAGTATTTCTGATCGTAGTACTTCATTTATGAGAGGTACTCTTTCAAGAAAACTTCACAAAACATCATATCTTACCACGAGAAGAGTTTATTCTTCGAGTACTTCATTTAAGTGTTGTAACCATTCATTGAAACACAACAAACAAGTATCGAGTACCACTCTAAGTGCTCCATTACCGAGTAATTAATTTATGAGCGATTATGATCATAGTGCTTCATTTATGGGTGATAACCATTAAAGAAAACATCACAAAGCTTCTTACCCTAAAGCGAGAAGTGTTTCTTATCTGAGTACTTCATTTATGGGTTGTAACCATTAATGAAAACACAACAAAGCATCATATCCTACTAAGAAGTGTTTCTGATCATTGTACTTCAATTATTAGTAGTAACCTTTCAAGAACCCTCTACAAAGCATTATATTTTACTACGAAAAGAGTTTCTCCTTCGAGTACTTCATTTATGTGTTGTAACCATTCACTAAAACACAACGGAGAAGATTCGGGTACCACTCTATGTGTTTCATGTCCGAGTACTTAATTTATGGGTGATTCTGATCAGAGTACTTCATTTATGGGTTGTAACCATTAAAGAAAACACCACAAAGCATCGTACCCTACTGCCAGAAGTGTTTATTATCTGAGTACTTCATTCATGGGTGGTAACAATTAAAGAAAATACCATAAAGCATCATATCCTACTAAGAAGTATTTCTGATCAGAGTACTTCATTTATGAATGTTAGTCTTTCAAGAAAACTTCACAAAACACCATATCTTACCACGAGAAGAGTTTATTCTTCGAGTGCTTCATTTAAGTGTTACAACCATTCATTTAAAAACAACGAAGAAGCATAGATACCAATCTAAGTGTTTCATGTCCGTGTACTTAATTTATGAGTGATTCTGATCATAGTACTTCATTTATGGGTGGTAACCTTTAAAGAAAACACCACAAAGCATCGTACCCTACTGCGAGATGTGTTTATTATCTGAGTACTTCATTCATGGGTAGTAACCATTAAAGAAAACACCATAAAGCATCATATTCTACTAAGAAGTATTTATGATCGTAGTACTTCATTTATGAGAGGTACTCTTTCAAGAAAACTTCACAAAACATCATATCTTACCACGAGAAGAGTTTATTCTTCGAATACTTCATTTAAGTGTTGTAACCATTCATTGAAACACAACAAACAAGTATCGAGTACCACTCTAAGTGCTCCATTACCGAGTAATTAATTTATGAGGGATTATGATCATAGTGCTTCATTTATGGGTGATAACCATTAAAGAAAACATCACAAAGCTTCTTACCCTAAAGCGAGAAGTGTTTCTTATCTGAGTACTTCATTTATGGGTTGTAACCATTAATGAAAACACAACAAAGCATCATATCCTACTAAGAAGTGTTTCTGATCATTGTACTTCAATTATTAGTAGTAACCTTTCAAGAACCCTCTACAAAGCATTATATTTTACTACGAAAAGAGTTTCTCCTTCGAGTACTTCATTTATGTGTTGTAACCATTCACTAAAACACAACGGAGAAGATTCGGGTACCACTCTATGTGTTTCATGTCCGAGTACTTAATTTATGGGTGATTCTGATCAGAGTACTTCATTTATGGGTTGTAACCATTAAAGAAAACACCACAAAGCATCGTACCCTACTGCGAGAAGTGCTTCTTATCTGAGTACTTTATTCATGGGTGGTAACCATTAAAGAAAACACCACAAAGCATTATTTCCTACTAAGATGTATTTCTGATCATAGTACTTCATTTATGAGTGTTAGTCTTTCAAGAAAACTTCACAAAACACCATATCTTACCACGAGAAGAGTTTATTCTTCGAGTGCTTCATTTAAGTGTTATAAACATTCATTTAAAAACAACGAAGAAGCATAGATACCAATCTAAGTGTTTCATGTCCGTGTACTTAATTTATGAGTGATTCTGATCATAGTACTTCATTTATGGGTTGTAACCATTAAAGAAAACACCACAAAGTATCGTACCCTACTGCGAGAAGTGCTTCTTATCTGAGTACTTTATTCATGGGTGGTAAACATTAAAGAAAACACAACAAAGCATCATTTCCTACTAAGATGTATTTTTGATCATAGTACTTCATTTATGAGTGTTAGTCTTTCAAGAAAACTTCACAAAACACCATATCTTACCACGAGAAGAGTTTATTCTTTGAGTGCTTCATTTAAGTGTTATAAACATTCATTTAAAAACAACGAAGAAGCATAGATACCACTCTAAGTGTTTCATTTCCGTGTACTTAATTTATGAGTGATTCTGATCATAGTACTTCATTTATAGGTGGTAAACTTTAAAGAAAACACCACAAAGCATCGTACCCTACTGCCAGAAGTGTTTATTATCTGAGTACTTCATTCATGGGTGGTAACAATTAAAGAAAATACCATAAAGCATCATTTCCTACTAAGAAGTATTTCTGATCAGAGTACTTCATTTATGAATGTTAGTCTTTCAAGAAAACTTCACAAAACACCATATCTTACCACGAGAAGAGTTTATTCTTCGAGTGCTTCATTTAAGTGTTACAACCATTCATTTAAAAACAACGAAGAAGCATAGATACCAATCTAAGTGTTTCATGTCCGTGTACTTAATTTATGAGTGATTATGATCATAGTACTTCATTTATGGGTGGTAACCTTTAAAGAAAACACCACCAAGCATCGTACCCTACTGCGAGATGTGTTTATTATCTGAGTACTTCATTCATGGGTAGTAACCATTAAAGAAAACACCATAAAGCATCATATTCTACTAAGAAGTATTTCTGATCGTAGTACTTCATTTATGAGAGGTACTCTTTCAAGAAAACTTCACAAAACATCATATCTTACCACGAGAAGAGTTTATTCTTCGACTACTTCATTTAAGTGTTGTAACCATTCATTTAAACACAACAAACAAGTATCGAGTACCACTCTAAGTGCTCCATTACCGAGTAATTAATTTATGAGCGATTATGATCATAGTGCTTCATTTATGGGTGATAACCATTAAAGAAAACATCACAAAGCTTCTTACCCTAAAGCGAGAAGTGTTTCTTATCTGAGTACTTCATTTATGGGTTGTAACCATTAATGAAAACACAACAAAGCATCATATCCTACTAAGAAGTGTTTCTGATCATTGTACTTCAATTATTAGTAGTAACCTTTCAAGAACCCTCTACAAAGCATTATATTTTACTACGAAAAGAGTTTCTCCTTCGAGTACTTCATTTATGTGTTGTAACCATTCACTAAAACACAACGGAGAAGATTCGGGTACCACTCTATGTGTTTCATGTCCGAGTACTTAATTTATGGGTGATTCTGATCAGAGTACTTCATTTATGGGTTGTAACCATTAAAGAAAACACCACAAAGCATCGTACCCTACTGCGAGAAGTGCTTCTTATCTGAGTACTTTATTCATGGGTGGTAACCATTAAAGAAAACACCACAAAGCATTATTTCCTACTAAGATGTATTTCTGATCATAGTACTTCATTTATGAGTGTTAGTCTTTCAAGAAAACTTCACAAAACACCATATCTTACCACGAGAAGAGTTTATTCTTCGAGTGCTTCATTTAAGTGTTATAAACATTCATTTAAAAACAACGAAGAAGCATAGATACCAATCTAAGTGTTTCATGTCCGTGTACTTAATTTATGAGTGATTCTGATCATAGTACTTCATTTATGGGTTGTAACCATTAAAGAAAACACCACAAAGTATCGTACCCTACTGCGAGAAGTGCTTCTTATCTGAGTACTTTATTCATGGGTGGTAACCATTAAAGAAAACACCACAAAGCATTATTTCCTACTAAGATGTATTTCTGATCATAGTACTTCATTTATGACTGTTAGTCTGTCAAGAAAACTTCACAAAACACCATATCTTACCACGAGAAGAGTTTATTCTTCGAGTGCTTCATTTAAGTGTTATAAACATTCATTTAAAAACAACGAAGAAGCATAGATACCAATCTAAGTGTTTCATGTCCGTGTACTTAATTTATGAGTGATTCTGATCATAGTACTTCATTTATGGGTTGTAACCATTAAAGAAAACACCACAAAGCATCGTACCCTACTGCGAGAAGTGCTTCTTATCTGAGTACTTTATTCATGGGTGGTAAACATTAAAGAAAACACAACAAAGCATCATTTCCTACTAAGATGTATTTTTGATCATAGTACTTCATTTATGAGTGTTAGTCTTTCAAGAAAACTTCACAAAACACCATATCTTACCACGAGAAGAGTTTATTCTTTGAGTGCTTCATTTAAGTGTTATAAACATTCATTTAAAAACAACGAAGAAGCATAGATACCACTCTAAGTGTTTCATTTCCGTGTACTTAATTTATGAGTGATTCTGATCATAGTACTTCATTTATAGGTGGTAAACTTTAAAGAAAACACCACAAAGCATCGTACCCTACTGCCAGAAGTGTTTATTATCTGAGTACTTCATTCATGGGTGGTAACAATTAAAGAAAATACCATAAAGCATCATATCCTACTAAGAAGTATTTCTGATCAGAGTACTTCATTTATGAATGTTAGTCTTTCAAGAAAACTTCACAAAACACCATATCTTACCACGAGAAGAGTTTATTCTTCGAGTGCTTCATTTAAGTGTTACAACCATTCATTTAAAAACAACGAAGAAGCATAGATACCAATCTAAGTGTTTCATGTCCGTGTACTTAATTTATGAGTGATTCTGATCATAGTACTTCATTTATGGGTGGTAACCTTTAAAGAAAACACCACAAAGCATCGTACCCTACTGCGAGATGTGTTTATTATCTGAGTACTTCATTCATGGGTAGTAACCATTAAAGAAAACACCATAAAGCATCATATTCTACTAAGAAGTATTTATGATCGTAGTACTTCATTTATGAGAGGTACTCTTTCAAGAAAACTTCACAAAACATCATATCTTACCACGAGAAGAGTTTATTCTTCGAGTACTTCATTTAAGTGTTGTAACCATTCATTGAAACACAACAAACAAGTATCGAGTACCACTCTAAGTGCTCCATTACCGAGTAATTAATTTATGAGCGATTATGATCATAGTGCTTCATTTATGGGTGATAACCATTAAAGAAAACATCACAAAGCTTCTTACCCTAAAGCGAGAAGTGTTTCTTATCTGAGTACTTCATTTATGGGTTGTAACCATTAATGAAAACACAACAAAGCATCATATCCTACTAAGAAGTGTTTCTGATCATTGTACTTCAATTATTAGTAGTAACCTTTCAAGAACCCTCTACAAAGCATTATATTTTACTACGAAAAGAGTTTCTCCTTCGAGTACTTCATTTATGTGTTGTAACCATTCACTAAAACACAACGGAGAAGATTCGGGTACCACTCTATGTGTTTCATGTCCGAGTACTTAATTTATGGGTGATTCTGATCAGAGTACTTCATTTATGGGTTGTAACCATTAAAGAAAACACCACAAAGCATCGTACCCTACTGCCAGAAGTGTTTATTATCTCAGTACTTCATTCATGGGTGGTAACAATTAAAGAAAATACCATAAAGCATCATATCCTACTAAGAAGTATTTCTGATCAGAGTACTTCATTTATGAATGTTAGTCTTTCAAGAAAACTTCACAAAACACCATATCTTACCACGAGAAGAGTTTATTCTTCGAGTGCTTCATTTAAGTGTTACAACCATTCATTTAAAAACAACGAAGAAGCATAGATACCAATCTAAGTGTTTCATGTCCATGTACTTAATTTATGAGTGATTCTGATCATAGTACTTCATTTATGGGTGGTAACCTTTAAGGAAAACACCACAAAGCATCGTACCCTACTGCGAGATGTGTTTATTATCTGAGTACTTCATTCATGGGTAGTAACCATTAAAGAAAACACCATAAAGCATCATATTCTACTAAGAAGTATTTCTGATCGTAGTACTTCATTTATGAGAGGTACTCTTTCAAGAAAACTTCACAAAACATCATATCTTACCACGAGAAGAGTTTATTCTTCGAGTACTTCATTTAAGTGTTGTAACCATTCATTGAAACACAACAAACAAGTATCGAGTACCACTCTAAGTGCTCCATTACCGAGTAATTAATTTATGAGCGATTATGATCATAGTGCTTCATTTATGGGTGATAACCATTAAAGAAAACATCACAAAGCTTCTTACCCTAAAGCGAGAAGTGTTTCTTATCTGAGTACTTCATTTATGGGTTGTAACCATTAATGAAAACACAACAAAGCATCATATCCTACTAAGAAGTGTTTCTGATCATTGTACTTCAATTATTAGTAGTAACCTTTCAAGAACCCTCTACAAAGCATTATATTTTACTACGAAAAGAGTTTCTCCTTCGAGTACTTCATTTATGTGTTGTAACCATTCACTAAAACACAACGAAGAAGATTCGGGTACCACTCTATGTGTTTCATGTCCGAGTACTTAATTTATGGGTGATTCTGATCAGAGTACTTCATTTATGGGTTGTAACCATTAAAGAAAACACCACAAAGCATCGTACCCTACTGCCAGAAGTGTTTATTATCTGAGTACTTCATTCATGGGTGGTAACAATTAAAGAAAATACCATAAAGCATCATATCCTACTAAGAAGTATTTCTGATCAGAGTACTTCATTTATGAATGTTAGTCTTTCAAGAAAACTTCACAAAACACCATATCTTACCACGAGAAGAGTTTATTCTTCGAGTGCTTCATTTAAGTGTTACAACCATTCATTTAAAAACAACGAAGAAGCATAGATACCAATCTAAGTGTTTCATGTCCGTGTACTTAATTTATGAGTGATTCTGATCATAGTACTTCATTTATGGGTGGTAACCTTTAAAGAAAACACCACAAAGCATCGTACCCTACTGCGAGATGTGTTTATTATCTGAGTACTTCATTCATGGGTAGTAACCATTAAAGAAAACACCATAAAGCATCATATTCTACTAAGAAGTATTTATGATCGTAGTACTTCATTTATGAGAGGTACTCTTTCAAGAAAACTTCACAAAACATCATATCTTACCACGAGAAGAGTTTATTCTTCGAATACTTCATTTAAGTGTTGTAACCATTCATTGAAACACAACAAACAAGTATCGAGTACCACTCTAAGTGCTCCATTACCGAGTAATTAATTTATGAGGGATTATGATCATAGTGCTTCATTTATGGGTGATAACCATTAAAGAAAACATCACAAAGCTTCTTACCCTAAAGCGAGAAGTGTTTCTTATCTGAGTACTTCATTTATGGGTTGTAACCATTAATGAAAACACAACAAAGCATCATATCCTACTAAGAAGTGTTTCTGATCATTGTACTTCAATTATTAGTAGTAACCTTTCAAGAACCCTCTACAAAGCATTATATTTTACTACGAAAAGAGTTTCTCCTTCGAGTACTTCATTTATGTGTTGTAACCATTCACTAAAACACAACGGAGAAGATTCGGGTACCACTCTATGTGTTTCATGTCCGAGTACTTAATTTATGGGTGATTCTGATCAGAGTACTTCATTTATGGGTTGTAACCATTAAAGAAAACACCACAAAGCATCGTACCCTACTGCGAGAAGTGCTTCTTATCTGAGTACTTTATTCATGGGTGGTAACCATTAAAGAAAACACCACAAAGCATTATTTCCTACTAAGATGTATTTCTGATCATAGTACTTCATTTATGAGTGTTAGTCTTTCAAGAAAACTTCACAAAACACCATATCTTACCACGAGAAGAGTTTATTCTTCGAGTGCTTCATTTAAGTGTTATAAACATTCATTTAAAAACAACGAAGAAGCATAGATACCAATCTAAGTGTTTCATGTCCGTGTACTTAATTTATGAGTGATTCTGATCATAGTACTTCATTTATGGGTTGTAACCATTAAAGAAAACACCACAAAGTATCGTACCCTACTGCGAGAAGTGCTTCTTATCTGAGTACTTTATTCATGGGTGGTAACCATTAAAGAAAACACCACAAAGCATTATTTCCTACTAAGATGTATTTCTGATCATAGTACTTCATTTATGAGTGTTAGTCTGTCAAGAAAACTTCACAAAACACCATATCTTACCACGAGAAGAGTTTATTCTTCGAGTGCTTCATTTAAGTGTTATAAACATTCATTTAAAAACAACGAAGAAGCATAGATACCAATCTAAGTGTTTCATTTCCGTGTACTTAATTTATGAGTGATTCTGATCATAGTACTTCATTTATGGGTGGTAACCTTTAAAGAAAACACCACAAAGCATCGTACCCTACTGCGAGAAGTGTTTCTTATCTGAGTAGTTCATTCATGGGTGGTAACCATTCAAGAAAACACCACAAAGCATCATATCCTACTAAGAAGTGTTTCTGATCATTGTACTTCATTTATGAGTGGTGACCTTTCAAAAACACTCTACAAAGCATTATATTTTACTACGAAAAGAGTTTCTCCTCCGAGTATTTAATTTAAATGTTGTAACCATTCACTAAAACACAACAAAGAAGCATCGAGTACCACTCTATGTGTTTCATGTCCGTGTACTTAATTTATGAGTGATTCTGATCATAGTACTTCATTTATGGGTTGTAACCATTAAAGAAAACACCACAAAGCATCGTACCCTACTGCGAGAAGTGCTTCTTATCTGAGTACTTTATTCATGGGTGGTAAACATTAAAGAAAACACAACAAAGCATCATTTCCTACTAAGATGTATTTTTTATCATAGTACTTCATTTATGAGTGTTAGTCTTTCAAGAAAACTTCACAAAACACCATATCTTACCACGAGAAGAGTTTATTCTTTGAGTGCGTCATTTAAGTGTTATAAACATTCATTTAAAAACAACGAAGAAGCATAGATACCACTCTAAGTGTTTCATTTCCGTGTACTTAATTTATGAGTGATTCTGATCATAGTACTTAATTTATAGGTGGTAAACTTTAAAGAAAACACCACAAAGCATCGTACCCTACTGCCAGAAGTGTTTATTATCTCAGTACTTCATTCATGGGTGGTAACAATTAAAGAAAATACCATAAAGCATCATATCCTACTAAGAAGTATTTCTGATCAGAGTACTTCATTTATGAATGTTAGTCTTTCAAGAAAACTTCACAAAACACCATATCTTACCACGAGAAGAGTTTATTCTTCGAGTGCTTCATTTAAGTGTTACAACCATTCATTTAAAAACAACGAAGAAGCATAGATACCAATCTAAGTGTTTCATGTCCGTGTACTTAATTTATGAGTGATTCTGATCATAGTACTTCATTTATGGGTGGTAACCTTTAAAGAAAACACCACAAAGCATCGTACCCTACTGCGAGATGTGTTTATTATCTGAGTACTTCATTCATGGGTAGTAACCATTAAAGAAAACACCATAAAGCATCATATTCTACTAAGAAGTATTTATGATCGTAGTACTTCATTTATGAGAGGTACTCTTTCAAGAAAACTTCACAAAACATCATATCTTACCACGAGAAGAGTTTATTCTTCGAGTACTTCATTTAAGTGTTGTAACCATTCATTGAAACACAACAAACAAGTATCGAGTACCACTCTAAGTGCTCCATTACCGAGTAATTAATTTATGAGCGATTATGATCATAGTGCTTCATTTATGGGTGATAACCATTAAAGAAAACATCACAAAGCTTCTTACCCTAAAGCGAGAAGTGTTTCTTATCTGAGTACTTCATTTATGGGTTGTAACCATTAATGAAAACACAACAAAGCATCATATCCTACTAAGAAGTGTTTCTGATCATTGTACTTCAATTATTAGTAGTAACCTTTCAAGAACCCTCTACAAAGCATTATATTTTACTACGAAAAGAGTTTCTCCTTCGAGTACTTCATTTATGTGTTGTAACCATTCACTAAAACACAACGGAGAAGATTCGGGTACCACTCTATGTGTTTCATGTCCGAGTACTTAATTTATGGGTGATTCTGATCAGAGTACTTCATTTATGGGTTGTAACCATTAAAGAAAACACCACAAAGCATCGTACCCTACTGCCAGAAGTGTTTATTATCTCAGTACTTCATTCATGGGTGGTAACAATTAAAGAAAATACCATAAAGCATCATATCCTACTAAGAAGTATTTCTGATCAGAGTACTTCATTTATGAATGTTAGTCTTTCAAGAAAACTTCACAAAACACCATATCTTACCACGAGAAGAGTTTATTCTTCGAGTGCTTCATTTAAGTGTTACAACCATTCATTTAAAAACAACGAAGAAGCATAGATACCAATCTAAGTGTTTCATGTCCGTGTACTTAATTTATGAGTGATTCTGATCATAGTACTTCATTTATGGGTGGTAACCTTTAAAGAAAACACCACAAAGCATCGTACCCTACTGCGAGATGTGTTTATTATCTGAGTACTTCATTCATGGGTAGTAACCATTAATGAAAACACCATAAAGCATCATATTCTACTAAGAAGTATTTCTGATCGTAGTACTTCATTTATGAGAGGTACTCTTTCAAGAAAACTTCACAAAACATCATATCTTACCACGAGAAGAGTTTATTCTTCGAGTACTTCATTTAAGTGTTGTAACCATTCATTGAAACACAACAAACAAGTATCGAGTACCACTCTAAGTGCTCCATTACCGAGTAATTAATTTATGAGCGATTATGATCATAGTGCTTCATTTATGGGTGATAACCATTAAAGAAAACATCACAAAGCTTCTTACCCTAAAGCGAGAAGTGTTTCTTATCTGAGTACTTCATTTATGGGTTGTAACCATTAATGAAAACACAACAAAGCATCATATCCTACTAAGAAGTGTTTCTGATCATTGTACTTCAATTATTAGTAGTAACCTTTCAAGAACCCTCTACAAAGCATTATATTTTACTACGAAAAGAGTTTCTCCTTCGAGTACTTCATTTATGTGTTGTAACCATTCACTAAAACACAACGAAGAAGATTCGGGTACCACTCTATGTGTTTCATGTCCGAGTACTTAATTTATGGGTGATTCTGATCAGAGTACTTCATTTATGGGTTGTAACCATTAAAGAAAACACCACAAAGCATCGTACCCTACTGCCAGAAGTGTTTATTATCTGAGTACTTCATTCATGGGTGGTAACAATTAAAGAAAATACCATAAAGCATCATATCCTACTAAGAAGTATTTCTGATCAGAGTACTTCATTTATGAATGTTAGTCTTTCAAGAAAACTTCACAAAACACCATATCTTACCACGAGAAGAGTTTATTCTTCGAGTGCTTCATTTAAGTGTTACAACCATTCATTTAAAAACAACGAAGAAGCATAGATACCAATCTAAGTGTTTCATGTCCGTGTACTTAATTTATGAGTGATTCTGATCATAGTACTTCATTTATGGGTGGTAACCTTTAAAGAAAACACCACAAAGCATCGTACCCTACTGCGAGATGTGTTTATTATCTGAGTACTTCATTCATGGGTAGTAACCATTAAAGAAAACACCATAAAGCATCATATTCTACTAAGAAGTATTTATGATCGTAGTACTTCATTTATGAGAGGTACTCTTTCAAGAAAACTTCACAAAACATCATATCTTACCACGAGAAGAGTTTATTCTTCGAATACTTCATTTAAGTGTTGTAACCATTCATTGAAACACAACAAACAAGTATCGAGTACCACTCTAAGTGCTCCATTACCGAGTAATTAATTTATGAGGGATTATGATCATAGTGCTTCATTTATGGGTGATAACCATTAAAGAAAACATCACAAAGCTTCTTACCCTAAAGCGAGAAGTGTTTCTTATCTGAGTACTTCATTTATGGGTTGTAACCATTAATGAAAACACAACAAAGCATCATATCCTACTAAGAAGTGTTTCTGATCATTGTACTTCAATTATTAGTAGTAACCTTTCAAGAACCCTCTACAAAGCATTATATTTTACTACGAAAAGAGTTTCTCCTTCGAGTACTTCATTTATGTGTTGTAACCATTCACTAAAACACAACGGAGAAGATTCGGGTACCACTCTATGTGTTTCATGTCCGAGTACTTAATTTATGGGTGATTCTGATCAGAGTACTTCATTTATGGGTTGTAACCATTAAAGAAAACACCACAAAGCATCGTACCCTACTGCGAGAAGTGCTTCTTATCTGAGTACTTTATTCATGGGTGGTAACCATTAAAGAAAACACCACAAAGCATTATTTCCTACTAAGATGTATTTCTGATCATAGTACTTCATTTATGAGTGTTAGTCTTTCAAGAAAACTTCACAAAACACCATATCTTACCACGAGAAGAGTTTATTCTTCGAGTGCTTCATTTAAGTGTTATAAACATTCATTTAAAAACAACGAAGAAGCATAGATACCAATCTAAGTGTTTCATGTCCGTGTACTTAATTTATGAGTGATTCTGATCATAGTACTTCATTTATGGGTTGTAACCATTAAAGAAAACACCACAAAGTATCGTACCCTACTGCGAGAAGTGCTTCTTATCTGAGTACTTTATTCATGGGTGGTAACCATTAAAGAAAACACCACAAAGCATTATTTCCTACTAAGATGTATTTCTGATCATAGTACTTCATTTATGAGTGTTAGTCTGTCAAGAAAACTTCACAAAACACCATATCTTACCACGAGAAGAGTTTATTCTTCGAGTGCTTCATTTAAGTGTTATAAACATTCATTTAAAAACAACGAAGAAGCATAGATACCAATCTAAGTGTTTCATTTCCGTGTACTTAATTTATGAGTGATTCTGATCATAGTACTTCATTTATGGGTGGTAACCTTTAAAGAAAACACCACAAAGCATCGTACCCTACTGCGAGAAGTGTTTCTTATCTGAGTAGTTCATTCATGGGTGGTAACCATTCAAGAAAACACCACAAAGCATCATATCCTACTAAGAAGTGTTTCTGATCATTGTACTTCATTTATGAGTGGTGACCTTTCAAAAACACTCTACAAAGCATTATATTTTACTACGAAAAGAGTTTCTCCTCCGAGTATTTAATTTAAATGTTGTAACCATTCACTAAAACACAACAAAGAAGCATCGAGTACCACTCTATGTGTTTCATGTCCGTGTACTTAATTTATGAGTGATTCTGATCATAGTACTTCATTTATGGGTTGTAACCATTAAAGAAAACACCACAAAGCATCGTACCCTACTGCGAGAAGTGCTTCTTATCTGAGTACTTTATTCATGGGTGGTAAACATTAAAGAAAACACAACAAAGCATCATTTCCTACTAAGATGTATTTTTTATCATAGTACTTCATTTATGAGTGTTAGTCTTTCAAGAAAACTTCACAAAACACCATATCTTACCACGAGAAGAGTTTATTCTTTGAGTGCGTCATTTAAGTGTTATAAACATTCATTTAAAAACAACGAAGAAGCATAGATACCACTCTAAGTGTTTCATTTCCGTGTACTTAATTTATGAGTGATTCTGATCATAGTACTTCATTTATAGGTGGTAAACTTTAAAGAAAACACCACAAAGCATCGTACCCTACTGCCAGAAGTGTTTATTATCTCAGTACTTCATTCATGGGTGGTAACAATTAAAGAAAATACCATAAAGCATCATATCCTACTAAGAAGTATTTCTGATCAGAGTACTTCATTTATGAATGTTAGTCTTTCAAGAAAACTTCACAAAACACCATATCTTACCACGAGAAGAGTTTATTCTTCGAGTGCTTCATTTAAGTGTTACAACCATTCATTTAAAAACAACGAAGAAGCATAGATACCAATCTAAGTGTTTCATGTCCGTGTACTTAATTTATGAGTGATTCTGATCATAGTACTTCATTTATGGGTGGTAACCTTTAAAGAAAACACCACAAAGCATCGTACCCTACTGCGAGATGTGTTTATTATCTGAGTACTTCATTCATGGGTAGTAACCATTAAAGAAAACACCATAAAGCATCATATTCTACTAAGAAGTATTTATGATCGTAGTACTTCATTTATGAGAGGTACTCTTTCAAGAAAACTTCACAAAACATCATATCTTACCACGAGAAGAGTTTATTCTTCGAGTACTTCATTTAAGTGTTGTAACCATTCATTGAAACACAACAAACAAGTATCGAGTACCACTCTAAGTGCTCCATTACCGAGTAATTAATTTATGAGCGATTATGATCATAGTGCTTCATTTATGGGTGATAACCATTAAAGAAAACATCACAAAGCTTCTTACCCTAAAGCGAGAAGTGTTTCTTATCTGAGTACTTCATTTATGGGTTGTAACCATTAATGAAAACACAACAAAGCATCATATCCTACTAAGAAGTGTTTCTGATCATTGTACTTCAATTATTAGTAGTAACCTTTCAAGAACCCTCTACAAAGCATTATATTTTACTACGAAAAGAGTTTCTCCTTCGAGTACTTCATTTATGTGTTGTAACCATTCACTAAAACACAACGGAGAAGATTCGGGTACCACTCTATGTGTTTCATGTCCGAGTACTTAATTTATGGGTGATTCTGATCAGAGTACTTCATTTATGGGTTGTAACCATTAAAGAAAACACCACAAAGCATCGTACCCTACTGCCAGAAGTGTTTATTATCTCAGTACTTCATTCATGGGTGGTAACAATTAAAGAAAATACCATAAAGCATCATATCCTACTAAGAAGTATTTCTGATCAGAGTACTTCATTTATGAATGTTAGTCTTTCAAGAAAACTTCACAAAACACCATATCTTACCACGAGAAGAGTTTATTCTTCGAGTGCTTCATTTAAGTGTTACAACCATTCATTTAAAAACAACGAAGAAGCATAGATACCAATCTAAGTGTTTCATGTCCGTGTACTTAATTTATGAGTGATTCTGATCATAGTACTTCATTTATGGGTGGTAACCTTTAAAGAAAACACCACAAAGCATCGTACCCTACTGCGAGATGTGTTTATTATCTGAGTACTTCATTCATGGGTAGTAACCATTAATGAAAACACCATAAAGCATCATATTCTACTAAGAAGTATTTCTGATCGTAGTACTTCATTTATGAGAGGTACTCTTTCAAGAAAACTTCACAAAACATCATATCTTACCACGAGAAGAGTTTATTCTTCGAGTACTTCATTTAAGTGTTGTAACCATTCATTGAAACACAACAAACAAGTATCGAGTACCACTCTAAGTGCTCCATTACCGAGTAATTAATTTATGAGCGATTATGATCATAGTGCTTCATTTATGGGTGATAACCATTAAAGAAAACATCACAAAGCTTCTTACCCTAAAGCGAGAAGTGTTTCTTATCTGAGTACTTCATTTATGGGTTGTAACCATTAATGAAAACACAACAAAGCATCATATCCTACTAAGAAGTGTTTCTGATCATTGTACTTCAATTATTAGTAGTAACCTTTCAAGAACCCTCTACAAAGCATTATATTTTACTACGAAAAGAGTTTCTCCTTCGAGTACTTCATTTATGTGTTGTAACCATTCACTAAAACACAACGAAGAAGATTCGGGTACCACTCTATGTGTTTCATGTCCGAGTACTTAATTTATGGGTGATTCTGATCAGAGTACTTCATTTATGGGTTGTAACCATTAAAGAAAACACCACAAAGCATCGTACCCTACTGCCAGAAGTGTTTATTATCTGAGTACTTCATTCATGGGTGGTAACAATTAAAGAAAATACCATAAAGCATCATATCCTACTAAGAAGTATTTCTGATCAGAGTACTTCATTTATGAATGTTAGTCTTTCAAGAAAACTTCACAAAACACCATATCTTACCACGAGAAGAGTTTATTCTTCGAGTGCTTCATTTAAGTGTTACAACCATTCATTTAAAAACAACGAAGAAGCATAGATACCAATCTAAGTGTTTCATGTCCGTGTACTTAATTTATGAGTGATTCTGATCATAGTACTTCATTTATGGGTGGTAACCTTTAAAGAAAACACCACAAAGCATCGTACCCTACTGCGAGATGTGTTTATTATCTGAGTACTTCATTCATGGGTAGTAACCATTAAAGAAAACACCATAAAGCATCATATTCTACTAAGAAGTATTTATGATCGTAGTACTTCATTTATGAGAGGTACTCTTTCAAGAAAACTTCACAAAACATCATATCTTACCACGAGAAGAGTTTATTCTTCGAATACTTCATTTAAGTGTTGTAACCATTCATTGAAACACAACAAACAAGTATCGAGTACCACTCTAAGTGCTCCATTACCGAGTAATTAATTTATGAGGGATTATGATCATAGTGCTTCATTTATGGGTGATAACCATTAAAGAAAACATCACAAAGCTTCTTACCCTAAAGCGAGAAGTGTTTCTTATCTGAGTACTTCATTTATGGGTTGTAACCATTAATGAAAACACAACAAAGCATCATATCCTACTAAGAAGTGTTTCTGATCATTGTACTTCAATTATTAGTAGTAACCTTTCAAGAACCCTCTACAAAGCATTATATTTTACTACGAAAAGAGTTTCTCCTTCGAGTACTTCATTTATGTGTTGTAACCATTCACTAAAACACAACGGAGAAGATTCGGGTACCACTCTATGTGTTTCATGTCCGAGTACTTAATTTATGGGTGATTCTGATCAGAGTACTTCATTTATGGGTTGTAACCATTAAAGAAAACACCACAAAGCATCGTACCCTACTGCGAGAAGTGCTTCTTATCTGAGTACTTTATTCATGGGTGGTAACCATTAAAGAAAACACCACAAAGCATTATTTCCTACTAAGATGTATTTCTGATCATAGTACTTCATTTATGAGTGTTAGTCTTTCAAGAAAACTTCACAAAACACCATATCTTACCACGAGAAGAGTTTATTCTTCGAGTGCTTCATTTAAGTGTTATAAACATTCATTTAAAAACAACGAAGAAGCATAGATACCAATCTAAGTGTTTCATGTCCGTGTACTTAATTTATGAGTGATTCTGATCATAGTACTTCATTTATGGGTTGTAACCATTAAAGAAAACACCACAAAGTATCGTACCCTACTGCGAGAAGTGCTTCTTATCTGAGTACTTTATTCATGGGTGGTAACCATTAAAGAAAACACCACAAAGCATTATTTCCTACTAAGATGTATTTCTGATCATAGTACTTCATTTATGAGTGTTAGTCTGTCAAGAAAACTTCACAAAACACCATATCTTACCACGAGAAGAGTTTATTCTTCGAGTGCTTCATTTAAGTGTTATAAACATTCATTTAAAAACAACGAAGAAGCATAGATACCAATCTAAGTGTTTCATTTCCGTGTACTTAATTTATGAGTGATTCTGATCATAGTACTTCATTTATGGGTGGTAACCTTTAAAGAAAACACCACAAAGCATCGTACCCTACTGCGAGAAGTGTTTCTTATCTGAGTAGTTCATTCATGGGTGGTAACCATTCAAGAAAACACCACAAAGCATCATATCCTACTAAGAAGTGTTTCTGATCATTGTACTTCATTTATGAGTGGTGACCTTTCAAAAACACTCTACAAAGCATTATATTTTACTACGAAAAGAGTTTCTCCTCCGAGTATTTAATTTAAATGTTGTAACCATTCACTAAAACACAACAAAGAAGCATCGAGTACCACTCTATGTGTTTCATGTCCGTGTACTTAATTTATGAGTGATTCTGATCATAGTACTTCATTTATGGGTTGTAACCATTAAAGAAAACACCACAAAGCATCGTACCCTACTGCGAGAAGTGCTTCTTATCTGAGTACTTTATTCATGGGTGGTAAACATTAAAGAAAACACAACAAAGCATCATTTCCTACTAAGATGTATTTTTTATCATAGTACTTCATTTATGAGTGTTAGTCTTTCAAGAAAACTTCACAAAACACCATATCTTACCACGAGAAGAGTTTATTCTTTGAGTGCGTCATTTAAGTGTTATAAACATTCATTTAAAAACAACGAAGAAGCATAGATACCACTCTAAGTGTTTCATTTCCGTGTACTTAATTTATGAGTGATTCTGATCATAGTACTTCATTTATAGGTGGTAAACTTTAAAGAAAACACCACAAAGCATCGTACCCTACTGCCAGAAGTGTTTATTATCTCAGTACTTCATTCATGGGTGGTAACAATTAAAGAAAATACCATAAAGCATCATATCCTACTAAGAAGTATTTCTGATCAGAGTACTTCATTTATGAATGTTAGTCTTTCAAGAAAACTTCACAAAACACCATATCTTACCACGAGAAGAGTTTATTCTTCGAGTGCTTCATTTAAGTGTTACAACCATTCATTTAAAAACAACGAAGAAGCATAGATACCAATCTAAGTGTTTCATGTCCGTGTACTTAATTTATGAGTGATTCTGATCATAGTACTTCATTTATGGGTGGTAACCTTTAAAGAAAACACCACAAAGCATCGTACCCTACTGCGAGATGTGTTTATTATCTGAGTACTTCATTCATGGGTAGTAACCATTAAAGAAAACACCATAAAGCATCATATTCTACTAAGAAGTATTTCTGATCGTAGTACTTCATTTATGAGAGGTACTCTTTCAAGAAAACTTCACAAAACATCATATCTTACCACGAGAAGAGTTTATTCTTCGAGTACTTCATTTAAGTGTTGTAACCATTCATTGAAACACAACAAACAAGTATCGAGTACCACTCTAAGTGCTCCATTACCGAGTAATTAATTTATGAGCGATTATGATCATAGTGCTTCATTTATGGGTGATAACCATTAAAGAAAACATCACAAAGCTTCTTACCCTAAAGCGAGAAGTGTTTCATATCTGAGTACTTCATTTATGGGTTGTAACCATTAATGAAAACACAACAAAGCATCATATCCTACTAAGAAGTGTTTCTGATCATTGTACTTCAATTATTAGTAGTAACCTTTCAAGAACCCTCTACAAAGCATTATATTTTACTACGAAAAGAGTTTCTCCTTCGAGTACTTCATTTATGTGTTGTAACCATTCACTAAAACACAACGGAGAAGATTCGGGTACCACTCTATGTGTTTCATGTCCGAGTACTTAATTTATGGGTGATTCTGATCAGAGTACTTCATTTATGGGTTGTAACCATTAAAGAAAACACCACAAAGCATCGTACCCTACTGCCAGAAGTGTTTATTATCTGAGTACTTCATTCATGGGTGGTAACAATTAAAGAAAATACCATAAAGCATCATATCCTACTAAGAAGTATTTCTGATCAGAGTACTTCATTTATGAATGTTAGTCTTTCAAGAAAACTTCACAAAACACCATATCTTACCACGAGAAGAGTTTATTCTTCGAGTGCTTCATTTAAGTGTTACAACCATTCATTTAAAAACAACGAAGAAGCATAGATACCAATCTAAGTGTTTCATGTCCGTGTACTTAATTTATGAGTGATTCTGATCATAGTACTTCATTTATGGGTGGTAACCTTTAAAGAAAACACCACAAAGCATCGTACCCTACTGCGAGATGTTTTTATTATCTGAGTACTTCATTCATGGGTAGTAACCATTAAAGAAAACACCATAAAGCATCATATTCTACTAAGAAGTATTTCTGATCGTAGTACTTCATTTATGAGAGGTACTCTTTCAAGAAAACTTCACAAAACATCATATCTTACCACGAGAAGAGTTTATTCTTCGAGTACTTCATTTAAGTGTTGTAACCATTCATTGAAACACAACAAACAAGTATCGAGTACCACTCTAAGTGCTCCATTACCGAGTAATTAATTTATGAGCGATTATGATCATAGTGCTTCATTTATGGGTGATAACCATTAAAGAAAACATCACAAAGCTTCTTACCCTAAAGCGAGAAGTGTTTCTTATCTGAGTACTTCATTTATGGGTTGTAACCATTAATGAAAACACAACAAAGCATCATATCCTACTAAGAAGTGTTTCTGATCATTGTACTTCAATTATTAGTAGTAACCTTTCAAGAACCCTCTACAAAGCATTATATTTTACTACGAAAAGAGTTTCTCCTTCGAGTACTTCATTTATGTGTTGTAACCATTCACTAAAACACAACGGAGAAGATTCGGGTACCACTCTATGTGTTTCATGTCCGAGTACTTAATTTATGGGTGATTCTGATCAGAGTACTTCATTTATGGGTTGTAACCATTAAAGAAAACACCACAAAGCATCGTACCCTACTGCCAGAAGTGTTTATTATCTGAGTACTTCATTCATGGGTGGTAACAATTAAAGAAAATACCATAAAGCATCATATCCTACTAAGAAGTATTTCTGATCAGAGTACTTCATTTATGAATGTTAGTCTTTCAAGAAAACTTCACAAAACACCATATCTTACCACGAGAAGAGTTTATTCTTCGAGTGCTTCATTTAAGTGTTACAACCATTCATTTAAAAACAACGAAGAAGCATAGATACCAATCTAAGTGTTTCATGTCCGTGTACTTAATTTATGAGTGATTCTGATCATAGTACTTCATTTATGGGTGGTAACCTTTAAAGAAAACACCACAAAGCATCGTACCCTACTGCGAGATGTGTTTATTATCTGAGTACTTCATTCATGGGTAGTAACCATTAAAGAAAACACCATAAAGCATCATATTCTACTAAGAAGTATTTATGATCGTAGTACTTCATTTATGAGAGGTACTCTTTCAAGAAAACTTCACAAAACATCATATCTTACCACGAGAAGAGTTTATTCTTCGAATACTTCATTTAAGTGTTGTAACCATTCATTGAAACACAACAAACAAGTATCGAGTACCACTCTAAGTGCTCCATTACCGAGTAATTAATTTATGAGGGATTATGATCATAGTGCTTCATTTATGGGTGATAACCATTAAAGAAAACATCACAAAGCTTCTTACCCTAAAGCGAGAAGTGTTTCTTATCTGAGTACTTCATTTATGGGTTGTAACCATTAATGAAAACACAACAAAGCATCATATCCTACTAAGAAGTGTTTCTGATCATTGTACTTCAATTATTAGTAGTAACCTTTCAAGAACCCTCTACAAAGCATTATATTTTACTACGAAAAGAGTTTCTCCTTCGAGTACTTCATTTATGTGTTGTAACCATTCACTAAAACACAACGGAGAAGATTCGGGTACCACTCTATGTGTTTCATGTCCGAGTACTTAATTTATGGGTGATTCTGATCAGAGTACTTCATTTATGGGTTGTAACCATTAAAGAAAACACCACAAAGCATCGTACCCTACTGCGAGAAGTGCTTCTTATCTGAGTACTTTATTCATGGGTGGTAACCATTAAAGAAAACACCACAAAGCATTATTTCCTACTAAGATGTATTTCTGATCATAGTACTTCATTTATGAGTGTTAGTCTTTCAAGAAAACTTCACAAAACACCATATCTTACCACGAGAAGAGTTTATTCTTCGAGTGCTTCATTTAAGTGTTATAAACATTCATTTAAAAACAACGAAGAAGCATAGATACCAATCTAAGTGTTTCATGTCCGTGTACTTAATTTATGAGTGATTCTGATCATAGTACTTCATTTATGGGTTGTAACCATTAAAGAAAACACCACAAAGTATCGTACCCTACTGCGAGAAGTGCTTCTTATCTGAGTACTTTATTCATGGGTGGTAACCATTAAAGAAAACACCACAAAGCATTATTTCCTACTAAGATGTATTTCTGATCATAGTACTTCATTTATGAGTGTTAGTCTGTCAAGAAAACTTCACAAAACACCATATCTTACCACGAGAAGAGTTTATTCTTCGAGTGCTTCATTTAAGTGTTATAAACATTCATTTAAAAACAACGAAGAAGCATAGATACCAATCTAAGTGTTTCATTTCCGTGTACTTAATTTATGAGTGATTCTGATCATAGTACTTCATTTATGGGTGGTAACCTTTAAAGAAAACACCACAAAGCATCGTACCCTACTGCGAGAAGTGTTTCTTATCTGAGTAGTTCATTCATGGGTGGTAACCATTCAAGAAAACACCACAAAGCATCATATCCTACTAAGAAGTGTTTCTGATCATTGTACTTCATTTATGAGTGGTGACCTTTCAAAAACACTCTACAAAGCATTATATTTTACTACGAAAAGAGTTTCTCCTCCGAGTATTTAATTTAAATGTTGTAACCATTCACTAAAACACAACAAAGAAGCATCGAGTACCACTCTATGTGTTTCATGTCCGTGTACTTAATTTATGAGTGATTCTGATCATAGTACTTCATTTATGGGTTGTAACCATTAAAGAAAACACCACAAAGCATCGTACCCTACTGCGAGAAGTGATTCTTATCTGAGTACTTTATTCATGGGTGGTAAACATTAAAGAAAACACAACAAAGCATCATTTCCTACTAAGATGTATTTTTTATCATAGTACTTCATTTATGAGTGTTAGTCTTTCAAGAAAACTTCACAAAACACCATATCTTACCACGAGAAGAGTTTATTCTTTGAGTGCGTCATTTAAGTGTTATAAACATTCATTTAAAAACAACGAAGAAGCATAGATACCACTCTAAGTGTTTCATTTCCGTGTACTTAATTTATGAGTGATTCTGATCATAGTACTTCATTTATAGGTGGTAAACTTTAAAGAAAACACCACAAAGCATCGTACCTACTGCCAGAAGTGTTTATTATCTCAGTACTTCATTCATGGGTGGTAACAATTAAAGAAAATACCATAAAGCATCATATCCTACTAAGAAGTATTTCTGATCAGAGTACTTCATTTATGAATGTTAGTCTTTCAAGAAAACTTCACAAAACACCATATCTTACCACGAGAAGAGTTTATTCTTCGAGTGCTTCATTTAAGTGTTACAACCATTCATTTAAAAACAACGAAGAAGCATAGATACCAATCTAAGTGTTTCATGTCCGTGTACTTAATTTATGAGTGATTCTGATCATAGTACTTCATTTATGGGTGGTAACCTTTAAAGAAAACACCACAAAGCATCGTACCCTACTGCGAGATGTGTTTATTATCTGAGTACTTCATTCATGGGTAGTAACCATTAAAGAAAACACCATAAAGCATCATATTCTACTAAGAAGTATTTCTGATCGTAGTACTTCATTTATGAGAGGTACTCTTTCAAGAAAACTTCACAAAACATCATATCTTACCACGAGAAGAGTTTATTCTTCGAGTACTTCATTTAAGTGTTGTAACCATTCATTGAAACACAACAAACAAGTATCGAGTACCACTCTAAGTGCTCCATTACCGAGTAATTAATTTATGAGCGATTATGATCATAGTGCTTCATTTATGGGTGATAACCATTAAAGAAAACATCACAAAGCTTCTTACCCTAAAGCGAGAAGTGTTTCATATCTGAGTACTTCATTTATGGGTTGTAACCATTAATGAAAACACAACAAAGCATCATATCCTACTAAGAAGTGTTTCTGATCATTGTACTTCAATTATTAGTAGTAACCTTTCAAGAACCCTCTACAAAGCATTATATTTTACTACGAAAAGAGTTTCTCCTTCGAGTACTTCATTTATGTGTTGTAACCATTCACTAAAACACAACGGAGAAGATTCGGGTACCACTCTATGTGTTTCATGTCCGAGTACTTAATTTATGGGTGATTCTAATCAGAGTACTTCATTTATGGGTTGTAACCATTAAAGAAAACACCACAAAGCATCGTACCCTACTGCCAGAAGTGTTTATTATCTGAGTACTTCATTCATGGGTGGTAACAATTAAAGAAAATACCATAAAGCATCATATCCTACTAAGAAGTATTTCTGATCAGAGTACTTCATTTATGAATGTTAGTCTTTCAAGAAAACTTCACAAAACACCATATCTTACCACGAGAAGAGTTTATTCTTCGAGTGCTTCATTTAAGTGTTACAACCATTCATTTAAAAACAACGAAGAAGCATAGATACCAATCTAAGTGTTTCATGTCCGTGTACTTAATTTATGAGTGATTCTGATCATAGTACTTCATTTATGGGTGGTAACCTTTAAAGAAAACACCACAAAGCATCGTACCCTACTGCGAGATGTGTTTATTATCTGAGTACTTCATTCATGGGTAGTAACCATTAAAGAAAACACCATAAAGCATCATATTCTACTAAGAAGTATTTCTGATCGTAGTACTTCATTTATGAGAGGTACTCTTTCAAGAAAACTTCACAAAACATCATATCTTACCACGAGAAGAGTTTATTCTTCGAGTACTTCATTTAAGTGTTGTAACCATTCATTGAAACACAACAAACAAGTATCGAGTACCACTCTAAGTGCTCCATTACCGAGTAATTAATTTATGAGCGATTATGATCATAGTGCTTCATTTATGGGTGATAACCATTAAAGAAAACATCACAAAGCTTCTTACCCTAAAGCGAGAAGTGTTTCTTATCTGAGTACTTCATTTATGGGTTGTAACCATTAATGAAAACACAACAAAGCATCATATCCTACTAAGAAGTGTTTCTGATCATTGTACTTGAATTATTAGTAGTAACCTTTCAAGAACCCTCTACAAAGCATTATATTTTACTACGAAAAGAGTTTCTCCTTCGAGTACTTCATTTATGTGTTGTAACCATTCACTAAAACACAACGGAGAAGATTCGGGTACCACTCTATGTGTTTCATGTCCGAGTACTTAATTTATGGGTGATTCTGATCAGAGTACTTCATTTATGGGTTGTAACCATTAAAGAAAACATCACAAAGCATCGTACCCTACTGCGAGAAGTGCTTCTTATCTGAGTACTTTATTCATGGGTGGTAACCATTAAAGAAAACACCACAAAGCATTATTTCCTACTAAGATGTATTTCTGATCATAGTACTTCATTTATGAGTGTTAGTCTTTCAAGAAAACTTCACAAAACACCATATCTTACCACGAGAAGAGTTTATTCTTCGAGTGCTTCATTTAAGTGTTATAAACATTCATTTAAAAACAACGAAGAAGCATAGATACCACTCTAAGTGTTTCATTTCCGTGTACTTAATTTATGAGTGATTCTGATCATAGTACTTCATTTATAGGTGGTAACCTTTAAAGAAAACACCACAAAGCATCGTACCCTACTGCGAGAAGTGTTTCTTATCTGAGTAGTTCATTCATGGGTGGTAACCATTCAAGAAAACACCACAAAGCATCATATCCTACTAAGAAGTGTTTCTGATCATTGTACTTCATTTATGAGTGGTGACCTTTCAAAAACACTCTACAAAGCATTATATTTTACTACGAAAAGAGTTTCTCCTCCGAGTATTTCATTTAAATGTTGTAACCATTCACTAAAACACAACAAAGAAGCATCGAGTACCACTCTATGTGTTTCATGTCCGTGTACTTAATTTATGAGTGATTCTGATCATAGTACTTCATTTATGGGTTGTAACCATTAAAGAAAACACCACAAAGCATCGTACCCTACTGCGAGAAGTGCTTCTTATCTGAGTACTTTATTCATGGGTGGTAAACATTAAAGAAAACACAACAAAGCATCATTTCCTACTAAGATGTATTTTTGATCATAGTACTTCATTTATGAGTGTTAGTCTTTCAAGAAAACTTCACAAAACACCATATCTTACCACGAGAAGAGTTTATTCTTCGAGTGCTTCATTTAAGTGTTATAAACATTCATTTAAAAACAACGAAGAAGCATAGATACTACTCTAAGTGTTTCATTTCCGTGTACTAATTTTATGAGTGATTCTGATCATAGTACTTCATTTATAGGTGGTAAACTTTAAAGAAAACACCACAAAGCATCGTACCCTACTGCCAGAAGTGTTTATTATCTGAGTACTTCATTCATGGGTGGTAACAATTAAAGAAAATACCATAAAGCATCATATCCTACTAAGAAGTATTTCTGATCAGAGTACTTCATTTATGAATGTTAGTCTTTCAAGAAAACTTCACAAAACACCATATCTTACCACGAGAAGAGTTTATTCTTCGAGTGCTTCATTTAAGTGTTACAACCATTCATTTAAAAACAACGAAGAAGCATAGATACCAATCTAAGTGTTTCATGTCCGTGTACTTAATTTATGAGTGATTCTGATCATAGTACTTCATTTATGGGTGGTAACCTTTAAAGAAAACACCACAAAGCATCGTACCCTACTGCGAGATGTGTTTATTATCTGAGTACTTCATTCATGGGTAGTAACCATTAAAGAAAACACCATAAAGCATCATATTCTACTAAGAAGTATTTCTGATCGTAGTACTTCATTTATGAGAGGTACTCTTTCAAGAAAACTTCACAAAACATCATATCTTACCACGAGAAGAGTTTATTCTTCGAGTACTTCATTTAAGTGTTGTAACCATTCATTGAAACACAACAAACAAGTATCGAGTACCACTCTAAGTGCTCCATTACCGAGTAATTAATTTATGAGCGATTATGATCATAGTGCTTCATTTATGGGTGATAACCATTAAAGAAAACATCACAAAGCTTCTTACCCTAAAGCGAGAAGTGTTTCTTATCTGAGTACTTCATTTATGGGTTGTAACCATTAATGAAAACACAACAAAGCATCATATCCTACTAAGAAGTGTTTCTGATCATTGTACTTGAATTATTAGTAGTAACCTTTCAAGAACCCTCTACAAAGCATTATATTTTACTACGAAAAGAGTTTCTCCTTCGAGTACTTCATTTATGTGTTGTAACCATTCACTAAAACACAACGGAGAAGATTCGGGTACCACTCTATGTGTTTCATGTCCGAGTACTTAATTTATGGGTGATTCTGATCAGAGTACTTCATTTATGGGTTGTAACCATTAAAGAAAACATCACAAAGCATCGTACCCTACTGCGAGAAGTGCTTCTTATCTGAGTACTTTATTCATGGGTGGTAACCATTAAAGAAAACACCACAAAGCATTATTTCCTACTAAGATGTATTTCTGATCATAGTACTTCATTTATGAGTGTTAGTCTTTCAAGAAAACTTCACAAAACACCATATCTTACCACGAGAAGAGTTTATTCTTCGAGTGCTTCATTTAAGTGTTATAAACATTCATTTAAAAACAACGAAGAAGCATAGATACCACTCTAAGTGTTTCATTTCCGTGTACTTAATTTATGAGTGATTCTGATCATAGTACTTCATTTATAGGTGGTAACCTTTAAAGAAAACACCACAAAGCATCGTACCCTACTGCGAGAAGTGTTTCTTATCTGAGTAGTTCATTCATGGGTGGTAACCATTCAAGAAAACACCACAAAGCATCATATCCTACTAAGAAGTGTTTCTGATCATTGTACTTCATTTATGAGTGGTGACCTTTCAAAAACACTCTACAAAGCATTATATTTTACTACGAAAAGAGTTTCTCCTCCGAGTATTTCATTTAAATGTTGTAACCATTCACTAAAACACAACAAAGAAGCATCGAGTACCACTCTATGTGTTTCATGTCCGTGTACTTAATTTATGAGTGATTCTGATCATAGTACTTCATTTATGGGTTGTAACCATTAAAGAAAACACCACAAAGCATCGTACCCTACTGCGAGAAGTGCTTCTTATCTGAGTACTTTATTCATGGGTGGTAAACATTAAAGAAAACACAACAAAGCATCATTTCCTACTAAGATGTATTTTTGATCATAGTACTTCATTTATGAGTGTTAGTCTTTCAAGAAAACTTCACAAAACACCATATCTTACCACGAGAAGAGTTTATTCTTCGAGTGCTTCATTTAAGTGTTATAAACATTCATTTAAAAACAACGAAGAAGCATAGATACTACTCTAAGTGTTTCAATTCCGTGTACTAAATTTATGAGTGATTCTGATCATAGTACTTCATTTATAGGTGGTAAACTTTAAAGAAAACACCACAAAGCATCGTACCCTACTGCCAGAAGTGTTTATTATCTGAGTACTTCATTCATGGGTGGTAACAATTAAAGAAAATACCATAAAGCATCATATCCTACTAAGAAGTATTTCTGATCAGAGTACTTCATTTATGAATGTTAGTCTTTCAAGAAAACTTCACAAAACACCATATCTTACCACGAGAAGAGTTTATTCTTCGAGTGCTTCATTTAAGTGTTACAACCATTCATTTAAAAACAACGAAGAAGCATAGATACCAATCTAAGTGTTTCATGTCCGTGTACTTAATTTATGAGTGATTCTGATCATAGTACTTCATTTATGGGTGGTAACCTTTAAAGAAAACACCACAAAGCATCGTAACCTATTGCGAGATGTGTTTATTATCTGAGTACTTCATTCATGGGTAGTAACCATTAAAGAAAACACCATAAAGCATCATATTCTACTAAGAAGTATTTCTGATCGTAGTACTTCATTTATGAGAGGTACTCTTTCAAGAAAACTTCACAAAACATCATATCTTACCACGAGAAGAGTTTATTCTTCGAGTACTTCATTTAAGTGTTGTAACCATTCATTGAAACACAACAAACAAGTATCGAGTACCACTCTAAGTGCTCCATTACCGAGTAATTAATTTATGAGTGATTATGATCATAGTGCTTCATTTATGGGTGATAACCATTAAAGAAAACATCACAAAGCTTCTTACCCTAAAGCGAGAAGTGTTTCTTATCTGAGTACTTCATTTATGGGTTGTAACCATTAATGAAAACACAACAAAGCATCATATCCTACTAAGAAGTGTTTCTGATCATTGTACTTCAATTATTAGTAGTAACCTTTCAAGAACCCTCTACAAAGCATTATATTTTACTACGAAAAGAGTTTCTCTTTCGAGTACTTCATTTATGTGTTGTAACCATTCACTAAAACACAACTGAGAAGATTCGGGTACCACTCTATGTGTTTCATGTCCGAGTACTTAATTTATGGGTGATTCTGATCAGAGTACTTCATTTATGGGTTGTAACCATTAAAGAAAACACCACAAAGCATCGTACCCTACTGCGAGAAGTGCTTCTTATCTGAGTACTTTATTCATGGGTGGTAACCATTAAAGAAAACACCACAAAGCATTATTTCCTACTAAGATGTATTTCTGATCATAGTACTTCATTTATGAGTGTTAGTCTTTCAAGAAAACTTCACAAAACACCATATCTTACCACGAGAAGAGTTTATTCTTCGAGTGCTTCATTTAAGTGTTACAAACATTCATTTAAAAACAACGAAGAAGCATAGATACCAATCTAAGTGTTTCTTGTCCGTGTACTTAATTTATGAGTGATTCTGATCATAGTACTTCATTTATGGGTGGTAACCTTTAAAGAAAACACCACATAGCATCGTACCCTACTGCGAGATGTGTTTATTATCTGAGTACTTCATTCATGGGTAGTAACCATTAAAGAAAACACCATAAAGCATCATATTCTACTAAGAAGTATTTCTGATCGTAGTACTCCATTTATGAGAGGTACTCTTTCAAGAAAACTTCACAAAACATCATATCTTACCACGAGAAGAGTTTATTCTTCGAGTACTTCATTTAAGTGTTGTAACCATTCATTGAAACACAACAAACAAGTATCGAGTACCACTCTAAGTGCTCCATTACCGAGTAATTAATTTATGAGCGATTATGATCATAGTGCTTCATTTATGGGTGATAACCATTGAAGAAAACATCACAAAGCTTCTTACCCTAAATCGAGAAGTGTTTCTTATCTGAGTACTTCATTTATGGGTTGTAACCATTAATGAAAACACAACAAAGCATCATATCCTACTAAGAAGTGTTTCTGATCATTGTACTTCAATTATTAGTAGTAACCTTTCAAGAACCCTCTACAAAGCATTATATTTTACTACGAAAAGAGTTTCTCCTTCGAGTACTTCATTTATGTGTTGTAACCATTCACTAAAACACAACGGAGAAGATTCGGGTACCACTCTATGTGTTTCATGTCCGAGTACTTAATTTATGGGTGATTCTGATCAGAGTACTTCATTTATGGGTTGTAACCATTAAAGAAAACACCACAAAGCATCGTACCCTACTGCGAGAAGTGCTTCTTATCTGAGTACTTTATTCATGGGTGGTAACCATTAAAGAAAACACCACAAAGCATTATTTCCTACTAAGATGTATTTCTGATCATAGTACTTCATTTATGAGTGTTAGTCTTTCAAGAAAACTTCACAAAACACCATATCTTACCACGAGAAGAGTTTATTCTTCGAGTGCTTCATTTAAGTGTTATAAACATTCATTTAAAAACAACGAAGAAGCATAGATACCACTCTAAGTGTTTCATTTCCGTGTACTTAATTTATGAGTGATTCTGATCATAGTGCTTCATTTATGGGTGATAACCATTAAAGAAAACATCACAAAGCTTCTTACCCTAAATCGAGAAGTGTTTCTTATCTGAGTACTTCATTTATGGGTTGTAACCATTAATGAAAACACAACAAAGCATCATATCCTACTAAGAAGTGTTTCTGATCATTGTACTTCAATTATTAGTAGTAACCTTTCAAGAACCCTCTACAAAGCATTATATTTTACTACGAAAAGAGTTTCTCCTTCGAGTACTTCATTTATGTGTTGTAACCATTCACTAAAACACAACGGAGAAGATTCGGGTACCACTCTATGTGTTTCATGTCCGAGTACTTAATTTATGGGTGATTCTGATCAGAGTACTTCATTTATGGGTTGTAACCATTAAAGAAAACACCACAAAGCATCGTACCCTACTGCGAGAAGTGCTTCTTATCTGAGTACTTTATTCATGGGTGGTAAACATTAAAGAAAACACAACAAAGCATCATTTCCTACTAAGATGTATTTTTGATTATAGTACTTCATTTATGAGTGTTAGTCTTTCAAGAAAACTTCACAAAACACCATATCTTACCACGAGAAGAGTTTATTCTTCGAGTGCTTCATTTAAGTGTTATAAACATTCATTTAAAAACAACGAAGAAGCATAGATACCACTCTAAGTGTTTCATTTCCGTGTACTTAATTTATGAGTGATTCTGATCATAGTACTTCATTTAGAGGTGGTAAACTTTAAAGAAAACACCACAAAGCATCGTACCCTACTGCCAGAAGTGTTTATTATCTGAGTACTTCATTCATGGGTGGTAACAATTAAAGAAAATACCATAAAGCATCATATCCTACTAAGAAGTATTTCTGATCAGAGTACTTCATTTATGAATGTTAGTCTTTCAAGAAAACTTCACAAAACACCATATCTTACCACGAGAAGAGTTTATTCTTCGAGTGCTTCATTTAAGTGTTACAACCATTCATTTAAAAACAACGAAGAAGCATAGATACCAATCTAAGTGTTTCATGTCCGTGTACTTAATTTATGAGTGATTCTGATCATAGTACTTCATTTATGGGTGGTAACCTTTAAAGAAAACACCACAAAGCATCGTACCCTACTGCGAGATGTGTTTATTATCTGAGTACTTCATTCATGGGTAGTAACCATTAAAGAAAACACCATAAAGCATCATATTCTACTAAGAAGTATTTCTGATCGTAGTACTCCATTTATGAGAGGTACTCTTTCAAGAAAACTTCACAAAACATCATATCTTACCACGAGAAGAGTTTATTCTTCGAGTACTTCATTTAAGTGTTGTAACCATTCATTGAAACACAACAAACAAGTATCGAGTACCACTCTAAGTGCTCCATTACCGAGTAATTAATTTATGAGCGATTATGATCATAGTGCTTCATTTATGGGTGATAACCATTAAAGAAAACATCACAAAGCTTCTTACCCTAAATCGAGAAGTGTTTCTTATCTGAGTACTTCATTTATGGGTTGTAACCATTAATGAAAACACAACAAAGCATCATATCCTACTAAGAAGTGTTTCTGATCATTGTACTTCAATTATTAGTAGTAACCTTTCAAGAACCCTCTACAAAGCATTATATTTTACTACGAAAAGAGTTTCTCCTTCGAGTACTTCATTTATGTGTTGTAACCATTCACTAAAACACAACGGAGAAGATTCGGGTACCACTCTATGTGTTTCATGTCCGAGTACTTAATTTATGGGTGATTCTGATCAGAGTACTTCATTTATGGGTTGTAACCATTAAAGAAAACACCACAAAGCATCGTACCCTACTGCGAGAAGTGCTTCTTATCTGAGTACTTTATTCATGGGTGGTAAACATTAAAGAAAACACAACAAAGCATCATTTCCTACTAAGATGTATTTTTGATTATAGTACTTCATTTATGAGTGTTAGTCTTTCAAGAAAACTTCACAAAACACCATATCTTACCACGAGAAGAGTTTATTCTTCGAGTGCTTCATTTAAGTGTTATAAACATTCATTTAAAAACAACGAAGAAGCATAGATACCACTCTAAGTGTTTCATTTCCGTGTACTTAATTTATGAGTGATTCTGATCATAGTACTTCATTTAGAGGTGGTAAACTTTAAAGAAAACACCACAAAGCATCGTACCCTACTGCCAGAAGTGTTTATTATCTGAGTACTTCATTCATGGGTGGTAACAATTAAAGAAAATACCATAAAGCATCATATCCTACTAAGAAGTATTTCTGATCAGAGTACTTCATTTATGAATGTTAGTCTTTCAAGAAAACTTCACAAAACACCATATCTTACCACGAGAAGAGTTTATTCTTCGAGTGCTTCATTTAAGTGTTACAACCATTCATTTAAAAACAACGAAGAAGCATAGATACCAATCTAAGTGTTTCATGTCCGTGTACTTAATTTATGAGTGATTCTGATCATAGTACTTCATTTATGGGTGGTAACCTTTAAAGAAAACACCACAAAGCATCGTACCCTACTGCCAGAAGTGTTTATTATCTGAGTACTTCATTCATGGGTGGTAACAATTAAAGAAAATACCATAAAGCATCATATCCTACTAAGAAGTATTTCTGATCAGAGTACTTCATTTATGAGTGTTAGTCTTTCAAGAAAACTTCACAAAACACCATATCTTACCACGAGAAGAGTTTATTCTTCGAGTGCTTCATTTAAGTGTTATAAACATTCATTTAAAAACAACGAAGAAGCATAGATACCACTCTAAGTGTTTCATTTCCGTGTACTTAATTTATGAGTGATTCTGATCATAGTGCTTCATTTATGGGTGATAACCATTAAAGAAAACATCACAAAGCTTCTTACCCTAAATCGAGAAGTGTTTCTTATCTGAGTACTTCATTTATGGGTTGTAACCATTAATGAAAACACAACAAAGCATCATATCCTACTAAGAAGTGTTTCTGATCATTGTACTTCAATTATTAGTAGTAACCTTTCAAGAACCCTCTACAAAGCATTATATTTTACTACGAAAAGAGTTTCTCCTTCGAGTACTTCATTTATGTGTTGTAACCATTCACTAAAACACAACGGAGAAGATTCGGGTACCACTCTATGTGTTTCATGTCCGAGTACTTAATTTATGGGTGATTCTGATCAGAGTACTTCATTTATGGGTTGTAACCATTAAAGAAAACACCACAAAGCATCGTACCCTACTGCGAGAAGTGCTTCTTATCTGAGTACTTTATTCATGGGTGGTAACCATTAAAGAAAACACCACAAAGCATTATTTCCTACTAAGATGTATTTCTGATCATAGTACTTCATTTATGAGTGTTAGTCTTTCAAGAAAACTTCACAAAACACCATATCTTACCACGAGAAGAGTTTATTCTTCGAGTGCTTCATTTAAGTGTTATAAACATTCATTTAAAAACAACGAAGAAGCATAGATACCACTCTAAGTGTTTCATTTCCGTGTACTTAATTTATGAGTGATTCTGATCATAGTGCTTCATTTATGGGTGATAACCATTAAAGAAAACATCACAAAGCTTCTTACCCTAAATCGAGAAGTGTTTCTTATCTGAGTACTTCATTTATGGGTTGTAACCATTAATGAAAACACAACAAAGCATCATATCCTACTAAGAAGTGTTTCTGATCATTGTACTTCAATTATTAGTAGTAACCTTTCAAGAACCCTCTACAAAGCATTATATTTTACTACGAAAAGAGTTTCTCCTTCGAGTACTTCATTTATGTGTTGTAACCATTCACTAAAACACAACGGAGAAAATTCGGGTACCACTCTATGTGTTTCATGTCCGAGTACTTAATTTATGGGTGATTCTGATCAGAGTACTTCATTTATGGGTTGTAACCATTAAAGAAAACACCACAAAGCATCGTACCCTACTGCGAGAAGTGCTTCTTATCTGAGTACTTTATTCATGGGTGGTAAACATTAAAGAAAACACAACAAAGCATCATTTCCTACTAAGATGTATTTTTGATCATAGTACTTCATTTATGAGTGTTAGTCTTTCAAGAAAACTTCACAAAACACCATATCTTACCACGAGAAGAGTTTATTCTTCGAGTGCTTCATTTAAGTGTTATAAACATTCATTTAAAAACAACGAAGAAGCATAGATACCACTCTAAGTGTTTCATTTCCGTGTACTTAATTTATGAGTGATTCTGATCATAGTACTTCATTTAGAGGTGGTAAACTTTAAAGAAAACACCACAAAGCATCGTACCCTACTGCCAGAAGTGTTTATTATCTGAGTACTTCATTCATGGGTGGTAACAATTAAAGAAAATACCATAAAGCATCATATCCTACTAAGAAGTATTTCTGATCAGAGTACTTCATTTATGAATGTTAGTCTTTCAAGAAAACTTCACAAAACACCATATCTTACCACGAGAAGAGTTTATTCTTCGAGTGCTTCATTTAAGTGTTACAACCATTCATTTAAAAACAACGAAGAAGCATAGATACCAATCTAAGTGTTTCATGTCCGTGTACTTAATTTATGAGTGATTCTGATCATAGTACTTCATTTATGGGTGGTAACCTTTAAAGAAAACACCACAAAGCATCGTACCCTACTGCGAGATGTGTTTATTATCTGAGTACTTCATTCATGGGTAGTAACCATTAAAGAAAACACCATAAAGCATCATATTCTACTAAGAAGTATTTCTGATCGTAGTACTCCATTTATGAGAGGTACTCTTTCAAGAAAACTTCACAAAACATCATATCTTACCACGAGAAGAGTTTATTCTTCGAGTACTTCATTTAAGTGTTGTAACCATTCATTGAAACACAACAAACAAGTATCGAGTACCACTCTAAGTGCTCCATTACCGAGTAATTAATTTATGAGCGATTATGATCATAGTGCTTCATTTATGGGTGATAACCATTAAAGAAAACATCACAAAGCTTCTTACCCTAAATCGAGAAGTGTTTCTTATCTGAGTACTTCATTTATGGGTTGTAACCATTAATGAAAACACAACAAAGCATCATATCCTACTAAGAAGTGTTTCTGATCATTGTACTTCAATTATTAGTAGTAACCTTTCAAGAACCCTCTACAAAGCATTATATTTTACTACGAAAAGAGTTTCTCCTTCGAGTACTTCATTTATGTGTTGTAACCATTCACTAAAACACAACGGAGAAGATTCGGGTACCACTCTATGTGTTTCATGTTCGAGTACTTAATTTATGGGTGATTCTGATCAGAGTACTTCATTTATGGGTTGTAACCATTAAAGAAAACACCACAAAGCATCGTACCCTACTGCGAGAAGTGCTTCTTATCTGAGTACTTTATTCATGGGTGGTAACCATTAAAGAAAACACCACAAAGCATTATTTCCTACTAAGATGTATTTCTGATCATAGTACTTCATTTATGAGTGTTAGTCTTTCAAGAAAACTTCACAAAACACCATATCTTACCACGAGAAGAGTTTATTCTTCGAGTGCTTCATTTAAGTGTTACAACCATTCATTTAAAAACAACGAAGAAGCATAGATACCAATCTAAGTGTTTCATGTCCGTGTACTTAATTTATGAGTGATTCTGATCATAGTACTTCATTTATGGGTGGTAACCTTTAAAGAAAACACCACAAAGCATCGTACCCTACTGCGAGATGTGTTTATTATCTGAGTACTTCATTCATGGGTAGTAACCATTAAAGAAAACACCATAAAGCATCATATTCTACTAAGAAGTATTTCTGATCGTAGTACTTCATTTATGAGAGGTACTCTTTCAAGAAAACTTCACAAAACATCATATCTTACCACGAGAAGAGTTTATTCTTCGAGTACTTCATTTAAGTGTTGTAACCATTCATTGAAACACAACAAACAAGTATCGAGTACCACTCTAAGTGCTCCATTACCGAGTAATTAATTTATGAGCGATTATGATCATAGTGCTTCATTTATGGGTGATAACCATTAAAGAAAACATCACAAAGCTTCTTACCATAAAGCGAGAAGTGTTTCTTATCTGAGTACTTCATTTATGGGTTGTAACCATTAATGAAAACACAACAAAGCATCATATCCTACTAAGAAGTGTTTCTGATCATTGTACTTCAATTATTAGTAGTAACCTTTCAAGAACCCTCTACAAAGCATTATATTTTACTACGAAAAGAGTTTCTCCTTCGAGTACTTCATTTATGTGTTGTAACCATTCACTAAAACACAACGGAGAAGATTCTGGTACCACTCTATGTGTTTCATGTCCGAGTACTTAATTTATGGGTGATTCTGATCAGAGTACTTCATTTATGGGTTGTAACCATTAAAGAAAACACCACAAAGCATCGTACCCTACTGCGAGAAGTGCTTCTTATCTGAGTACTTTATTCATGGGTGGTAACCATTAAAGAAAACACCACAAAGCATTATTTCCTACTAAGATGTATTTCTGATCATAGTACTTCATTTATGAGTGTTAGTCTTTCAAGAAAACTTCACAAAACACCATATCTTACCACGAGAAGAGTTTATTCTTCGAGTGCTTAATTTAAGTGTTATAAACATTCATTTAAAAACAACGAAGAAGCATAGATACCACTCTAAGTGTTTCATTTCCGTGTACTTAATTTATGAGTGATTCTGATCATAGTACTTCATTTATAGGTGGTAAACTTTAAAGAAAACACCACAAAGCATCGTACCCTACTGCGAGATGTGTTTATTATCTGAGTACTTCATTCATGGGTAGTAACCATTAAAGAAAACACCATAAAGCATCATATTCTACTAAGAAGTATTTCTGATCGTAGTACTTCATTTATGAGAGGTACTCTTTCAAGAAAACTTCACAAAACATCATATCTTACCACGAGAAGAGTTTATTCTTCGAGTACTTCATTTAAGTGTTGTAACCATTCATTGAAACACAACAAACAAGTATCGAGTACCACTCTAAGTGCTCCATTACCGAGTAATTAATTTATGAGCGATTATGATCATAGTGCTTCATTTATGGGTGATAACCATTAAAGAAAACATCACAAAGCTTCTTACCATAAAGCGAGAAGTGTTTCTTATCTGAGTACTTCATTTATGGGTTGTAACCATTAATGAAAACACAACAAAGCATCATATCCTACTAAGAAGTGTTTCTGATCATTGTACTTCAATTATTAGTAGTAACCTTTCAAGAACCCTCTACAAAGCATTATATTTTACTACGAAAAGAGTTTCTCCTTCGAGTACTTCATTTATGTGTTGTAACCATTCACTAAAACACAACGGAGAAGATTCTGGTACCACTCTATGTGTTTCATGTCCGAGTACTTAATTTATGGGTGATTCTGATCAGAGTACTTCATTTATGGGTTGTAACCATTAAAGAAAACACCACAAAGCATCGTACCCTACTGCGAGAAGTGCTTCTTATCTGAGTACTTTATTCATGGGTGGTAACCATTAAAGAAAACACCACAAAGCATTATTTCCTACTAAGATGTATTTCTGATCATAGTACTTCATTTATGAGTGTTAGTCTTTCAAGAAAACTTCACAAAACACCATATCTTACCACGAGAAGAGTTTATTCTTCGAGTGCTTAATTTAAGTGTTATAAACATTCATTTAAAAACAACGAAGAAGCATAGATACCACTCTAAGTGTTTCATTTCCGTGTACTTAATTTATGAGTGATTCTGATCATAGTACTTCATTTATAGGTGGTAAACTTTAAAGAAAACACCACAAAGCATCGTACCCTACTGCGAGAAGTGCTTCTTATCTGAGTACTTTATTCATGGGTGGTAACCATTAAAGAAAACACCACAAAGCATTATTTCCTACTAAGATGTATTTCTGATCATAGTACTTCATTTATGAGTGTTAGTCTTTCAAGAAAACTTCACAAAACACCATATCTTACCACGAGAAGAGTTTATTCTTCGAGTGCTTCATTTAAGTGTTACAACCATTCATTTAAAAACAACGAAGAAGCATAGATACCAATCTAAGTGTTTCATGTCCGTGTACTTAATTTATGAGTGATTCTGATCATAGTACTTCATTTATGGGTGGTAACCTTTAAAGAAAACACCACAAAGCATCGTACCCTACTGCGAGATGTGTTTATTATCTGAGTACTTCATTCATGGGTAGTAACCATTAAAGAAAACACCATAAAGCATCATATTCTACTAAGAAGTATTTCTGATCGTAGTACTTCATTTATGAGAGGTACTCTTTCAAGAAAACTTCACAAAACATCATATCTTACCACGAGAAGAGTTTATTCTTCGAGTACTTCATTTAAGTGTTGTAACCATTCATTGAAACACAACAAACAAGTATCGAGTACCACTCTAAGTGCTCCATTACCGAGTAATTAATTTATGAGCGATTATGATCATAGTGCTTCATTTATGGGTGATAACCATTAAAGAAAACATCACAAAGCTTCTTACCATAAAGCGAGAAGTGTTTCTTATCTGAGTACTTCATTTATGGGTTGTAACCATTAATGAAAACACAACAAAGCATCATATCCTACTAAGAAGTGTTTCTGATCATTGTACTTCAATTATTAGTAGTAACCTTTCAAGAACCCTCTACAAAGCATTATATTTTACTACGAAAAGAGTTTCTCCTTCGAGTACTTCATTTATGTGTTGTAACCATTCACTAAAACACAACGGAGAAGATTCTGGTACCACTCTATGTGTTTCATGTCCGAGTACTTAATTTATGGGTGATTCTGATCAGAGTACTTCATTTATGGGTTGTAACCATTAAAGAAAACACCACAAAGCATCGTACCCTACTGCGAGAAGTGCTTCTTATCTGAGTACTTTATTCATGGGTGGTAACCATTAAAGAAAACACCACAAAGCATTATTTCCTACTAAGATGTATTTCTGATCATAGTACTTCATTTATGAGTGTTAGTCTTTCAAGAAAACTTCACAAAACACCATATCTTACCACGAGAAGAGTTTATTCTTCGAGTGCTTAATTTAAGTGTTATAAACATTCATTTAAAAACAACGAAGAAGCATAGATACCACTCTAAGTGTTTCATTTCCGTGTACTTAATTTATGAGTGATTCTGATCATAGTACTTCATTTATAGGTGGTAAACTTTAAAGAAAACACCACAAAGCATCGTACCCTACTGCGAGAAGTGCTTCTTATCTGAGTACTTTATTCATGGGTGGTAACCATTAAAGAAAACACCACAAAGCATTATTTCCTACTAAGATGTATTTCTGATCATAGTACTTCATTTATGAGTGTTAGTCTTTCAAGAAAACTTCACAAAACACCATATCTTACCACGAGAAGAGTTTATTCTTCGAGTGCTTCATTTAAGTGTTACAACCATTCATTTAAAAACAACGAAGAAGCATAGATACCAATCTAAGTGTTTCATGTCCGTGTACTTAATTTATGAGTGATTCTGATCATAGTACTTCATTTATGGGTGGTAACCTTTAAAGAAAACACCACAAAGCATCGTACCCTACTGCGAGATGTGTTTATTATCTGAGTACTTCATTCATGGGTAGTAACCATTAAAGAAAACACCATAAAGCATCATATTCTACTAAGAAGTATTTCTGATCGTAGTACTTCATTTATGAGAGGTACTCTTTCAAGAAAACTTCACAAAACATCATATGTTACCACGAGAAGAGTTTATTCTTCGAGTACTTCATTTAAGTGTTGTAACCATTCATTGAAACACAACAAACAAGTATCGAGTACCACTCTAAGTGCTCCATTACCGAGTAATTAATTTATGAGCGATTATGATCATAGTGCTTCATTTATGGGTGATAACCATTAAAGAAAACATCACAAAGCTTCTTACCCTAAAGCGAGAAGTGTTTCTTATCTGAGTACTTCATTTATGGGTTGTAACCATTAATGAAAACACAACAAAGCATCATATCCTACTAAGAAGTGTTTCTGATCATTGTACTTCAATTATTAGTAGTAACCTTTCAAGAACCCTCTACAAAGCATTATATTTTACTACGAAAAGAGTTTCTCCTTCGAGTACTTCATTTATGTGTTGTAACCATTCACTAAAACACAACGGAGAAGATTCGGGTACCACTCTATGTGTTTCATGTCCGAGTACTTAATTTATGGGTGATTCTGATCAGAGTACTTCATTTATGGGTTGTAACCATTAAAGAAAACACCACAAAGCATCGTACCCTACTGCGAGAAGTGCTTCTTATCTGAGTACTTTATTCATGGGTGGTAACCATTAAAGAAAACACCACAAAGCATTATTTCCTACTAAGATGTATTTCTGATCATAGTACTTCATTTATGAGTGTTAGTCTTTCAAGAAAACTTCACAAAACACCATATCTTACCACGAGAAGAGTTTATTCTTCGAGTGCTTAATTTAAGTGTTATAAACATTCATTTAAAAACAACGAAGAAGCATAGATACCACTCTAAGTGTTTCATTTCCGTGTACTTAATTTATGAGTGATTCTGATCATAGTACTTCATTTATAGGTGGTAAACTTTAAAGAAAACACCACAAAGCATCGTACCCTACTGCGAGAAGTGCTTCTTATCTGAGTACTTTATTCATGGGTGGTAACCATTAAAGAAAACACCACAAAGCATTATTTCCTACTAAGATGTATTTCTGATCATAGTACTTCATTTATGAGTGTTAGTCTTTCAAGAAAACTTCACAAAACACCATATCTTACCACGAGAAGAGTTTATTCTTCGAGTGCTTCATTTAAGTGTTACAACCATTCATTTAAAAACAACGAAGAAGCATAGATACCAATCTAAGTGTTTCATGTCCGTGTACTTAATTTATGAGTGATTCTGATCATAGTACTTCATTTATGGGTGGTAACCTTTAAAGAAAACACCACAAAGCATCGTACCCTACTGCGAGATGTGTTTATTATCTGAGTACTTCATTCATGGGTAGTAACCATTAAAGAAAACACCATAAAGCATCATATTCTACTAAGAAGTATTTCTGATCGTAGTACTTCATTTATGAGAGGTACTCTTTCAAGAAAACTTCACAAAACATCATATCTTACCACGAGAAGAGTTTATTCTTCGAGTACTTCATTTAAGTGTTGTAACCATTCATTGAAACACAACAAACAAGTATCGAGTACCACTCTAAGTGCTCCATTACCGAGTAATTAATTTATGAGCGATTATGATCATAGTGCTTCATTTATGGGTGATAACCATTAAAGAAAACATCACAAAGCTTCTTACCATAAAGCGAGAAGTGTTTCTTATCTGAGTACTTCATTTATGGGTTGTAACCATTAATGAAAACACAACAAAGCATCATATCCTACTAAGAAGTGTTTCTGATCATTGTACTTCAATTATTAGTAGTAACCTTTCAAGAACCCTCTACAAAGCATTATATTTTACTACGAAAAGAGTTTCTCCTTCGAGTACTTCATTTATGTGTTGTAACCATTCACTAAAACACAACGGAGAAGATTCTGGTACCACTCTATGTGTTTCATGTCCGAGTACTTAATTTATGGGTGATTCTGATCAGAGTACTTCATTTATGGGTTGTAACCATTAAAGAAAACACCACAAAGCATCGTACCCTACTGCGAGAAGTGCTTCTTATCTGAGTACTTTATTCATGGGTGGTAACCATTAAAGAAAACACCACAAAGCATTATTTCCTACTAAGATGTATTTCTGATCATAGTACTTCATTTATGAGTGTTAGTCTTTCAAGAAAACTTCACAAAACACCATATCTTACCACGAGAAGAGTTTATTCTTCGAGTGCTTAATTTAAGTGTTATAAACATTCATTTAAAAACAACGAAGAAGCATAGATACCACTCTAAGTGTTTCATTTCCGTGTACTTAATTTATGAGTGATTCTGATCATAGTACTTCATTTATAGGTGGTAAACTTTAAAGAAAACACCACAAAGCATCGTACCCTACTGCGAGAAGTGCTTCTTATCTGAGTACTTTATTCATGGGTGGTAACCATTAAAGAAAACACCACAAAGCATTATTTCCTACTAAGATGTATTTCTGATCATAGTACTTCATTTATGAGTGTTAGTCTTTCAAGAAAACTTCACAAAACACCATATCTTACCACGAGAAGAGTTTATTCTTCGAGTGCTTCATTTAAGTGTTACAACCATTCATTTAAAAACAACGAAGAAGCATAGATACCAATCTAAGTGTTTCATGTCCGTGTACTTAATTTATGAGTGATTCTGATCATAGTACTTCATTTATGGGTGGTAACCTTTAAAGAAAACACCACAAAGCATCGTACCCTACTGCGAGATGTGTTTATTATCTGAGTACTTCATTCATGGGTAGTAACCATTAAAGAAAACACCATAAAGCATCATATTCTACTAAGAAGTATTTCTGATCGTAGTACTTCATTTATGAGAGGTACTCTTTCAAGAAAACTTCACAAAACATCATATGTTACCACGAGAAGAGTTTATTCTTCGAGTACTTCATTTAAGTGTTGTAACCATTCATTGAAACACAACAAACAAGTATCGAGTACCACTCTAAGTGCTCCATTACCGAGTAATTAATTTATGAGCGATTATGATCATAGTGCTTCATTTATGGGTGATAACCATTAAAGAAAACATCACAAAGCTTCTTACCCTAAAGCGAGAAGTGTTTCTTATCTGAGTACTTCATTTATGGGTTGTAACCATTAATGAAAACACAACAAAGCATCATATCCTACTAAGAAGTGTTTCTGATCATTGTACTTCAATTATTAGTAGTAACCTTTCAAGAACCCTCTACAAAGCATTATATTTTACTACGAAAAGAGTTTCTCCTTCGAGTACTTCATTTATGTGTTGTAACCATTCACTAAAACACAACGGAGAAGATTCGGGTACCACTCTATGTGTTTCATGTCCGAGTACTTAATTTATGGGTGATTCTGATCAGAGTACTTCATTTATGGGTTGTAACCATTAAAGAAAACACCACAAAGCATCGTACCCTACTGCGAGAAGTGCTTCTTATCTGAGTACTTTATTCATGGGTGGTAACCATTAAAGAAAACACCACAAAGCATTATTTCCTACTAAGATGTATTTCTGATCATAGTACTTCATTTATGAGTGTTAGTCTTTCAAGAAAACTTCACAAAACACCATATCTTACCACGAGAAGAGTTTATTCTTCGAGTGCTTCATTTAAGTGTTATAAACATTCATTTAAAAACAACGAAGAAGCATAGATACCAATCTAAGTGTTTCATGTCCGTGTACTTAATTTATGAGTGATTCTGATCATAGTATTTCATTTATAGGTGGTAACCTTTAAAGAAAACACCACAAAGCATCGTACCCTACTGCGAGATGTGTTTATTATCTGAGTACTTCATTCATGGGTAGTAACCATTAAAGAAAACACCATAAAGCATCATATTCTACTAAGAAGTATTTCTGATCGTAGTACTTCATTTATGAGAGGTACTCTTTCAAGAAAACTTCACAAAACATCATATCTTACCACGAGAAGAGTTTATTCTTCGAGTACTTCATTTAAGTGTTGTAACCATTCATTGAAACACAACAAACAAGTATCGAGTACCACTCTAAATGCTCCATTACCGAGTAATTAATTTATGAGCGATTATGATCATAGTGCTTCATTTATGGGTGATAACCATTAAAGAAAACATCACAAAGCTTCTTACCCTAAAGCGAGAAGTGTTTCTTATCTGAGTAATTCATTTATGGGCTGTAACCATTAATGAAAACACAACAAAGCATCATATCCTACTAAGAAGTGTTTCTGATCATTGTACTTCAATTATTAGTAGTAACCTTTCAAGAACCCTCTACAAAGCATTATATTTTACTACGAAAAGAGTTTCTCCTTCGAGTACTTCATTTATGTGTTGTAACCATTCACTAAAACACAACGGAGAAGATTCGGGTACCACTCTATGTGTTTCATGTCCGAGTACTTAATTTATGGGTGATTCTGATCAGAGTACTTCATTTATGGGTTGTTACCATTAAAGAAAACACCACAAAGCATCGTACCCTACTGCGAGAAGTGCTTCTTATCTGAGTACTTTATTCATGGGTGGTAACCATTAAAGAAAACACCACAAAGCATTATTTCCTACTAAGATGTATTTCTGATCATAGTACTTCATTTATGAGTGTTAGTCTTTCAAGAAAACTTCACAAAACACCATATCTTACCACGAGAAGAGTTTATTCTTCGAGTGCTTAATTTAAGTGTTATAAACATTCATTTAAAAACAACGAAGAAGCATAGATACCACTCTAAGTGTTTCATTTCCGTGTACTTAATTTATGAGTGATTCTGATCATAGTACTTCATTTATAGGTGGTAAACTTTAAAGAAAACACCACAAAGCATCGTACCCTACTGCGAGAAGTGCTTCTTATCTGAGTACTTTATTCATGGGTGGTAACCATTAAAGAAAACACCACAAAGCATTATTTCCTACTAAGATGTATTTCTGATCATAGTACTTCATTTATGAGTGTTAGTCTTTCAAGAAAACTTCACAAAACACCATATCTTACCACGAGAAGAGTTTATTCTTCGAGTGCTTCATTTAAGTGTTACAACCATTCATTTAAAAACAACGAAGAAGCATAGATACCAATCTAAGTGTTTCATGTCCGTGTACTTAATTTATGAGTGATTCTGATCATAGTACTTCATTTATGGGTGGTAACCTTTAAAGAAAACACCACAAAGCATCGTACCCTACTGCGAGATGTGTTTATTATCTGAGTACTTCATTCATGGGTAGTAACCATTAAAGAAAACACCATAAAGCATCATATTCTACTAAGAAGTATTTCTGATCGTAGTACTTCATTTATGAGAGGTACTCTTTCAAGAAAACTTCACAAAACATCATATGTTACCACGAGAAGAGTTTATTCTTCGAGTACTTCATTTAAGTGTTGTAACCATTCATTGAAACACAACAAACAAGTATCGAGTACCACTCTAAGTGCTCCATTACCGAGTAATTAATTTATGAGCGATTATGATCATAGTGCTTCATTTATGGGTGATAACCATTAAAGAAAACATCACAAAGCTTCTTACCCTAAAGCGAGAAGTGTTTCTTATCTGAGTACTTCATTTATGGGTTGTAACCATTAATGAAAACACAACAAAGCATCATATCCTACTAAGAAGTGTTTCTGATCATTGTACTTCAATTATTAGTAGTAACCTTTCAAGAACCCTCTACAAAGCATTATATTTTACTACGAAAAGAGTTTCTCCTTCGAGTACTTCATTTATGTGTTGTAACCATTCACTAAAACACAACGGAGAAGATTCGGGTACCATTCTATGTGTTTCATGTCCGAGTACATAATTTATGGGTGATTCTGATCAGAGTACTTCATTTATGGGTTGTAACCATTAAAGAAAACACCACAAAGCATCGTACCCTACTGCGAGAAGTGCTTCTTATCTGAGTACTTTATTCATGGGTGGTAACCATTAAAGAAAACACCACAAAGCATTATTTCCTACTAAGATGTATTTCTGATCATAGTACTTCATTTATGAGTGTTAGTCTTTCAAGAAAACTTCACAAAACACCATATCTTACCACGAGAAGAGTTTATTCTTCGAGTGCTTCATTTAAGTGTTATAAACATTCATTTAAAAACAACGAAGAAGCATAGATACCAATCTAAGTGTTTCATGTCCGTGTACTTAATTTATGAGTGATTCTGATCATAGTACTTCATTTATAGGTGGTAACCTTTAAAGAAAACACCACAAAGCATCGTACCCTACTGCGAGATGTGTTTATTATCTGAGTACTTCATTCATGGGTAGTAACCATTAAAGAAAACACCATAAAGCATCATATTCTACTAAGAAGTATTTCTGATCGTAGTACTTCATTTATGAGAGGTACTCTTTCAAGAAAACTTCACAAAACATCATATCTTACCACGAGAAGAGTTTATTCTTCGAGTACTTCATTTAAGTGTTGTAACCATTCATTGAAACACAACAAACAAGTATCGAGTACCACTCTAAATGCTCCATTACCGAGTAATTAATTTATGAGCGATTATGATCATAGTGCTTCATTTATGGGTGATAACCATTAAAGAAAACATCACAAAGCTTCTTACCCTAAAGCGAGAAGTGTTTCTTATCTGAGTAATTCATTTATGGGTTGTAACCATTAATGAAAACACAACAAAGCATCATATCCTACTAAGAAGTGTTTCTGATCATTGTACTTCAATTATTAGTAGTAACCTTTCAAGAACCCTCTACAAAGCATTATATTTTACTACGAAAAGAGTTTCTCCTTCGAGTACTTCATTTATGTGTTGTAACCATTCACTAAAACACAACGGAGAAGATTCGGGTACCACTCTATGTGTTTCATGTCCGAGTACTTAATTTATGGGTGATTCTGATCAGAGTACTTCATTTATGGGTTGTTACCATTAAAGAAAACACCACAAAGCATCGTACCCTACTGCGAGAAGTGCTTCTTATCTGAGTACTTTATTCATGGGTGGTAACCATTAAAGAAAACACCACAAAGCATTATTTCCTACTAAGATGTATTTCTGATCATAGTACTTCATTTATGAGTGTTAGTCTTTCAAGAAAACTTCACAAAACACCATATCTTACCACGAGAAGAGTTTATTCTTCGAGTGCTTCATTTAAGTGTTATAAACATTCATTTAAAAACAACGAAGAAGCATAGATACCACTCTAAGTGTTTCATTTCCGTGTACTTAATTTATGAGTGATTCTGATCATAGTACTTCATTTATAGGTTGTAACCTTTAAAGAAAACACCACAAAACATCGTACCCTACTGCGAGAAGTGTTTCTTATCTGAGTAGTTCATTCATGGGTGGTAACCATTCAAGAAAACACCACAAAGCATCATATCCTACTAAGAAGTGTTTCTGATCATTGTACTTCATTTATGAGTGGTGACCTTTCAAAAACACTCTACAAAGCATTATATTTTACTACGAAAAGAGTTTCTCCTCCGAGTATTTCATTTAAATGTTGTAACCATTCACTAAAACACAACAAAGAAGCATCGAGTACCACTCTATGTGTTTCATGTCCGTGTACTTAATTTATGAGTGATTCTGATCATAGTACTTCATTTATGGGTTGTAACCATTAAAGAAAACACCACAAAGCATCGTACCCTACTACGAGAAGTGCTTCTTATCTGAGTACTTTATTCATGGGTGGTAAACATTAAAGAAAACACAACAAAGCATCATTTCCTACTAAGATGTATTTTTGATCATAGTACTTAATTTATGAGTGTTAGTCTTTCAAGAAAACTTCACAAAACACCATATCTTACTACGAGAAGAGTTTATTCTTCGAGTGCTTCATTTAAGTGTTATAAACATTCATTTAAAAACAATGAAGAAGCATAGATACCAATCTAAGTGTTTCATGTCCGTGTACTTAATTTATGAGTGATTCTGATCATAGTACTTCATTTATGGGTGGTAACCTTTAAAGAAAACACCACAAAGCATCGTACCCTACTGCGAGATGTGTTTATTATCTGAGTACTTCATTCATGGGTAGTAACCATTAAAGAAAACACCATAAAGCATCATATTCTACTAAGAAGTATTTCTGATCGTAGTACTTCATTTATGAGAGGTACTCTTTCAAGAAAACTTCACAAAACATCATATCTTACCACGAGAAGAGTTTATTCTTCGAGTACTTCATTTAAGTGTTGTAACCATTCATTGAAACACAACAAACAAGTATCGAGTACCACTCTAAGTGCTCCATTACCGAGTAATTAATTTATGAGTGATTATGATCATAGTGCTTCATTTATGGGTGATAACCATTAAAGAAAACATCACAAAGCTTCTTACCCTAAAGCGAGAAGTGTTTCTTATCTGAGTACTTCATTTATGGGTTGTAACCATTAATGAAAACACAACAAAGCATCATATCCTACTAAGAAGTGTTTCTGATCATTGTACTTCAATTATTAGTAGTAACCTTTCAAGAACCCTCTACAAAGCATTATATTTTACTACGAAAAGAGTTTCTCCTTCGAGTACTTCATTTATGTGTTGTAACCATTCACTAAAACACAACGAAGAAGATTCGGGTACCACTCTATGTGTTTCATGTCCGAGTACTTAATTTATGGGTGATTCTGATCAGAGTACTTCATTTATGGGTTGTAACCATTAAAGAAAACACCACAAAGCATCGTACCCTACTGCGAGAAGTGCTTCTTATCTGAGTACTTTATTCATGGGTGGTAACCATTAAAGAAAACACCACAAAGCATTATTTCCTACTAAGATGTATTTCTGATCATAGTACTTCATTTATGAGTGTTAGTCTTTCAAGAAAACTTCACAAAACACCATATCTACCACGAGAAGAGTTTATTCTTCGAGTGCTTCATTTAAGTGTTATAAACATTCATTTAAAAACAACGAAGAAGCATAGATACCAATCTAAGTGTTTCATGTCCGTGTACTTAATTTATGAGTGATTCTGATCATAGTACTTCATTTATGGGTGGTAACCTTTAAAGAAAGCACCACAAAGCATCGTACCCTACTGCGAGATGTGTTTATTATCTGAGTACTTCATTCATGGGTAGTAACCATTAAAGAAAACACCATAAAGCATCATATTCTACTAAGAAGTATTTCTGATCGTAGTACTTCATTTATGAGAGGTACTCTTTCAAGAAAACTTCACAAAACATCATATCTTACCACGAGAAGAGTTTATTCTTCGAGTACTTCATTTAAGTGTTGTAACCATTCATTGAAACACAACAAACAAGTATCGAGTACCACTCTAAGTGCTCCATTACCGAGTAATTAATTTATGAGTGATTATGATCATAGTGCTTCATTTATGGGTGATAACCATTAAAGAAAACATCACAAAGCTTCTTACCCTAAAGCGAGAAGTGTTTCTTATCTGAGTACTTCATTTATGGGTTGTAACCATTAATGAAAACACAACAAAGCATCATATCCTACTAAGAAGTGTTTCTGATCATTGTACTTCAATTATTAGTAGTAACCTTTCAAGAACCCCCTACAAAGCATTATATTTTACTACGAAAAGAGTTTCTCCTTCGAGTACTTCATTTATGTGTTGTAACCATTCACTAAAACACAACGAAGAAGATTCGGGTACCACTCTATGTGTTTCATGTCCGAGTACTTAATTTATGGGTGATTCTGATCAGAGTACTTCATTTATGGGTTGTAACCATTAAAGAAAACACCACAAAGCATCGTACCCTACTGCGAGAAGTGCTTCTTATCTGAGTACTTTATTCATGGGTGGTAACCATTAAAGAAAACACCACAAAGCATTATTTCCTACTAAGATGTATTTCTGATCATAGTACTTCATTTATGAGTGTTAGTCTTTCAAGAAAACTTCACAAAACACCATATCTTACCACGAGAAGAGTTTATTCTTCGAGTGCTTCATTTAAGTGTTATAAACATTCATTTAAAAGCAACGAAGAAGCATAGATACCACTCTAAATGTTTCATTTCCGTGTACTTAATTTATGAGTGATTCTGATCATAGTACTTCATTTATAGGTGGTAACCTTTAAAGAAAACACCACAAAGCATCGTACCCTACTGCGAGAAGTGTTTCTTATCTGAGTAGTTCATTCATGGGTGGTAACCATTCAAGAAAACACAACAAAGCATCATATCCTACTAAGAAGTGTTTCTGATCATTGTACTTCATTTATGAGTGGTGACCTTTCAAAAACACTCTACAAAGCATTATATTTTACTACGAAAAGAGTTTCTCCTCCGAGTATTTCATTTAAATGTTGTAACCATTCACTAAAACACAACAAAGAAGCATCGAGTACCACTCTATGTGTTTCATGTCCGTGTACTTAATTTATGAGTGATTCTGATCATAGTACTTCATTTATGGGTTGTAACCATTAAAGAAAACACCACAAAGCATCGTACCCTACTGCGAGAAGTGCTTCTTATCTGAGTACTTTATTCATGGGTGGTAAACATTAAAGAAAACACAACAAAGCATCATTTCCTACTAAGATGTATTTTTGATCATAGTACTTAATTTATGAGTGTTAGTCTTTCAAGAAAACTTCACAAAACACCATATCTTACCACGAGAAGAGTTTATTCTTCGAGTGCTTCATTTAAGTGTTATAAACATTCATTTAAAAACAACGAAGAAGCATAGATACCACTCTAAGTGTTTCATTTTCGTGTACTTAATTTATGAGTGATTCTGATCATAGTACTACATTTATAGGTGGTAACCTTTAAAGAAAACACCACAAAGCATCGTACCCTACTGCCAGAAGTGTTTATTATCTGAGTACTTCATTCATGGGTGGTAACAATTAAAGAAAATACCATAAAGCATCATATTCTACTAAGAAGTATTTCTGATCGTAGTACTTCATTTATGAGAGGTACTCTTTCAAGAAAACTTCACAAAACATCATATCTTACCACGAGAAGAGTTTATTCTTCGAGTACTTCATTTAAGTGTTGTAACCATTCATTGAAACACAACAAACAAGTATCGAGTACCACTCTAAGTGCTCCATTACCGAGTAATTAATTTATGAGTGATTATGATCAGAGTGCTTCATTTATGGGTGATAACCATTAAAGAAAACATCACAAAGCTTCTTACCCTAAAGCGAGAAGTGTTTCTTATCTGAGTACTTCATTTATGGGTTGTAACCATTAATGAAAACACAACAAAGCATCATATCCTACTAAGAAGTGTTTCTGATCATTGTACTTCAATTATTAGTAGTAACCTTTCAAGAACCCTCTACAAAGCATTATATTTTACTACGAAAAGAGTTTCTCCTTCGAGTACTTCATTTATGTGTTGTAACCATTCACTAAAACACAACGAAGAAGATTCGGGTACCACTCTATGTGTTTCATGTCCGAGTACTTAATTTATGGGTGATTCTGATCAGAGTACTTCATTTATGGGTTGTAACCATTAAAGAAAACACCACAAAGCATCGTACCCTACTGCGAGAAGTGCTTCTTATCTGAGTACTTTATTCATGGGTGGTAACCATTAAAGAAAACACCACAAAGCATTATTTCCTACTAAGATGTATTTCTGATCATAGTACTTCATTTATGAGTGTTAGTCTTTCAAGAAAACTTCACAAAACACCATATCTACCACGAGAAGAGTTTATTCTTCGAGTGCTTCATTTAAGTGTTATAAACATTCATTTAAAAACAACGAAGAAGCATAGATACCAATCTAAGTGTTTCATGTCCGTGTACTTAATTTATGAGTGATTCTGATCATAGTACTTCATTTATGGGTGGTAACCTTTAAAGAAAGCACCACAAAGCATCGTACCCTACTGCGAGATGTGTTTATTATCTGAGTACTTCATTCATGGGTAGTAACCATTAAAGAAAACACCATAAAGCATCATATTCTACTAAGAAGTATTTCTGATCGTAGTACTTCATTTATGAGAGGTACTCTTTCAAGAAAACTTCACAAAACATCATATCTTACCACGAGAAGAGTTTATTCTTCGAGTACTTCATTTAAGTGTTGTAACCATTCATTGAAACACAACAAACAAGTATCGTGTACCACTCTAAGTGCTCCATTACCGAGTAATTAATTTATGAGTGATTATGATCATAGTGCTTCATTTATGGGTGATAACCATTAAAGAAAACATCACAAAGCTTCTTACCCTAAAGCGAGAAGTGTTTCTTATCTGAGTACTTCATTTATGGGTTGTAACCATTAATGAAAACACAACAAAGCATCATATCCTACTAAGAAGTGTTTCTGATCATTGTACTTCAATTATTAGTAGTAACCTTTCAAGAACCCTCTACAAAGCATTATATTTTACTACGAAAAGAGTTTCTCCTTCGAGTACTTCATTTATGTGTTGTAACCATTCACTAAAACACAACGAAGAAGATTCGGGTACCACTCTATGTGTTTCATGTCCGAGTACTTAATTTATGGGTGATTCTGATCAGAGTACTTCATTTATGGGTTGTAACCATTAAAGAAAACACCACAAAGCATCGTACCCTACTGCGAGAAGTGCTTCTTATCTGAGTACTTTATTCATGGGTGGTAACCATTAAAGAAAACACCACAAAGCATTATTTCCTACTAAGATGTATTTCTGATCATAGTACTTCATTTATGAGTGTTAGTCTTTCAAGAAAACTTCACAAAACACCATATCTTACCACGAGAAGAGTTTATTCTTCGAGTGCTTCATTTAAGTGTTATAAACATTCATTTAAAAGCAACGAAGAAGCATAGATACCACTCTAAATGTTTCATTTCCGTGTACTTAATTTATGAGTGATTCTGATCATAGTACTTCATTTATAGGTGGTAACCTTTAAAGAAAACACCACAAAGCATCGTACCCTACTGCGAGAAGTGTTTCTTATCTGAGTAGTTCATTCATGGGTGGTAACCATTCAAGAAAACACAACAAAGCATCATATCCTACTAAGAAGTGTTTCTGATCATTGTACTTCATTTATGAGTGGTGACCTTTCAAAAACACTCTACAAAGCATTATATTTTACTACGAAAAGAGTTTCTCCTCCGAGTATTTCATTTAAATGTTGTAACCATTCACTAAAACACAACAAAGAAGCATCGAGTACCACTCTATGTGTTTCATGTCCGTGTACTTAATTTATGAGTGATTCTGATCATAGTACTTCATTTATGGGTTGTAACCATTAAAGAAAACACCACAAAGCATCGTACCCTACTGCGAGAAGTGCTTCTTATCTGAGTACTTTATTCATGGGTGGTAAACATTAAAGAAAACACAACAAAGCATCATTTCCTACTAAGATGTATTTTTGATCATAGTACTTAATTTATGAGTGTTAGTCTTTCAAGAAAACTTCACAAAACACCATATCTTACCACGAGAAGAGTTTATTCTTCGAGTGCTTCATTTAAGTGTTATAAACATTCATTTAAAAACAACGAAGAAGCATAGATACCACTCTAAGTGTTTCATTTCCGTGTACTTAATTTATGAGTGATTCTGATCATAGTACTTCATTTATAGGTGGTAACCTTTAAAGAAAACACCACAAAGCATCGTACCCTACTGCGAGAAGTGTTTCTTATCTGAGTAGTTCATTCATGGGTGGTAACCATTCAAGAAAACACCACAAAGCATCATATCCTACTAAGAAGTGTTTCTGATCATTGTACTTCATTTATGAGTGGTGACCTTTCAAAAACACTCTACAAAGCATTATATTTTACTACGAAAAGAGTTTCTCCTCCGAGTATTTCATTTAAATGTTGTAACCATTCACTAAAACACAACAAAGAAGCATCGAGTACCACTCTATGTGTTTCATGTCCGTGTACTTAATTTATGAGTGATTCTGATCATAGTACTTCATTTATGGGTTGTAACCATTAAAGAAAACACCACAAAGCATCGTACCCTACTGCGAGATGTGTTTATTATCTGAGTACTTCATTCATGGGTAGTAACCATTAAAGAAAACACCATAAAGCATCATATTCTACTAAGAAGTATTTCTGATCGTAGTACTTCATTTATGAGAGGTACTCTTTCAAGAAAACTTCACAAAACATCATATCTTACCACGAGAAGAGTTTATTCTTCGAGTACTTCATTTAAGTGTTGTAACCATTCATTGAAACACAACAAACAAGTATCGAGTACCACTCTAAGTGCTCCATTACCGAGTAATTAATTTATGAGTGATTATGATCATAGTGCTTCATTTATGGGTGATAACCATTAAAGAAAACATCACAAAGCTTCTTACCCTAAAGCGAGAAGTGTTTCTTATCTGAGTACTTCATTTATGGGTTGTAACCATTAATGAAAACACAACAAAGCATCATATCCTACTAAGAAGTGTTTCTGATCATTGTACTTCAATTATTAGTAGTAACCTTTCAAGAACCCCCTACAAAGCATTATATTTTACTACGAAAAGAGTTTCTCCTTCGAGTACTTCATTTATGTGTTGTAACCATTCACTAAAACACAACGAAGAAGATTCGGGTACCACTCTATGTGTTTCATGTCCGAGTACTTAATTTATGGGTGATTCTGATCAGAGTACTTCATTTATGGGTTGTAACCATTAAAGAAAACACCACAAAGCATCGTACCCTACTGCGAGAAGTGCTTCTTATCTGAGTACTTTATTCATGGGTGGTAACCATTAAAGAAAACACCACAAAGCATTATTTCCTACTAAGATGTATTTCTGATCATAGTACTTCATTTATGAGTGTTAGTCTTTCAAGAAAACTTCACAAAACACCATATCTACCACGAGAAGAGTTTATTCTTCGAGTGCTTCATTTAAGTGTTATAAACATTCATTTAAAAACAACGAAGAAGCATAGATACCACTCTAAGTGTTTCATTTTCGTGTACTTAATTTATGAGTGATTCTGATCATAGTACTACATTTATAGGTGGTAACCTTTAAAGAAAACACCACAAAGCATCGTACCCTACTGCCAGAAGTGTTTATTATCTGAGTACTTCATTCATGGGTGGTAACAATTAAAGAAAATACCATAAAGCATCATATTCTACTAAGAAGTATTTCTGATCGTAGTACTTCATTTATGAGAGGTACTCTTTCAAGAAAACTTCACAAAACATCATATCTTACCACGAGAAGAGTTTATTCTTCGAGTACTTCATTTAAGTGTTGTAACCATTCATTGAAACACAACAAACAAGTATCGAGTACCACTCTAAGTGCTCCATTACCGAGTAATTAATTTATGAGTGATTATGATCATAGTGCTTCATTTATGGGTGATAACCATTAAAGAAAACATCACAAAGCTTCTTACCCTAAAGCGAGAAGTGTTTCTTATCTGAGTACTTCATTTATGGGTTGTAACCATTAATGAAAACACAACAAAGCATCATATCCTACTAAGAAGTGTTTCTGATCATTGTACTTCAATTATTAGTAGTAACCTTTCAAGAACCCTCTACAAAGCATTATATTTTACTACGAAAAGAGTTTCTCCTTCGAGTACTTCATTTATGTGTTGTAACCATTCACTAAAATACAACGAAGAAGATTCGGGTACCACTCTATGTGTTTCATGTCCGAGTACTTAATTTATGGGTGATTCTGATCAGAGTACTTCATTTATGGGTTGTAACCATTAAAGAAAACACCACAAAGCATCGTACCCTACTGCGAGAAGTGCTTCTTATCTGAGTACTTTATTCATGGGTGGTAACCATTAAAGAAAACACCACAAAGCATTATTTCCTACTAAGATGTATTTCTGATCATAGTACTTCATTTATGAGTGTTAGTCTTTCAAGAAAACTTCACAAAACACCATATCTACCACGAGAAGAGTTTATTCTTCGAGTGCTTCATTTAAGTGTTATAAACATTCATTTAAAAACAACGAAGAAGCATAGATACCAATCTAAGTGTTTCATGTCCGTGTACTTAATTTATGAGTGATTCTGATCATAGTACTTCATTTATGGGTGGTAACCTTTAAAGAAAGCACCACAATGCATCGTACCCTACTGCGAGATGTGTTTATTATCTGAGTACTTCATTCATGGGTAGTAACCATTAAAGAAAACACCATAAAGCATCATATTCTACTAAGAAGTATTTCTGATCGTAGTACTTCATTTATGAGAGGTACTCTTTCAAGAAAACTTCACAAAACATCATATCTTACCACGAGAAGAGTTTATTCTTCGAGTACTTCATTTAAGTGTTGTAACCATTCATTGAAACACAACAAACAAGTATCGAGTACCACTCTAAGTGCTCCATTACCGAGTAATTAATTTATGAGTGATTATGATCATAGTGCTTCATTTATGGGTGATAACCATTAAAGAAAACATCACAAAGCTTCTTACCCTAAAGCGAGAAGTGTTTCTTATCTGAGTACTTCATTTATGGGTTGTAACCATTAATGAAAACACAACAAAGCATCATATCCTACTAAGAAGTGTTTCTGATCATTGTACTTCAATTATTAGTAGTAACCTTTCAAGAACCCCCTACAAAGCATTATATTTTACTACGAAAAGAGTTTCTCCTTCGAGTACTTCATTTATGTGTTGTAACCATTCACTAAAACACAACGAAGAAGATTCGGGTACCACTCTATGTGTTTCATGTCCGAGTACTTAATTTATGGGTGATTCTGATCAGAGTACTTCATTTATGGGTTGTAACCATTAAATAAAACACCACAAAGCATCGTACCCTACTGCGAGAAGTGCTTCTTATCTGAGTACTTTATTCATGGGTGGTAACCATTAAAGAAAACACCACAAAGCATTATTTCCTACTAAGATGTATTTCTGATCATAGTACTTCATTTATGAGTGTTAGTCTTTCAAGAAAACTTCACAAAACACCATATCTTACCACGAGAAGAGTTTATTCTTCGAGTGCTTCATTTAAGTGTTATAAACATTCATTTAAAAACAACGAAGAAGCATAGATACCACTCTAAATGTTTCATTTCCGTGTACTTAATTTATGAGTGATTCTGATCATAGTACTTCATTTATAGGTGGTAACCTTTAAAGAAAACACCACAAAGCATCGTACCCTACTGCGAGAAGTGTTTCTTATCTGAGTAGTTCATTCATGGGTGGTAACCATTCAAGAAAACACCACAAAGCATCATATCCTACTAAGAAGTGTTTCTGATCATTGTACTTCATTTATGAGTGGTGACCTTTCAAAAACACTCTACAAAGCATTATATTTTACTACGAAAAGAGTTTCTCCTCCGAGTATTTCATTTAAATGTTGTAACCATTCACTAAAACACAACAAAGAAGCATCGAGTACCACTCTATGTGTTTCATGTCCGTGTACTTAATTTATGAGTGATTCTGATCATAGTACTTCATTTATGGGTTGTAACCATTAAAGAAAACACCACAAAGCATCGTACCCTACTGCGAGAAGTGCTTCTTATCTGAGTACTTTATTCATGGGTGGTAAACATTAAAGAAAACACAACAAAGCATCATTTCCTACTAAGATGTATTTTTGATCATAGTACTTAATTTATGAGTGTTAGTCTTTCAAGAAAACTTCACAAAACACCATATCTTACCACGAGAAGAGTTTATTCTTCGAGTGCTTCATTTAAGTGTTATAAACATTCATTTAAAAACAACGAAGAAGCATAGATACCACTCTAAGTGTTTCATTTCCGTGTACTTAATTTATGAGTGATTCTGATCATAGTACTTCATTTATAGGTGGTAACCTTTAAAGAAAACACCACAAAGCATCGTACCCTACTGCGAGAAGTGTTTCTTATCTGAGTAGTTCATTCATGGGTGGTAACCATTCAAGAAAACACCACAAAGCATCATATCCTACTAAGAAGTGTTTCTGATCATTGTACTTCATTTATGAGTGGTGACCTTTCAAAAACACTCTACAAAGCATTATATTTTACTACGAAAAGAGTTTCTCCTCCGAGTATTTCATTTAAATGTTGTAACCATTCACTAAAACACAACAAAGAAGCATCGAGTACCACTCTATGTGTTTCATGTCCGTGTACTTAATTTATGAGTGATTCTGATCATAGTACTTCATTTATGGGTTGTAACCATTAAAGAAAACACCACAAAGCATCGTACCCTACTGCGAGAAGTGCTTCTTATCTGAGTACTTTATTCATGGGTGGTAACCATTAAAGAAAACACCACAAAGCATTATTTCCTACTAAGATGTATTTCTGATCATAGTACTTCATTTATGAGTGTTAGTCTTTCAAGAAAACTTCACAAAACACCATATCTTACCACGAGAAGAGTTTATTCTTCGAGTGCTTCATTTAAGTGTTATAAACATTCATTTAAAAACAACGAAGAAGCATAGATACCACTCTAAATGTTTCATTTCCGTGTACTTAATTTATGAGTGATTCTGATCATAGTACTTCATTTATAGGTGGTAACCTTTAAAGAAAACACCACAAAGCATCGTACCCTACTGCGAGAAGTGTTTCTTATCTGAGTAGTTCATTCATGGGTGGTAACCATTCAAGAAAACACCACAAAGCATCATATCCTACTAAGAAGTGTTTCTGATCATTGTACTTCATTTATGAGTGGTGACCTTTCAAAAACACTCTACAAAGCATTATATTTTACTACGAAAAGAGTTTCTCCTCCGAGTATTTCATTTAAATGTTGTAACCATTCACTAAAACACAACAAAGAAGCATCGAGTACCACTCTATGTGTTTCATGTCCGTGTACTTAATTTATGAGTGATTCTGATCATAGTACTTCATTTATGGGTTGTAACCATTAAAGAAAACACCACAAAGCATCGTACCCTACTGCGAGAAGTGCTTCTTATCTGAGTACTTTATTCATGGGTGGTAAACATTAAAGAAAACACAACAAAGCATCATTTCCTACTAAGATGTATTTTTGATCATAGTACTTAATTTATGAGTGTTAGTCTTTCAAGAAAACTTCACAAAACACCATATCTTACCACGAGAAGAGTTTATTCTTCGAGTGCTTCATTTAAGTGTTATAAACATTCATTTAAAAACAACGAAGAAGCATAGATACCACTCTAAGTGTTTCATTTCCGTGTACTTAATTTATGAGTGATTCTAATCATAGTACTTCATTTATAGGTGGTAACCTTTAAAGAAAACACCACAAAGCATCGTACCCTACTGCGAGAAGTGTTTCTTATCTGAGTAGTTCATTCATGGGTGGTAACCATTCAAGAAAACACCACAAAGCATCATATCCTACTAAGAAGTGTTTCTGATCATTGTACTTCATTTATGAGTGGTGACCTTTCAAAAACACTCTACAAAGCATTATATTTTACTACGAAAAGAGTTTCTCCTCCGAGTATTTCATTTAAATGTTGTAACCATTCACTAAAACACAACAAAGAAGCATCGAGTACCACTCTATGTGTTTCATGTCCGTGTACTTAATTTATGAGTGATTCTGATCATAGTACTTCATTTATGGGTTGTAACCATTAAAGAAAACACCACAAAGCATCGTACCCTACTGCGAGAAGTGCTTCTCATCTGAGTACTTTATTCATGGGTGGTAACCATTAAAGAAAACACCACAAAGCATTATTTCCTACTAAGATGTATTTCTGATCATAGTACTTCATTTATGAGTGTTAGTCTTTCAAGAAAACTTCACAAAACACCATATCTTACCACGAGAAGAGTTTATTCTTCGAGTGCTTCATTTAAGTGTTATAAACATTCATTTAAAAACAACGAAGAAGCATAGATACCACTCTAAATGTTTCATTTCCGTGTACTTAATTTATGAGTGATTCTGATCATAGTACTTCATTTATAGGTGGTAACCTTTAAAGAAAACACCACAAAGCATCGTACCCTACTGCGAGAAGTGTTTCTTATCTGAGTAGTTCATTCATGGGTGGTAACCATTCAAGAAAACACCACAAAGCATCATATCCTACTAAGAAGTGTTTCTGATCATTGTACTTCATTTATGAGTGGTGACCTTTCAAAAACACTCTACAAAGCATTATATTTTACTACGAAAAGAGTTTCTCCTCCGAGTATTTCATTTAAATGTTGTAACCATTCACTAAAACACAACAAAGAAGCATCGAGTACCACTCTATGTGTTTCATGTCCGTGTACTTAATTTATGAGTGATTCTGATCATAGTACTTCATTTATGGGTGGTAACCTTTAAAGAAAACACCACAAAGCATCGTACCCTACTGCGAGATGTGTTTATTATCTGAGTACTTCATTCATGGGTAGTAACCATTAAAGAAAACACCATAAAGCATCATATTCTACTAAGAAGTATTTCTGATCGTAGTACTTCATTTATGAGAGGTACTCTTTCAAGAAAACTTCACAAAACATCATATCTTACCACGAGAAGAGTTTATTCTTCGAGTACTTCATTTAAGTGTTGTAACCATTCATTGAAACACAACAAACAAGTATCGAGTACCACTCTAAGTGCTCCATTACCGAGTAATTAATTTATGAGCGATTATGATCATAGTGCTTCATTTATGGGTGATAACCATTAAAGAAAACATCACAAAGCTTCTTACCCTAAAGCGAGAAGTGTTTCTTATCTGAGTACTTCATTTATGGGTTGTAACCATTAATGAAAACACAACAAAGCATCATATCCTACTAAGAAGTGTTTCTGATCATTGTACTTCAATTATTAGTAGTAACCTTTCAAGAACCCTCTACAAAGCATTATATTTTACTACGAAAAGAGTTTCTCCTTCGAGTACTTCATTTATGTGTTGTAACCATTCACTAAAACACAACGGAGAAGATTCGGGTACCACTCTATGTGTTTCATGTCCGAGTACTTAATTTATGGGTGATTCTGATCAGAGTACTTCATTTATGGGTTGTAACCATTAAAGAAAACACCACAAAGCATCGTACCCTACTGCGAGAAGTGCTTCTTATCTGAGTACTTTATTCATGGGTGGTAACCATTAAAGAAAACACCACAAAGCATTATTTCCTACTAAGATGTATTTCTGATCATAGTACTTCATTTATGAGTGTTAGTCTTTCAAGAAAACTTCACAAAACACCATATCTTACCACGAGAAGAGTTTATTCTTCGAGTGCTTCATTTAAGTGTTATAAACATTCATTTAAAAACAACGAAGAAGCATAGATACCAATCTAAGTGTTTCATGTCCGTGTACTTAATTTATGAGTGATTCTGATCATAGTACTTCATTTATAGGTGGTAACCTTTAAAGAAAACACCACAAAGCATCGTACCCTACTGCGAGATGTGTTTATTATCTGAGTACTTCATTCATGGGTAGTAACCATTAAAGAAAACACCATAAAGCATCATATTCTACTAAGAAGTATTTCTGATCGTAGTACTTCATTTATGAGAGGTACTCTTTCAAGAAAACTTCACAAAACATCATATCTTACCACGAGAAGAGTTTATTCTTCGAGTACTTCATTTAAGTGTTGTAACCATTCATTGAAACACAACAAACAAGTATCGAGTACCACTCTAAATGCTCCATTACCGAGTAATTAATCTATGAGCGATTATGATCATAGTGCTTCATTTATGGGTGATAACCATTAAAGAAAACATCACAAAGCTTCTTACCCTAAAGCGAGAAGTGTTTCTTATCTGAGTAATTCATTTATGGGTTGTAACCATTAATGAAAACACAACAAAGCATCATATCCTACTAAGAAGTGTTTCTGATCATTGTACTTCAATTATTAGTAGTAACCTTTCAAGAACCCTCTACAAAGCATTATATTTTACTACGAAAAGAGTTTCTCCTTCGAGTACTTCATTTATGTGTTGTAACCATTCACTAAAACACAACGGAGAAGATTCGGGTACCACTCTATGTGTTTCATGTCCGAGTACTTAATTTATGGGTGATTCTGATCAGAGTACTTCATTTATGGGTTGTAACCATTAAAGAAAACACCACAAAGCATCGTACCCTACTGCGAGAAGTGCTTCTTATCTGAGTACTTTATTCATGGGTGGTAACCATTAAAGAAAACACCACAAAGCATTATTTCCTACTAAGATGTATTTCTGATCATAGTACTTCATTTATGAGTGTTAGTCTTTCAAGAAAACTTCACAAAACACCATATCTTACCACGAGAAGAGTTTATTCTTCGAGTGCTTCATTTAAGTGTTATAAACATTCATTTAAAAACAACGAAGAAGCATAGATACCACTCTAAGTGTTTCATTTCCGTGTACTTAATTTATGAGTGATTCTGATCATAGTACTTCATTTATAGGTTGTAACCTTTAAAGAAAACACCACAAAACATCGTACCCTACTGCGAGAAGTGTTTCTTATCTGAGTAGTTCATTCATGGGTGGTAACCATTCAAGAAAACACCACAAAGCATCATATCCTACTAAGAAGTGTTTCTGATCATTGTACTTCATTTATGAGTGGTGACCTTTCAAAAACACTCTACAAAGCATTATATTTTACTACGAAAAGAGTTTCTCCTCCGAGTATTTCATTTAAATGTTGTAACCATTCACTAAAACACAACAAAGAAGCATCGAGTACCACTCTATGTGTTTCATGTCCGTGTACTTAATTTATGAGTGATTCTGATCATAGTACTTCATTTATGGGTTGTAACCATTAAAGAAAACACCACAAAGCATCGTACCCTACTGCGAGAAGTGCTTCTTATCTGAGTACTTTATTCATGGGTGGTAAACATTAAAGAAAACACAACAAAGCATCATTTCCTACTAAGATGTATTTTTGATCATAGTACTTAATTTATGAGTGTTAGTCTTTCAAGAAAACTTCACAAAACACCATATCTTACCACGAGAAGAGTTTATTCTTCGAGTGCTTCATTTAAGTGTTATAAACATTCATTTAAAAACAACGAAGAAGCATAGATACCAATCTAAGTGTTTCATGTCCGTGTACTTAATTTATGAGTGATTCTGATCATAGTACTTCATTTATGGGTGGTAACCTTTAAAGAAAACACCACAAAGCATCGTACCCTACTGCGAGATGTGTTTATTATCTGAGTACTTCATTCATGGGTAGTAACCATTAAAGAAAACACCATAAAGCATCATATTCTACTAAGAAGTATTTCTGATCGTAGTACTTCATTTATGAGAGGTACTCTTTCAAGAAAACTTCACAAAACATCATATCTTACCACGAGAAGAGTTTATTCTTCGAGTACTTCATTTAAGTGTTGTAACCATTCATTGAAACACCACAAACAAGTATCGAGTACCACTCTAAGTGCTCCATTACCGAGTAATTAATTTATGAGTGATTATGATCATAGTGCTTCATTTATGGGTGATAACCATTAAAGAAAACATCACAAAGCTTCTTACCCTAAAGCGAGAAGTGTTTCTTATCTGAGTACTTCATTTATGGGTTGTAACCATTAATGAAAACACAACAAAGCATCATATCCTACTAAGAAGTGTTTCTGATCATTGTACTTCAATTATTAGTAGTAACCTTTCAAGAACCCTCTACAAAGCATTATATTTTACTACGAAAAGAGTTTCTCCTTCGAGTACTTCATTTATGTGTTGTAACCATTCACTAAAACACAACGAAGAAGATTCGGGTACCACTCTATGTGTTTCATGTCCGAGTACTTAATTTATGGGTGATTCTGATCAGAGTACTTCATTTATGGGTTGTAACCATTAAAGAAAACACCACAAAGCATCGTACCCTACTGCGAGAAGTGCTTCTTATCTGAGTACTTTATTCATGGGTGGTAACCATTAAAGAAAACACCACAAAGCATTATTTCCTACTAAGATGTATTTCTGATCATAGTACTTCATTTATGAGTGTTAGTCTTTCAAGAAAACTTCACAAAACACCATATCTACCACGAGAAGAGTTTATTCTTCGAGTGCTTCATTTAAGTGTTATAAACATTCATTTAAAAACAACGAAGAAGCATAGATACCAATCTAAGTGTTTCATGTCCGTGTACTTAATTTATGAGTGATTCTGATCATAGTACTTCATTTATGGGTGGTAACCTTTAAAGAAAACACCACAAAGCATCGTACCCTACTGCGAGATGTGTTTATTATCTGAGTACTTCATTCATGGGTAGTAACCATTAAAGAAAACACCATAAAGCATCATATTCTACTAAGAAGTATTTCTGATCGTAGTACTTCATTTATGAGAGGTACTCTTTCAAGAAAACTTCACAAAACATCATATCTTACCACGAGAAGAGTTTATTCTTCGAGTACTTCATTTAAGTGTTGTAACCATTCATTGAAACACAACAAACAAGTATCGAGTACCACTCTAAGTGCTCCATTACCGAGTAATTAATTTATGAGTGATTATGATCATAGTGCTTCATTTATGGGTGATAACCATTAAAGAAAACATCACAAAGCTTCTTACCCTAAAGCGAGAAGTGTTTCTTATGTGAGTACTTCATTTATGGGTTGTAACCATTAATGAAAACACAACAAAGCATCATATCCTACTAAGAAGTGTTTCTGATCATTGTACTTCAATTATTAGTAGTAACCTTTCAAGAACCCTCTACAAAGCATTATATTTTACTACGAAAAGAGTTTCTCCTTCGAGTACTTCATTTATGTGTTGTAACCATTCACTAAAACACAACGGAGAAGATTCGGGTACCACTCTATGTGTTTCATGTCCGAGTACTTAATTTATGCGTGATTCTGATCAGAGTACTTCATTTATGGGTTGTAACCATTAAAGAAAACACCACAAAGCATCGTACCCTACTGCGAGAAGTGCTTCTTATCTGAGTACTTTATTCATGGGTGGTAACCATTAAAGAAAACACCACAAAGCATTATTTCCTACTAAGATGTATTTCTGATCATAGTACTTCATTTATGAGTGTTAGTCTTTCAAGAAAACTTCACAAAACACCATATCTTACCACGAGAAGAGTTTATTCTTCGAGTGCTTCATTTAAGTGTTATAAACATTCATTTAAAAACAACGAAGAAGCATAGATACCACTCTAAGTGTTTCATTTCCGTGTACTTAATTTATGAGTGATTCTGATCATAGTACTTCATTTATAGGTTGTAACCTTTAAAGAAAACACCACAAAACATCGTACCCTACTGCGAGAAGTGTTTCTTATCTGAGTAGTTCATTCATGGGTGGTAACCATTCAAGAAAACACCACAAAGCATCATATCCTACTAAGAAGTGTTTCTGATCATTGTACTTCATTTATGAGTGGTGACCTTTCAAAAACACTCTACAAAGCATTATATTTTACTACGAAAAGAGTTTCTCCTCCGAGTATTTCATTTAAATGTTGTAACCATTCACTAAAACACAACAAAGAAGCATCGAGTACCACTCTATGTGTTTCATGTCCGTGTACTTAATTTATGAGTGATTCTGATCATAGTACTTCATTTATGGGTTGTAACCATTAAAGAAAACACCACAAAGCATCGTACCCTACTGCGAGAAGTGCTTCTTATCTGAGTACTTTATTCATGGGTGGTAAACATTAAAGAGAACACAACAAAGCATCATTTCCTACTAAGATGTATTTTTGATCATAGTACTTAATTTATGAGTGTTAGTCTTTCAAGAAAACTTCACAAAACACCATATCTTACCACGAGAAGAGTTTATTCTTCGAGTGCTTCATTTAAGTGTTATAAACATTCATTTAAAAACAACGAAGAAGCATAGATACCAATCTAAGTGTTTCATGTCCGTGTACTTAATTTATGAGTGATTCTGATCATAGTACTTCATTTATGGGTGGTAACCTTTAAAGAAAACACCACAAAGCATCGTACCCTATTGCGAGATGTGTTTATTATCTGAGTACTTCATTCATGGGTAGTAACCATTAAAGAAAACACCATAAAGCATCATATTCTACTAAGAAGTATTTCTGATCGTAGTACTTCATTTATGAGAGGTACTCTTTCAAGAAAACTTCACAAAACATCATATCTTACCACGAGAAGAGTTTATTCTTCGAGTACTTCATTTAAGTGTTGTAACCATTCATTGAAACACAACAAACAAGTATCGAGTACCACTCTAAGTGCTCCATTACCGAGTAATTAATTTATGAGTGATTATGATCATAGTGCTTCATTTATGGGTGATAACCATTAAAGAAAACATCACAAAGCTTCTTACCCTAAAGCGAGAAGTGTTTCTTATCTGAGTACTTCATTTATGGGTTGTAACCATTAATGAAAACATAACAAAGCATCATATCCTACTAAGAAGTGTTTCTGATCATTGTACTTCAATTATTAGTAGTAACCTTTCAAGAACCCTCTACAAAGCATTATATTTTACTACGAAAAGAGTTTCTCCTTCGAGTACTTCATTTATGTGTTGTAACCATTCACTAAAACACAACGAAGAAGATTCGGGTACCACTCTATGTGTTTCATGTCCGAGTACTTAATTTATGGGTGATTCTGATCAGAGTACTTCATTTATGGGTTGTAACCATTAAAGAAAACACCACAAAGCATCGTACCCTACTGCGAGAAGTGCTTCTTATCTGAGTACTTTATTCATGGGTGGTAACCATTAAAGAAAACACCACAAAGCATTATTTCCTACTAAGATGTATTTCTGATCATAGTACTTCATTTATGAGTGTTAGTCTTTCAAGAAAACTTCACAAAACACCATATCTACCACGAGAAGAGTTTATTCTTCGAGTGCTTCATTTAAGTGTTATAAACATTCATTTAAAAACAACGAAGAAGCATAGATACCAATCTAAGTGTTTCATGTCCGTGTACTTAATTTATGAGTGATTCTGATCATAGTACTTCATTTATGGGTGGTAACCTTTAAAGAAAACACCACAAAGCATCGTACCCTACTGCGAGATGTGTTTATTATCTGAGTACTTCATTCATGGGTAGTAACCATTAAAGAAAACACCATAAAGCATCATATTCTACTAAGAAGTATTTCTGATCGTAGTACTTCATTTATGAGAGGTACTCTTTCAAGAAAACTTCACAAAACATCATATCTTACCACGAGAAGAGTTTATTCTTCGAGTACTTCATTTAAGTGTTGTAACCATTCATTGAAACACCACAAACAAGTATCGAGTACCACTCTAAGTGCTCCATTACCGAGTAATTAATTTATGAGTGATTATGATCATAGTGCTTCATTTATGGGTGATAACCATTAAAGAAAACATCACAAAGCTTCTTACCCTAAAGCGAGAAGTGTTTCTTATCTGAGTACTTCATTTATGGGTTGTAACCATTAATGAAAACACAACAAAGCATCATATCCTACTAAGAAGTGTTTCTGATCATTGTACTTCAATTATTAGTAGTAACCTTTCAAGAACCCTCTACAAAGCATTATATTTTACTACGAAAAGAGTTTCTCCTTCGAGTACTTCATTTATGTGTTGTAACCATTCACTAAAACACAACGAAGAAGATTCGGGTACCACTCTATGTGTTTCATGTCCGAGTACTTAATTTATGGGTGATTCTGATCAGAGTACTTCATTTATGGGTTGTAACCATTAAAGAAAACACCACAAAGCATCGTACCCTACTGCGAGAAGTGCTTCTTATCTGAGTACTTTATTCATGGGTGGTAACCATTAAAGAAAACACCACAAAGCATTATTTCCTACTAAGATGTATTTCTGATCATAGTACTTCATTTATGAGTGTTAGTCTTTCAAGAAAACTTCACAAAACACCATATCTACCACGAGAAGAGTTTATTCTTCGAGTGCTTCATTTAAGTGTTATAAACATTCATTTAAAAACAACGAAGAAGCATAGATACCAATCTAAGTGTTTCATGTCCGTGTACTTAATTTATGAGTGATTCTGATCATAGTACTTCATTTATGGGTGGTAACCTTTAAAGAAAACACCACAAAGCATCGTACCCTACTGCGAGATGTGTTTATTATCTGAGTACTTCATTCATGGGTAGTAACCATTAAAGAAAACACCATAAAGCATCATATTCTACTAAGAAGTATTTCTGATCGTAGTACTTCATTTATGAGAGGTACTCTTTCAAGAAAACTTCACAAAACATCATATCTTACCACGAGAAGAGTTTATTCTTCGAGTACTTCATTTAAGTGTTGTAACCATTCATTGAAACACAACAAACAAGTATCGAGTACCACTCTAAGTGCTCCATTACCGAGTAATTAATTTATGAGTGATTATGATCATAGTGCTTCATTTATGGGTGATAACCATTAAAGAAAACATCACAAAGCTTCTTACCCTAAAGCGAGAAGTGTTTCTTATCTGAGTACTTCATTTATGGGTTGTAACCATTAATGAAAACACAACAAAGCATCATATCCTACTAAGAAGTGTTTCTGATCATTGTACTTCAATTATTAGTAGTAACCTTTCAAGAACCCCCTACAAAGCATTATATTTTACTACGAAAAGAGTTTCTCCTTCGAGTACTTCATTTATGTGTTGTAACCATTCACTAAAACACAACGAAGAAGATTCGGGTACCACTCTATGTGTTTCATGTCCGAGTACTTAATTTATGGGTGATTCTGATCAGAGTACTTCATTTATGGGTTGTAACCATTAAAGAAAACACCACAAAGCATCGTACCCTACTGCGAGAAGTGCTTCTTATCTGAGTACTTTATTCATGGGTGGTAACCATTAAAGAAAACACCACAAAGCATTATTTCCTACTAAGATGTATTTCTGATCATAGTACTTCATTTATGAGTGTTAGTCTTTCAAGAAAACTTCACAAAACACCATATCTTACCACGAGAAGAGTTTATTCTTCGAGTGCTTCATTTAAGTGTTATAAACATTCATTTAAAAACAACGAAGAAGCATAGATACCACTCTAAATGTTTCATTTCCGTGTACTTAATTTATGAGTGATTCTGATCATAGTACTTCATTTATAGGTGGTAACCTTTAAAGAAAACACCACAAAGCATCGTACCCTACTGCGAGAAGTGTTTCTTATCTGAGTAGTTCATTCATGGGTGGTAACCATTCAAGAAAACACCACAAAGCATCATATCCTACTAAGAAGTGTTTCTGATCATTGTACTTCATTTATGAGTGGTGACCTTTCAAAAACACTCTACAAAGCATTATATTTTACTACGAAAAGAGTTTCTCCTCCGAGTATTTCATTTAAATGTTGTAACCATTCACTAAAACACAACAAAGAAGCATCGATTACCACTCTATGTGTTTCATGTCCATGTACTTAATTTATGAGTGATTCTGATCATAGTACTTCATTTATGGGTTGTAACCATTAAAGAAAACACCACAAAGCATCGTACCCTACTGCGAGAAGTGCTTCTTATCTGAGTACTTTATTCATGGGTGGTAAACATTAAAGAAAACACAACAAAGCATCATTTCCTACTAAGATGTATTTTTGATCATAGTACTTAATTTATGAGTGTTAGTCTTTCAAGAAAACTTCACAAAACACCATATCTTACCACGAGAAGAGTTTATTCTTCGAGTGCTTCATTTAAGTGTTATAAACATTCATTTAAAAACAACGAAGAAGCATAGATACCACTCTAAGTGTTTCATTTCCGTGTACTTAATTTATGAGTGATTCTGATCATAGTACTTCATTTATAGGTGGTAACCTTTAAAGAAAACACCACAAAGCATCGTACCCTACTGCGAGAAGTGTTTCTTATCTGAGTAGTTCATTCATGGGTGGTAACCATTCAAGAAAACACCACAAAGCATCATATCCTACTAAGAAGTGTTTCTGATCATTGTACTTCATTTATGAGTGGTGACCTTTCAAAAACACTCTACAAAGCATTATATTTTACTACGAAAAGAGTTTCTCCTCCGAGTATTTCATTTAAATGTTGTAACCATTCACTAAAACACAACAAAGAAGCATCGAGTACCACTCTATGTGTTTCATGTCCGTGTACTTAATTTATGAGTGATTCTGATCATAGTACTTCATTTATGGGTTGTAACCATTAAAGAAAACACCACAAAGCATCGTACCCTACTGCGAGAAGTGCTTCTTATCTGAGTACTTTATTCATGGGTGGTAACCATTAAAGAAAACACCACAAAGCATTATTTCCTACTAAGATGTATTTCTGATCATAGTACTTCATTTATGAGTGTTAGTCTTTCAAGAAAACTTCACAAAACACCATATCTTACCACGAGAAGAGTTTATTCTTCGAGTGCTTCATTTAAGTGTTATAAACATTCATTTAAAAACAACGAAGAAGCATAGATACCACTCTAAATGTTTCATTTCCGTGTACTTAATTTATGAGTGATTCTGATCATAGTACTTCATTTATAGGTGGTAACCTTTAAAGAAAACACCACAAAGCATCGTACCCTACTGCGAGAAGTGTTTCTTATCTGAGTAGTTCATTCATGGGTGGTAACCATTCAAGAAAACACCACAAAGCATCATATCCTACTAAGAAGTGTTTCTGATCATTGTACTTCATTTATGAGTGGTGACCTTTCAAAAACACTCTACAAAGCATTATATTTTACTACGAAAAGAGTTTCTCCTCCGAGTATTTCATTTAAATGTTGTAACCATTCACTAAAACACAACAAAGAAGCATCGAGTACCACTCTATGTGTTTCATGTCCGTGTACTTAATTTATGAGTGATTCTGATCATAGTACTTCATTTATGGGTTGTAACCATTAAAGAAAACACCACAAAGCATCGTACCCTACTGCGAGAAGTGCTTCTTATCTGAGTACTTTATTCATGGGTGGTAAACATTAAAGAAAACACAACAAAGCATCATTTCCTACTAAGATGTATTTTTGATCATAGTACTTAATTTCTGAGTGTTAGTCTTTCAAGAAAACTTCACAAAACACCATATCTTACCACGAGAAGAGTTTATTCTTCGAGTGCTTCATTTAAGTGTTATAAACATTCATTTAAAAACAACGAAGAAGCATAGATACCAATCTAAATGTTTCATGTCCGTGTACTTAATTTATGAGTGATTCTGATCATAGTACTTCATTTATGGGTGGTAACCTTTAAAGAAAACACCACAAAGCATCGTACCCTACTGCGAGATGTGTTTATTATCTGAGTAGTTCATTCATGGGTGGTAACCATTCAAGAAAACACCACAAAGCATCATATCCTACTAAGAAGTGTTTCTGATCATTGTACTTCATTTATGAGTGGTGACCTTTCAAAAACACTCTACAAAGCATTATATTTTACTACGAAAAGAGTTTCTCCTCCGAGTATTTCATTTAAATGTTGTAACCATTCACTAAAACACAACAAAGAAGCATCGATTACCACTCTATGTGTTTCATGTCCGTGTACTTAATTTATGAGTGATTCTGATCATAGTACTTCATTTATGGGTTGTAACCATTAAAGAAAACACCACAAAGCATCGTACCCTACTGCGAGAAGTGCTTCTTATCTGAGTACTTTATTCATGGGTGGTAAACATTAAAGAAAACACAACAAAGCATCATTTCCTACTAAGATGTATTTTTGATCATAGTACTTAATTTATGAGTGTTAGTCTTTCAAGAAAACTTCACAAAACACCATATCTTACCACGAGAAGAGTTTATTCTTCGAGTGCTTCATTTAAGTGTTATAAACATTCATTTAAAAACAACGAAGAAGCATAGATACCACTCTAAGTGTTTCATTTCCGTGTACTTAATTTATGAGTGATTCTGATCATAGTACTTCATTTATAGGTGGTAACCTTTAAAGAAAACACCACAAAGCATCGTACCCTACTGCGAGAAGTGTTTCTTATCTGAGTAGTTCATTCATGGGTGGTAACCATTCAAGAAAACACCACAAAGCATCATATCCTACTAAGAAGTGTTTCTGATCATTGTACTTCATTTATGAGTGGTGACCTTTCAAAAACACTCTACAAAGCATTATATTTTACTACGAAAAGAGTTTCTCCTCCGAGTATTTCATTTAAATGTTGTAACCATTCACTAAAACACAACAAAGAAGCATCGAGTACCACTCTATGTGTTTCATGTCCGTGTACTTAATTTATGAGTGATTCTGATCATAGTACTTCATTTATGGGTTGTAACCATTAAAGAAAACACCACAAAGCATCGTACCCTACTGCGAGAAGTGCTTCTTATCTGAGTACTTTATTCATGGGTGGTAACCATTAAAGAAAACACCACAAAGCATTATTTCCTACTAAGATGTATTTCTGATCATAGTACTTCATTTATGAGTGTTAGTCTTTCAAGAAAACTTCACAAAACACCATATCTTACCACGAGAAGAGTTTATTCTTCGAGTGCTTCATTTAAGTGTTATAAACATTCATTTAAAAACAACGAAGAAGCATAGATACCACTCTAAATGTTTCATTTCCGTGTACTTAATTTATGAGTGATTCTGATCATAGTACTTCATTTATAGGTGGTAACCTTTAAAGAAAACACCACAAAGCATCGTACCCTACTGCGAGAAGTGTTTCTTATCTGAGTAGTTCATTCATGGGTGGTAACCATTCAAGAAAACACCACAAAGCATCATATCCTACTAAGAAGTGTTTCTGATCATTGTACTTCATTTATGAGTGGTGACCTTTCAAAAACACTCTACAAAGCATTATATTTTACTACGAAAAGAGTTTCTCCTCCGAGTATTTCATTTAAATGTTGTAACCATTCACTAAAACACAACAAAGAAGCATCGAGTACCACTCTATGTGTTTCATGTCCGTGTACTTAATTTATGAGTGATTCTGATCATAGTACTTCATTTATGGGTTGTAACCATTAAAGAAAACACCACAAAGCATCGTACCCTACTGCGAGAAGTGCTTCTTATCTGAGTACTTTATTCATGGGTGGTAAACATTAAAGAAAACACAACAAAGCATCATTTCCTACTAAGATGTATTTTTGATCATAGTACTTAATTTCTGAGTGTTAGTCTTTCAAGAAAACTTCACAAAACACCATATCTTACCACGAGAAGAGTTTATTCTTCGAGTGCTTCATTTAAGTGTTATAAACATTCATTTAAAAACAACGAAGAAGCATAGATACCAATCTAAGTGTTTCATGTCCGTGTACTTAATTTATGAGTGATTCTGATCATAGTACTTCATTTATGGGTTGTAACCATTAAAGAAAACACCACAAAGCATCGTACCCTACTGCGAGAAGTGCTTCTTATCTGAGTACTTTATTCATGGGTGGTAAACATTAAAGAAAACACAACAAAGCATCATTTCCTACTAAGATGTATTTTTGATCATAGTACTTAATTTCTGAGTGTTAGTCTTTCAAGAAAACTTCACAAAACACCATATCTTACCACGAGAAGAGTTTATTCTTCGAGTGCTTCATTTAAGTGTTATAAACATTCATTTAAAAACAACGAAGAAGCATAGATACCAATCTAAGTGTTTCATGTCCGTGTACTTAATTTATGAGTGATTCTGATCATAGTACTTCATTTATGGGTTGTAACCATTAAAGAAAACACCACAAAGCATCGTACCCTACTGCGAGAAGTGCTTCTTATCTGAGTACTTTATTCATGGGTGGTAACCATTAAAGAAAACACCACAAAGCATCATATTCAATTAAGAAGTATTTCTGATCGTAGTACTTCATTTATGAGAGGTACTCTTTCAAGAAAACTTCACAAAACATCATATCTTACCACGAGAAGAGTTTATTCTTCGAGTACTTCATTTAAGTGTTGTAACCATTCATTGAAACACAACAAACAAGTATCGAGTACCACTCTAAGTGCTCCATTACCGAGTAATTAATTTATGAGTGATTATGATCATAGTGCTTCATTTATGGGTGATAACCATTAAAGAAAACATCACAAAGCTTCTTACCCTAAAGCGAGAAGTGTTTCTTATCTGAGTACTTCATTTATGGGTTGTAACCATTAATGAAAACACAACAAAGCATCATATCCTACTAAGAAGTGTTTCTGATCATTGTACTTCAATTATTAGTAGTAACCTTTCAAGAACCCTCTACAAAGCATTATATTTTACTACGAAAAGAGTTTCTCCTTCGAGTACTTCATTTATGTGTTGTAACCATTCACTAAAACACAACGAAGAAGATTCGGGTACCACTCTATGTGTTTCATGTCCGAGTACTTAATTTATGGGTGATTCTGATCAGAGTACTTCATTTATGGGTTGTAACCATTAAAGAAAACACCACAAAGCATCGTACCCTACTGCGAGAAGTGCTTCTTATCTGAGTACTTTATTCATGGGTGGTAACCATTAAAGAAAACACCACAAAGCATTATTTCCTACTAAGATGTATTTCTGATCATAGTACTTCATTTATGAGTGTTAGTCTTTCAAGAAAACTTCACAAAACACCATATCTTACCACGAGAAGAGTTTATTCTTCGAGTGCTTCATTTAAGTGTTATAAACATTCATTTAAAAACAACGAAGAAGCATAGATACCAATCTAAGTGTTTCATGTCCGTGTACTTAATTTATGAGTGATTCTGATCATAGTACTTCATTTATGGGTGGTAACCTTTAAAGAAAACACCACAAAGCATCGTACCCTACTGCGAGATGTGTTTATTATCTGAGTACTTCATTGATGGGTAGTAACCATTAAAGAAAACACCATAAAGCATCATATTCTACTAAGAAGTATTTCTAATCGTAGTACTTCATTTATGAGAGGTACTCTTTCAAGAAAACTTCACAAAACATCATATCTTACCACGAGAAGAGTTTATTCTTCGAGTACTTCATTTAAGTGTTGTTACCATTCATTGAAACACAACAAACAAGTATCGAGTACCACTCTAAGTGCTCCATTACCGAGTAATTAATTTATGAGTGATTATGATCATAGTGCTTCATTTATGGGTGATAACCATTAAAGAAAACATCACAAAGCTTCTTACCCTAAAGCGAGAAGTGTTTCTTATCTGAGTACTTCATTTATGAGTTGTAACCATTAATGAAAACACAACAAAGCATCATATCCTACTAAGAAGTGTTTCTGATCATTGTACTTCAATTATTAGTAGTAACCTTTCAAGAACCCTCTACAAAGCATTATATTTTACTACGAAAAGAGTTTCTCCTTCGAGTACTTCATTTATTTGTTGTAACCATTCACTAAAACACAACGAAGAAGATTCGGGTACCACTCTATGTGTTTCATGTTCGAGTACTTAATTTATGGGTGATTCTGATCAGAGTACTTCATTTATGGGTTGTAACCATTAAAGAAAACACCACAAAGCATCGTACCCTACTGCGAGAAGTGCTTCTTATCTGAGTACTTTATTCATGGGTGGTAACCATTAAAGAAAACACCACAAAGCATTATTTCCTACTAAGATGTATTTCTGATCATAGTACTTCATTTATGAGTGTTAGTCTTTCAAGAAAACTTCACAAAACACCATATCTTACCACGAGAAGAGTTTATTCTTCGAGTGCTTCATTTAAGTGTTATAAACATTCATTTAAAAACAACGAAGAAGCATAGATACCACTCTAAGTGTTTCATTTCCGTGTACTTAATTTATGAGTGATTCTGATCATAGTACTTCATTTATAGGTGGTAACCTTTAAAGAAAACACCACAAAGCATCGTACCCTACTGCGAGAAGTGTTTCTTATCTGAGTAGTTCATTCATGGGTGGTAACCATTCAAGAAAACACCACAAAGCATCATATCCTACTAAGAAGTGTTTCTGATCATTGTACTTCATTTATGAGTGGTGACCTTTCAAAAACACTCTACAAAGCATTATATTTTACTACGAAAAGAGTTTCTCCTCCGAGTATTTCATTTAAATGTTGTAATCATTCACTAAAACACAACAAAGAAGCATCGAGTACCACTCTATGTGTTTCATTTCCGTGTACTTAATTTATGAGTGATTCTGATCAGAGTACTTCATTTATGGGTTGTAACCATTAAAGAAAACACCACAAAGCATCGTACCCTACTGCAAGAAGTGCTTCTTATCTGAGTACTTTATTCATGGGTGGTAACCATTAAAGAAAACACCACAAAGCATTATTTCCTACTAAGATGTATTTCTGATCATAGTACTTCATTTATGAGTGTTAGTCTTTCAAGAAAACTTCACAAAACACCATATCTTACCACGAGAAGAGTTTATTCTTCGAGTGCTTCATTTAAGTGTTATAAACATTCATTTAAAAACAACGAAGAAGCATAGATACCAATCTAAGTGTTTCATGTCCGTGTACTTAATTTATGAGTGATTCTGATCATAGTACTTCATTTATGGGTGGTAACCTTTAAAGAAAACACCACAAAGCATCGTACCCTACTGCGAGATGTGTTTATTATCTGAGTACTTCATTGATGGGTAGTAACCATTAAAGAAAACACCATAAAGCATCATATTCTACTAAGAAGTATTTCTGATCGTAGTACTTCATTTATGAGAGGTACTCTTTCAAGAAAACTTCACAAAACATCATATCTTACCACGAGAAGAGTTTATTCTTCGAGTACTTCATTTAAGTGTTGTTACCATTCATTGAAACACAACAAACAAGTATCGAGTACCACTCTAAGTGCTCCATTACCGAGTAATTAATTTATGAGTGATTATGATCATAGTGCTTCATTTATGGGTGATAACCATTAAAGAAAACATCACAAAGCTTCTTACCCTAAAGCGAGAAGTGTTTCTTATCTGAGTACTTCATTTATGAGTTGTAACCATTAATGAAAACACAACAAAGCATCATATCCTACTAAGAAGTGTTTCTGATCATTGTACTTCAATTATTAGTAGTAACCTTTCAAGAACCCTCTACAAAGCATTATATTTTACTACGAAAAGAGTTTCTCCTTCGAGTACTTCATTTATGTGTTGTAACCATTCACTAAAACACAACGAAGAAGATTCGGGTACCACTCTATGTGTTTCATGTCCGAGTACTTAATTTATGGGTGATTCTGATCAGAGTACTTCATTTATGGGTTGTAACCATTAAAGAAAACACCACAAAGCATCGTACCCTACTGCGAGAAGTGCTTCTTATCTGAGTACTTTATTCATGGGTGGTAACCATTAAAGAAAACACCACAAAGCATTATTTCCTACTAAGATGTATTTCTGATCATAGTACTTCATTTATGAGTGTTAGTCTTTCAAGAAAACTTCACAAAACACCATATCTTACCACGAGAAGAGTTTATTCTTCGAGTGCTTCATTTAAGTGTTATAAACATTCATTTAAAAACAACGAAGAAGCATAGATACCAATCTAAGTGTTTCATGTCCGTGTACTTAATTTATGAGTGATTCTGATCATAGTACTTCATTTATGGGTGGTAACCTTTAAAGAAAACACCACAAAGCATCGTACCCTACTGCGAGATGTGTTTATTATCTGAGTACTTCATTCGTGGGTAGTAACCATTAAAGAAAACACCATAAAGCATCATATTCTACTAAGAAGTATTTCTGATCGTAGTACTTCATTTATGAGAGGTACTCTTTCAAGAAAACTTCACAAAACATCATATCTTACCACGAGAAGAGTTTATTCTTCGAGTACTTCATTTAAGTGTTGTTACCATTCATTGAAACACAACAAACAAGTATCGAGTACCACTCTAAGTGCTCCATTACCGAGTAATTAATTTATGAGTGATTATGATCATAGTGCTTCATTTATGGGTGAAAACCATTAAAGAAAACATCACAAAGCTTCTTACCCTAAAGCGAGAAGTGTTTCTTATCTGAGTACTTCATTTATGAGTTCTAACCATTAATGAAAACACAACAAAGCATCATATCCTACTAAGAAGTATTTCTGATCATTGTACTTCATTTATAGGTGGTAACCTTTAAAGAAAACACCACAAAGCATCGTACCCTACTGCGAGAAGTGTTTCTTATCTGAGTAGTTCATTCATGGGTGGTAACCATTCAAGAAAACACCACAAAGCATCATATCCTACTAAGAAGTGTTTCTGATCATTGTACTTCATTTATGAGTGGTGACCTTTCAAAAACACTCTACAAAGCATTATATTTTACTACGAAAAGAGTTTCTCCTCCGAGTATTTCATTTAAATGTTGTAACCATTCACTAAAACACAACAAAGAAGCATCGAGTACCACTCTATGTGTTTCATTTCCGTGTACTTAATTTATGAGTGATTCTGATCATAGTACTTCATTTATGGGTTGTAACCATTAAAGAAAACACCACAAAGCATCATTTCCTACTAAGATATATTTTTGATCATAGTACTTAATTTATGAGTGTTAGTCTTTCAAGAAAACTTCACAAAACACCATATCTTACCACGAGAAGAGTTTATTCTTCGAGTGCTTCATTTAAGTGTTATAAACATTCATTTAAAAACAACGAAGAAGCATAGATACCACTCTAAGTGTTTCATTTCCGTGTACTTAATTTATGAGTGATTCTGATCATAGTACTTCATTTATAGGTGGTAAACTTTAAAGAAAACACCACAAAGCATCGTACCCTACTGCCAGAAGTGTTTATTATATGAGTACTTCATTCATGGGTGGTAACAATTAAAGAAAATAAAGCATCATATCCTACTAAGAAGTATTTCTGATCAGAGTACTTCATTTATGAATGTTAGTCTTTCAAGAAAACTTCACAAAACACCATATCTTACCACGAGAAGAGTTTATTCTTCGAGTGCTTCATTTAAGTGTTACAACCATTCATTTAAAAACAACGAAGAAGCATAGATACCAATCTAAGTGTTTCATGTCCGTGTACTTAATTTATGAGTGATTCTGATCATAGTACTTCATTTATGGGTGGTAACCTTTAAAGAAAACACCACAAAGCATCGTACCCTACTGCGAGATGTGTTTATTATCTGAGTACTTCATTCGTGGGTAGTAACCATTAAAGAAAACACCATAAAGCATCATATTCTACTAAGAAGTATTTCTGATCGTAGTACTTCATTTATGAGAGGTACTCTTTCAAGAAAACTTCACAAAACATCATATCTTACCACGAGAAGAGTTTATTCTTCGAGTACTTCATTTAAGTGTTGTAACCATTCATTGAAACACAACAAACAAGTATCGAGTACCACTCTAAGTGCTCCATTACCGAGTAATTAATTTATGAGTGATTATGATCATAGTGCTTCATTTATGGGTGATAACCATTAAAGAAAACATCACAAAGCTTCTTACCCTAAAGCGAGAAGTGTTTCTTATCTGAGTACTTCATTTATGGGTTGTAATCATTAATGAAAACACAACAAAGCATCATATCCTACTAAGAAGTGTTTCTGATCATTGTACTTCAATTATTAGTAGTAACCTTTCAAGAACCCTCTACAAAGCATTATATTTTACTACGAAAAGAGTTTCTCCTTCGAGTACTTCATTTATGTGTTGTAACCATTCACTAAAACACAACGAAGAAGATTCGGGTACCACTCTATGTGTTTCATGTCCGAGTACTTAATTTATGGGTGATTCTGATCAGAGTACTTCATTTATGGGTTGTAACCATTAAAGAAAACACCACAAAGCATCGTACCCTACTGCGAGAAGTGCTTCTTATCTGAGTACTTTATTCATGGGTGGTAACCATTAAAGAAAACACCACAAAGCATTATTTCCTACTAAGATGTATTTCTGATCATAGTACTTCATTTATGAGTGTTAGTCTTTCAAGAAAACTTCACAAAACACCATATCTTACCACGAGAAGAGTTTATTCTTCGAGTGCTTCATTTAAGTGTTATAAACATTCATTTAAAAACAACGAAGAAGCATAGATACCAATCTAAGTGTTTCATGTCCGTGTACTTAATTTATGAGTGATTCTGATCATAGTACTTCATTTATGGGTGGTAACCTTTAAAGAAAACACCACAAAGCATCGTACCCTACTGCGAGATGTGTTTATTATCTGAGTACTTCATTGATGGGTAGTAACCATTAAAGAAAACACCATAAAGCATCATATTCTACTAAGAAGTATTTCTGATCGTAGTACTTCATTTATGAGAGGTACTCTTTCAAGAAAACTTCACAAAACATCATATCTTACCACGAGAAGAGTTTATTCTTCGAGTACTTCATTTAAGTGTTGTTACCATTCATTGAAACACAACAAACAAGTATCGAGTACCACTCTAAGTGCTCCATTACCGAGTAATTAATTTATGAGTGATTATGATCATAGTGCTTCATTTATGGGTGATAACCATTAAAGAAAACATCACAAAGCTTCTTACCCTAAAGCGAGAAGTGTTTCTTATCTGAGTACTTCATTTATGAGTTGTAACCATTAATGAAAACACAACAAAGCATCATATCCTACTAAGAAGTGTTTCTGATCATTGTACTTCAATTATTAGTAGTAACCTTTCAAGAACCCTCTACAAAGCATTATATTTTACTACGAAAAGAGTTTCTCCTTCGAGTACTTCATTTATGTGTTGTAACCATTCACTAAAACACAACGAAGAAGATTCGGGTACCACTCTATGTGTTTCATGTCCGAGTACTTAATTTATGGGTGATTCTGATCAGAGTACTTCATTTATGGGTTGTAACCATTAAAGAAAACACCACAAAGCATCGTACCCTACTGCGAGAAGTGCTTCTTATCTGAGTACTTTATTCATGGGTGGTAACCATTAAAGAAAACACCACAAAGCATTATTTCCTACTAAGATGTATTTCTGATCATAGTACTTCATTTATGAGTGTTAGTCTTTCAAGAAAACTTCACAAAACACCATATCTTACCACGAGAAGAGTTTATTCTTCGAGTGCTTCATTTAAGTGTTATAAACATTCATTTAAAAACAACGAAGAAGCATAGATACCACTCTAAGTGTTTCATTTCCGTGAACTTAATTTATGAGTGATTCTGATCATAGTACTTCATTTATAGGTGGTAACCTTTAAAGAAAACACCACAAAGCATCGTACCCTACTGCGAGAAGTGTTTCTTATCTGAGTAGTTCATTCATGGGTGGTAACCATTCAAGAAAACACCACAAAGCATCATATCCTACTAAGAAGTGTTTCTGATCATTGTACTTCATTTATGAGTGGTGACCTTTCAAAAACACTCTACAAAGCATTATATTTTACTACGAAAAGAGTTTCTCCTCCGAGTATTTCATTTAAATGTTGTAACCATTCACTAAAACACAACAAAGAAGCATCGAGTACCACTCTATGTGTTTCATTTCCGTGTACTTAATTTATGAGTGATTCTGATCATAGTACTTCATTTATGGGTTGTAACCATTAAAGAAAACACCACAAAGCATCGTACCCTACTGCGAGAAGTGCTTCTTATCTGAGTACTTTATTCATGGGTGGTAAACATTAAAGAAAACACAACAAAGCATCATTTCCTACTAAGATATATTTTTGATCATAGTACTTAATTTATGAGTGTTAGTCTTTCAAGAAAACTTCACAAAACACCATATCTTACCACGAGAAGAGTTTATTCTTCGAGTGCTTCATTTAAGTGTTATAAACATTCATTTAAAAACAACGAAGAAGCATAGATACCACTCTAAGTGTTTCATTTCCGTGTACTTAATTTATGAGTGATTCTGATCATAGTACTTCATTTATAGGTGGTAAACTTTAAAGAAAACACCACAAAGCATCGTACCCTACTGCCAGAAGTGTTTATTATCTGAGTACTTCATTCATGGGTGGTAACAATTAAAGAAAATACCATAAAGCATCATATCCTACTAAGAAGTATTTCTGATCAGAGTACTTCATTTATGAATGTTAGTCTTTCAAGAAAACTTCACAAAACACCATATCTTACCACGAGAAGAGTTTATTCTTCGAGTGCTTCATTTAAGTGTTACAACCATTCATTTAAAAACAACGAAGAAGCATAGATACCAATCTAAGTGTTTCATGTCCGTGTACTTAATTTATGAGTGATTCTGATCATAGTACTTCATTTATGGGTGGTAACCTTTAAAGAAAACACCACAAAGCATCGTACCCTACTGCGAGATGTGTTTATTATCTGAGTACTTCATTCGTGGGTAGTAACCATTAAAGAAAACACCATAAAGCATCATATTCTACTAAGAAGTATTTCTGATCGTAGTACTTCATTTATGAGAGGTACTCTTTCAAGAAAACTTCACAAAACATCATATCTTACCACGAGAAGAGTTTATTCTTCGAGTACTTCATTTAAGTGTTGTAACCATTCATTGAAACACAACAAACAAGTATCGAGTACCACTCTAAGTGCTCCATTACCGAGTAATTAATTTATGAGTGATTATGATCATAGTGCTTCATTTATGGGTGATAACCATTAAAGAAAACATCACAAAGCTTCTTACCCTAAAGCGAGAAGTGTTTCTTATCTGAGTACTTCATTTATGGGTTGTAATCATTAATGAAAACACAACAAAGCATCATATCCTACTAAGAAGTGTTTCTGATCATTGTACTTCAATTATTAGTAGTAACCTTTCAAGAACCCTCTACAAAGCATTATATTTTACTACGAAAAGAGTTTCTCCTTCGAGTACTTCATTTATGTGTTGTAACCATTCACTAAAACACAACGAAGAAGATTCGGGTACCACTCTATGTGTTTCATGTCCGAGTACTTAATTTATGGGTGATTCTGATCAGAGTACTTCATTTATGGGTTGTAACCATTAAAGAAAACACCACAAAGCATCGTACCCTACTGCGAGAAGTGCTTCTTATCTGAGTACTTTATTCATGGGTGGTAACCATTAAAGAAAACACCACAAAGCATTATTTCCTACTAAGATGTATTTCTGATCATAGTACTTCATTTATGAGTGTTAGTCTTTCAAGAAAACTTCACAAAACACCATATCTTACCACGAGAAGAGTTTATTCTTCGAGTGCTTCATTTAAGTGTTATAAACATTCATTTAAAAACAACGAAGAAGCATAGATACCAATCTAAGTGTTTCATGTCCGTGTACTTAATTTATGAGTGATTCTGATCATAGTACTTCATTTATGGGTGGTAACCTTTAAAGAAAACACCACAAAGCATCGTACCCTACTGCGAGATGTGTTTATTATCTGAGTACTTCATTGATGGGTAGTAACCATTAAAGAAAACACCATAAAGCATCATATTCTACTAAGAAGTATTTCTGATCGTAGTACTTCATTTATGAGAGGTACTCTTTCAAGAAAACTTCACAAAACATCATATCTTACCACGAGAAGAGTTTATTCTTCGAGTACTTCATTTAAGTGTTGTTACCATTCATTGAAACACAACAAACAAATATCGAGTACCACTCTAAGTGCTCCATTACCGAGTAATTAATTTATGAGTTATTATGATCATAGTGCTTCATTTATGGGTGATAACCATTAAAGAAAACATCACAAAGCTTCTTACCCTAAAGCGAGAAGTGTTTCTTATCTGAGTACTTCATTTATGAGTTGTAACCATTAATGAAAACACAACAAAGCATCATATCCTACTAAGAAGTGTTTCTGATCATTGTACTTCAATTATTAGTAGTAACCTTTCAAGAACCCTCTACAAAGCATTATATTTTACTACGAAAAGAGTTTCTCCTTCGAGTACTTCATTTATGTGTTGTAACCATTCACTAAAACACAACGAAGAAGATTCGGGTACCACTCTATGTGTTTCATGTCCGAGTACTTAATTTATGGGTGATTCTGATCAGAGTACTTCATTTATGGGTTGTAACCATTAAAGAAAACACCACAAAGCATCGTACCCTACTGCGAGAAGTGCTTCTTATCTGAGTACTTTATTCATGGGTGGTAACCATTAAAGAAAACACCACAAAGCATTATTTCCTACTAAGATGTATTTCTGATCATAGTACTTCATTTATGAGTGTTAGTCTTTCAAGAAAACTTCACAAAACACCATATCTTACCACGAGAAGAGTTTATTCTTCGAGTGCTTCATTTAAGTGTTATAAACATTCATTTAAAAACAACGAAGAAGCATAGATACCACTCTAAGTGTTTCATTTCCGTGTACTTAATTTATGAGTGATTCTGATCATAGTACTTCATTTATAGGTGGTAACCTTTAAAGAAAACACCACAAAGCATCGTACCCTACTGCGAGAAGTGTTTCTTATCTGAGTAGTTCATTCATGGGTGGTAACCATTCAAGAAAACACCACAAAGCATCATATCCTACTAAGAAGTGTTTCTGATCATTGTACTTCATTTATGAGTGGTGACCTTTCAAAAACACTCTACAAAGCATTATATTTTACTACGAAAAGAGTTTCTCCTCCGAGTATTTCATTTAAATGTTGTAATCATTCACTAAAACACAACAAAGAAGCATCGAGTACCACTCTATGTGTTTCATGTCCGTGTACTTAATTTATGAGTGATTCTGATCATAGTACTTCATTTATGGGTTGTAACCATTAAAGAAAACACCACAAAGCATCGTACCCTACTGCGAGAAGTGCTTCTTATCTGAGTACTTTATTCATGGGTGGTAAACATTAAAGAAAACACAACAAAGCATCATTTCCTACTAAGATGTATTTTTGATCATAGTACTTAATTTATGAGTGTTAGTCTTTCAAGAAAACTTCACAAAACACCATATCTTACCACGAGAAGAGTTTATTCTTCGAGTGCTTCATTTAAGTGTTATAAACATTCATTTAAAAACAACGAAGAAGCATAGATACCACTCTAAGTGTTTCATTTCCGTGTACTTAATTTATGAGTGATTCTGATCATAGTACTTCATTTATAGGTGGTAAACTTTAAAGAAAACACCACAAAGCATCGTACCCTACTGCCAGAAGTGTTTATTATCTGAGTACTTCATTCATGGGTGGTAACAATTAAAGAAAATACCATAAAGCATCATATCCTACTAAGAAGTATTTCTGATCAGAGTACTTCATTTATGAATGTTAGTCTTTCAAGAAAACTTCACAAAACACCATATCTTACCACGAGAAGAGTTTATTCTTCGAGTGCTTCATTTAAGTGTTACAACCATTCATTTAAAAACAACGAAGAAGCATAGATACCAATCTAAGTGTTTCATGTCCGTGTACTTAATTTATGAGTGATTCTGATCATAGTACTTCATTTATGGGTGGTAACCTTTAAAGAAAACACCACAAAGCATCGTACCCTACTGCGAGATGTGTTTATTATCTGAGTACTTCATTCATGGGTAGTAACCATTAAAGAAAACACCATAAAGCATCATATTCTACTAAGAAGTATTTCTGATCGTAGTACTTCATTTATGAGAGGTACTCTTTCAAGAAAACTTCACAAAACATCATATCTTACCACGAGAAGAGTTTATTCTTCGAGTACTTCATTTAAGTGTTGTAACCATTCATTGAAACACAACAAACAAGTATCGAGTACCACTCTAAGTGCTCCATTACCGAGTAATTAATTTATGAGCGATTATGATCATAGTGCTTCATTTATGGGTGATAACCATTAAAGAAAACATCACAAAGCTTCTTACCCTAAAGCGAGAAGTGTTTCTTATCTGAGTACTTCATTTATGGGTTGTAACCATTAATGAAAACACAACAAAGCATCATATCCTACTAAGAAGTGTTTCTGATCATTGTACTTCAATTATTAGTAGTAACCTTTCAAGAACCCTCTACAAAGCATTATATTTTACTACGAAAAGAGTTTCTCCTTCGAGTACTTCATTTATGTGTTGTAACCATTCACTAAAACACAACGGAGAAGATTCGGGTACCACTCTATGTGTTTCATGTCCGAGTACTTAATTTATGGGTGATTCTGATCAGAGTACTTCATTTATGGGTTGTAACCATTAAAGAAAACACCACAAAGCATCGTACCCTACTGCGAGAAGTGCTTCTTATCTGAGTACTTTATTCATGGGTGGTAACCATTAAAGAAAACACCACAAAGCATCATATCCTACTAAGATGTATTTCTGATCATAGTACTTCATTTATGAGTGTTAGTCTTTCAAGAAAACTTCACAAAACACCATATCTTACCACGAGAAGAGTTTATTCTTCGAGTGCTTCATTTAAGTGTTATAAACATTCATTTAAAAACAACGAAGAAGCATAGATACCAATCTAAGTGTTTCATGTCCGTGTACTTAATTTATGAGTGATTCTGATCATAGTACTTCATTTATGGGTGGTAACCTTTAAAGAAAACACCACAAAGCATCGTACCCTACTGCGAGATGTGTTTATTATCTGAGTACTTCATTGATGGGTAGTAACCATTAAAGAAAACACCATAAAGCATCATATTCTACTAAGAAGTGTTTCTGATCATTGTACTTCAATTATTAGTAGTAACCTATCAAGAACCCTCTACAAAGCATTATATTTTACTACGAAAAGAGTTTCTCCTTCGAGTACTTCATTTATGTGTTGTAACCATTCACTAAAACACAACGAAGAAGATTCGGGTACCACTCTATGTGTTTCATGTCCGAGTACTTAATTTATGGGTGATTCTGATCAGAGTACTTCATTTATGGGTTGTAACCATTAAAGAAAACACCACAAAGCATCGTACCCTACTGCGAGAAGTGCTTCTTATCTGAGTACTTTATTCATGGGTGGTAACCATTAAAGAAAACACCACAAAGCATCATATCCTACTAAGATGTATTTCTGATCATAGTACTTCATTTATGAGTGTTAGTCTTTCAAGAAAACTTCACAAAACACCATATCTTACCACGAGAAGAGTTTATTCTTCGAGTGCTTCATTTAAGTGTTATAAACATTCATTTAAAAACAACGAAGAAGCATAGATACCAATCTAAGTGTTTCATGTCCGTGTACTTAATTTATGAGTGATTCTGATCATAGTACTTCATTTATGGGTGGTAACCTTTAAAGAAAACACCACAAAGCATCGTACCCTACTGCGAGATGTGTTTATTATCTGAGTACTTCATTGATGGGTAGTAACCATTAAAGAAAACACCATAAAGCATCATATTCTACTAAGAAGTGTTTCTGATCATTGTACTTCAATTATTAGTAGTAACCTATCAAGAACCCTCTACAAAGCATTATATTTTACTACGAAAAGAGTTTCTCCTTCGAGTACTTCATTTATGTGTTGTAACCATTCACTAAAACACAACGAAGAAGATTCGGGTACCACTCTATGTGTTTCATGTCCGAGTACTTAATTTATGGGTGATTCTGATCAGAGTACTTCATTTATGGGTTGTAACCATTAAAGAAAACACCACAAAGCATCGTACCCTACTGCGAGAAGTGCTTCTTATCTGAGTACTTTATTCATGGGTGGTAACCATTAAAGAAAACACCACAAAGCATTATTTCCTACTAAGATGTATTTCTGATCATAGTACTTCATTTATGAGTGTTAGTCTTTCAAGAAAACTTCACAAAACACCATATCTTACCACGAGAAGAGTTTATTCTTCGAGTGCTTCATTTAAGTGTTATAAACATTCATTTAAAAACAACGAAGAAGCATAGATACCAATCTAAGTGTTTCATGTCCGTGTACTTAATTTATGAGTGATTCTGATCATAGTACTTCATTTATGGGTGGTAACCTTTAAAGAAAACACCACAAAGCATCGTACCCTACTGCGAGATGTGTTTATTATCTGAGTACTTCATTCATGGGTAGTAACCATTAAAGAAAACACCATAAAGCACCATATTCTACTAAGAAGTATTTCTGATCGTAGTACTTCATTTATGAGAGGTACTCTTTCAAGAAAACTTCACAAAACATCATATCTTACCATGAGAAGAGTTTATTCTTCGAGTACTTCATTTAAGTGTTGTAACCATTCATTGAAACACAACAAACAAGTATCGAGTACCACTCTAAGTGCTCCATTACCGAGTAATTAATTTATGAGTGATTATGATCATAGTGCTTCATTTATGGGTGATAACCATTAAAGAAAACATCACAAAGCTTCTTACCCTAAAGCGAGAAGTGTTTCTTATCTGAGTACTTCATTTATGGGTTGTAATCATTAATGAAAACACAACAAAGCATCATATCCTACTAAGAAGTGTTTCTGATCATTGTACTTCAATTATTAGTAGTAACCTTTCAAGAACCCTCTACAAAGCATTATATTTTACTACGAAAAGAGTTTCTCCTTCGAGTACTTCATTTATGTGTTGTAACCATTCACTAAAACACAACGAAGAAGATTCGGGTACCACTCTATGTGTTTCATGTCCGAGTACTTAATTTATGGGTGATTCTGATCAGAGTACTTCATTTATGGGTTGTAACCATTAAAGAAAACACCACAAAGCATCGTACCCTACTGCGAGAAGTGCTTCTTATCTGAGTACTTTATTCATGGGTGGTAACCATTAAAGAAAACACCACAAAGCATTATTTCCTACTAAGATGTATTTCTGATCATAGTACTTCATTTATGAGTGTTAGTCTTTCAAGAAAACTTCACAAAACACCATATCTTACCACGAGAAGAGTTTATTCTTCGAGTGCTTCATTTAAGTGTTATAAACATTCATTTAAAAACAACGAAGAAGCATAGATACCACTCTAAGTGTTTCATTTCCGTGTACTTAATTTATGAGTGATTCTGATCATAGTACTTCATTTATAGGTGGTAACCTTTAAAGAAAACACCACAAAGCATCGTACCCTACTGCGAGAAGTGTTTCTTATCTGAGTAGTTCATTCATGGGTGGTAACCATTCAAGAAAACACCACAAAGCATCATATCCTACTAAGAAGTGTTTCTGATCATTGTACTTCATTTATGAGTGGTGACCTTTCAAAAACACTCTACAAAGCATTATATTTTACTACGAAAAGAGTTTCTCCTCCGAGTATTTCATTTAAGTGTTGTAACCATTCATTGAAACACAACAAACAAGTATCGAGTACCACTCTAAGTGCTCCATTACCGAGTAATTAATTTATGAGTGATTATGATCATAGTGCTTCATTTATGGGTGATAACCATTAAAGAAAACATCACAAAGCTTCTTACCCTAAAGCGAGAAGTGTTTCTTATCTGAGTACTTCATTTATGGGTTGTAACCATTAATGAAAACACAACAAAGCATCATATCCTACTAAGAAGTGTTTCTGATCATTGTACTTCAATTATTAGTAGTAACCTTTCAAGAACCCTCTACGAAGCATTATATTTTACTACGAAAAGAGTTTCTCCTTCGAGTACTTCATTTATGTGTTGTAACCATTCACTAAAACACAACGAAGAAGATTCGGGTACCACTCTATGTGTTTCATGTCCGAGTACTTAATTTATGGGTGATTCTGATCAGAGTACTTCATTTATGGGTTGTAACCATTAAAGAAAACACCACAAAGCATCGTACCCTACTGCGAGAAGTGCTTCTTATCTGAGTACTTTATTCATGGGTGGTAACCATTAAAGAAAACACCACAAAGCATTATTTCCTACTAAGATGTATTTCTGATCATAGTACTTCATTTATGAGTGTTAGTCTTTCAAGAAAACTTCACAAAACACCATATCTTACCACGAGAAGAGTTTATTCTTCGAGTGCTTCATTTAAGTGTTATAAACATTCATTTAAAAACAACGAAGAAGCATAGATACCAATCTAAGTGTTTCATGTCCGTGTACTTAATTTATGAGTGATTCTGATCATAGTACTTCATTTATGGGTGGTAACCTTTAAAGAAAACACCACAAAGCATCGTACCCTACTGCGAGATGTGTTTATTATCTGAGTACTTCATTCATGGGTAGTAACCATTAAAGAAAACACCATAAAGCACCATATTCTACTAAGAAGTATTTCTGATCGTAGTACTTCATTTATGAGAGGTACTCTTTCAAGAAAACTTCACAAAACATCATATCTTACCACGAGAAGAGTTTATTCTTCGAGTACTTCATTTAAGTGTTGTAACCATTCATTGAAACACAACAAACAAGTATCGAGTACCACTCTAAGTGCTCCATTACCGAGTAATTAATTTATGAGTGATTATGATCATAGTGCTTCATTTATGGGTGATAACCATTAAAGAAAACATCACAAAGCTTCTTACCCTAAAGCGAGAAGTGTTTCTTATCTGAGTACTTCATTTATGGGTTGTAATCATTAATGAAAACACAACAAAGCATCATATCCTACTAAGAAGTGTTTCTGATCATTGTACTTCAATTATTAGTAGTAACCTTTCAAGAACCCTCTACAAAGCATTATATTTTACTACGAAAAGAGTTTCTCCTTCGAGTACTTCATTTATGTGTTGTAACCATTCACTAAAACACAACGAAGAAGATTCGGGTACCACTCTATGTGTTTCATGTCCGAGTACTTAATTTATGGGTGATTCTGATCAGAGTACTTCATTGATGGGTAGTAACCATTAAAGAAAACACCATAAAGCATCATATTCTACTAAGAAGTATTTCTGATCGTAGTACTTCATTTATGAGAGGTACTCTTTCAAGAAAACTTCACAAAACATCATATCTTACCACGAGAAGAGTTTATTCTTCGAGTACTTCATTTAAGTGTTGTAACCATTCATTGAAACACAACAAACAAGTATCGAGTACCACTCTAAGTGCTCCATTACCGAGTAATTAATTTATGAGTGATTATGATCATAGTGCTTCATTTATGGGTGATAACCATTAAAGAAAACATCACAAAGCTTCTTACCCTAAAGCGAGAAGTGTTTCTTATCTGAGTACTTCATTTATGGGTTGTAACCATTAATGAAAACACAACAAAGCATCATATCCTACTAAGAAGTGTTTCTGATCATTGTACTTCAATTATTAGTAGTAACCTTTCAAGAACCCTCTACAAAGCATTATATTTTACTACGAAAAGAGTTTCTCCTTCGAGTACTTCATTTATGTGTTGTAACCATTCACTAAAACACAACGGAGAAGATTCGGGTACCACTCTATGTGTTTCATGTCCGAGTACTTAATTTATGGGTGATTCTGATCAGAGTACTTCATTTATGGGTTGTAACCATTAAAGAAAACACCACAAAGCATCGTACCCTACTGCGAGAAGTGCTTCTTATCTGAGTACTTTATTCATGGGTGGTAACCATTAAAGAAAACACCACAAAGCATCATATCCTACTAAGATGTATTTCTGATCATAGTACTTCATTTATGAGTGTTAGTCTTTCAAGAAAACTTCACAAAACACCATATCTTACCACGAGAAGAGTTTATTCTTCGAGTGCTTCATTTAAGTGTTATAAACATTCATTTAAAAACAACGAAGAAGCATAGATACCAATCTAAGTGTTTCATGTCCGTGTACTTAATTTATGAGTGATTCTGATCATAATACTTCATTTATGGGTGGTAACCTTTAAAGAAAACACCACAAAGCATCGTACCCTACTGCGAGATGTGTTTATTATCTGAGTACTTCATTGATGGGTAGTAACCATTAAAGAAAACACCATAAAGCATCATATTCTACTAAGAAGTGTTTCTGATCATTGTACTTCAATTATTAGTAGTAACCTATCAAGAACCCTCTACAAAGCATTATATTTTACTACGAAAAGAGTTTCTCCTTCGAGTACTTCATTTATGTGTTGTAACCATTCACTAAAACACAACGAAGAAGATTCGGGTACCACTCTATGTGTTTCATGTCCGAGTACTTAATTTATGGGTGATTCTGATCAGAGTACTTCATTTATGGGTTGTAACCATTAAAGAAAACACCACAAAGCATCGTACCCTACTGCGAGAAGTGCTTCTTATCTGAGTACTTTATTCATGGGTGGTAACCATTAAATAAAACACCACAAAGCATTATTTCCTACTAAGATGTATTTCTGATCATAGTACTTCATTTATGAGTGTTAGTCTTTCAAGAAAACTTCACAAAACACCATATCTTACCACGAGAAGAGTTTATTCTTCGAGTGCTTCATTTAAGTGTTATAAACATTCATTTAAAAACAACGAAGAAGCATAGATACCAATCTAAGTGTTTCATGTCCGTGTACTTAATTTATGAGTGATTCTGATCATAGTACTTCATTTATGGGTGGTAACCTTTAAAGAAAACACCACAAAGCATCGTACCCTACTGCGAGATGTGTTTATTATCTGAGTACTTCATTCATGGGTAGTAACCATTAAAGAAAACACCATAAAGCACCATATTCTACTAAGAAGTATTTCTGATCGTAGTACTTCATTTATGAGAGGTACTCTTTCAAGAAAACTTCACAAAACATCATATCTTACCATGAGAAGAGTTTATTCTTCGAGTACTTCATTTAAGTGTTGTAACCATTCATTGAAACACAACAAACAAGTATCGAGTACCACTCTAAGTGCTCCATTACCGAGTAATTAATTTATGAGTGATTATGATCATAGTGCTTCATTTATGGGTGATAACCATTAAAGAAAACATCACAAAGCTTCTTACCCTAAAGCGAGAAGTGTTTCTTATCTGAGTACTTCATTTATGGGTTGTAATCATTAATGAAAACACAACAAAGCATCATATCCTACTAAGAAGTGTTTCTGATCATTGTACTTCAATTATTAGTAGTAACCTTTCAAGAACCCTCTACAAAGCATTATATTTTACTACGAAAAGAGTTTCTCCTTCGAGTACTTCATTTATGTGTTGTAACCATTCACTAAAACACAACGAAGAAGATTCGGGTACCACTCTATGTGTTTCATGTCCGAGTACTTAATTTATGGGTGATTCTGATCAGAGTACTTCATTTATGGGTTGTAACCATTAAAGAAAACACCACAAAGCATCGTACCCTACTGCGAGAAGTGCTTCTTATCTGAGTACTTTATTCATGGGTGGTAACCATTAAAGAAAACACCACAAAGCATTATTTCCTACTAAGATGTATTTCTGATCATAGTACTTCATTTATGAGTGTTAGTCTTTCAAGAAAACTTCACAAAACACCATATCTTACCACGAGAAGAGTTTATTCTTCGAGTGCTTCATTTAAGTGTTATAAACATTCATTTAAAAACAACGAAGAAGCATAGATACCACTCTAAGTGTTTCATTTCCGTGTACTTAATTTATGAGTGATTCTGATCATAGTACTTCATTTATAGGTGGTAACCTTTAAAGAAAACACCACAAAGCATCGTACCCTACTGCGAGAAGTGTTTCTTATCTGAGTAGTTCATTCATGGGTGGTAACCATTCAAGAAAACACCACAAAGCATCATATCCTACTAAGAAGTGTTTCTGATCATTGTACTTCATTTATGAGTGGTGACCTTTCAAAAACACTCTACAAAGCATTATATTTTACTACGAAAAGAGTTTCTCCTCCGAGTATTTCATTTAAGTGTTGTAACCATTCATTGAAACACAACAAAGAAGTATCGAGTACCACTCTAAGTGCTCCATTACCGAGTAATTAATTTATGAGTGATTATGATCATAGTGCTTCATTTATGGGTGATAACCATTAAAGAAAACATCACAAAGCTTCTTACCCTAAAGCGAGAAGTGTTTCTTATCTGAGTACTTCATTTATGGGTTGTAACCATTAATGAAAACACAACAAAGCATCATATCCTACTAAGAAGTGTTTCTGATCATTGTACTTCAATTATTAGTAGTAACCTTTCAAGAACCCTCTACGAAGCATTATATTTTACTACGAAAAGAGTTTCTCCTTCGAGTACTTCATTTATGTGTTGTAACCATTCACTAAAACACAACGAAGAAGATTCGGGTACCACTCTATGTGTTTCATGTCCGAGTACTTAATTTATGGGTGATTCTGATCAGAGTACTTCATTTATGGGTTGTAACCATTAAAGAAAACACCACAAAGCATCGTACCCTACTGCGAGAAGTGCTTCTTATCTGAGTACTTTATTCATGGGTGGTAACCATTAAAGAAAACACCACAAAGCATTATTTCCTACTAAGATGTATTTCTGATCATAGTACTTCATTTATGAGTGTTAGTCTTTCAAGAAAACTTCACAAAACACCATATCTTACCACGAGAAGAGTTTATTCTTCGAGTGCTTCATTTAAGTGTTATAAACATTCATTTAAAAACAACGAAGAAGCATAGATACCAATCTAAGTGTTTCATGTCCGTGTACTTAATTTATGAGTGATTCTGATCATAGTACTTCATTTATGGGTGGTAACCTTTAAAGAAAACACCACAAAGCATCGTACCCTACTGCGAGATGTGTTTATTTTCTGAGTACTTCATTCATGGGTAGTAACCATTAAAGAAAACACCATAAAGCACCATATTCTACTAAGAAGTATTTCTGATCGTAGTACTTCATTTATGAGAGGTACTCTTTCAAGAAAACTTCACAAAACATCATATCTTACCACGAGAAGAGTTTATTCTTCGAGTACTTCATTTAAGTGTTGTAACCATTCATTGAAACACAACAAACAAGTATCGAGTACCACTCTAAGTGCTCCATTACCGAGTAATTAATTTATGAGTGATTATGATCATAGTGCTTCATTTATGGGTGATAACCATTAAAGAAAACATCACAAAGCTTCTTACCCTAAAGCGAGAAGTGTTTCTTATCTGAGTACTTCATTTATGGGTTGTAATCATTAATGAAAACACAACAAAGCATCATATCCTACTAAGAAGTGTTTCTGATCATTGTACTTCAATTATTAGTAGTAACCTTTCAAGAACCCTCTACAAAGCATTATATTTTACTACGAAAAGAGTTTCTCCTTCGAGTACTTCATTTATGTGTTGTAACCATTCACTAAAACACAACGAAGAAGATTCGGGTACCACTCTATGTGTTTCATGTCCGAGTACTTAATTTATGGGTGATTCTGATCAGAGTACTTCATTGATGGGTAGTAACCATTAAAGAAAACACCATAAAGCATCATATTCTACTAAGAAGTATTTCTGATCGTAGTACTTCATTTATGAGAGGTACTCTTTCAAGAAAACTTCACAAAACATCATATCTTACCACGAGAAGAGTTTATTCTTCGAGTACTTCATTTAAGTGTTGTAACCATTCATTGAAACACAACAAACAAGTATCGAGTACCACTCTAAGTGCTCCATTACCGAGTAATTAATTTATGAGTGATTATGATCATAGTGCTTCATTTATGGGTGATAACCATTAAAGAAAACATCACAAAGCTTCTTACCCTAAAGCGAGAAGTGTTTCTTATCTGAGTACTTCATTTATGGGTTGTAACCATTAATGAAAACACAACAAAGCATCATATCCTACTAAGAAGTGTTTCTGATCATTGTACTTCAATTATTAGTAGTAACCTTTCAAGAACCCTCTACAAAGCATTATATTTTACTACGAAAAGAGTTTCTCCTTCGAGTACTTCATTTATGTGTTGTTACCATTCACTAAAACACAACGAAGAAGATTCGGGTACCACTCTATGTGTTTCATGTCCGAGTACTTAATTTATGGGTGATTCTGATCAGAGTACTTCATTTATGGGTTGTAACCATTAAAGAAAACACCACAAAGCATCGTACCCTACTGCGAGAAGTGCTTCTTATCTGAGTACTTTATTCATGGGTGGTAACCATTAAAGAAAACACCACAAAGCATTATTTCCTACTAAGATGTATTTCTGATCATAGTACTTCATTTATGAGTGTTAGTCTTTCAAGAAAACTTCACAAAACACCATATCTTACCACGAGAAGAGTTTATTCTTCGAGTGCTTCATTTAAGTGTTATAAACATTCATTTAAAAACAACGAAGAAGCATAGATACCAATCTAAGTGTTTCATGTCCGTGTACTTAATTTATGAGTGATTCTGATCATAGTACTTCATTTATGGGTGGTAACCTTTAAAGAAAACACCACAAAGCATCGTACCCTACTGCGAGATGTGTTTATTATCTGAGTACTTCATTCATGGGTAGTAACCATTAAAGAAAACACCATAAAGCACCATATTCTACTAAGAAGTATTTCTGATCGTAGTACTTCATTTATGAGAGGTACTCTTTCAAGAAAACTTCACAAAACATCATATCTTACCACGAGAAGAGTTTATTCTTCGAGTACTTCATTTAAGTGTTGTAACCATTCATTGAAACACAACAAACAAGTATCGAGTACCACTCTAAGTGCTCCATTACCGAGTAATTAATTTATGAGTGATTATGATCATAGTACTTCATTTATGGGTGATAACCATTAAAGAAAACATCACAAAGCTTCTTACCCTAAAGCGAGAAGTGTTTCTTATCTGAGTACTTCATTTATGGGTTGTAATCATTAATGAAAACACAACAAAGCATCATATCCTACTAAGAAGTGTTTCTGATCATTGTACTTCAATTATTAGTAGTAACCTTTCAAGAACCCTCTACAAAGCATTATATTTTACTACGAAAAGAGTTTCTCCTTCGAGTACTTCATTTATGTGTTGTAACCATTCACTAAAACACAACGAAGAAGATTCGGGTACCACTCTATGTGTTTCATGTCCGAGTACTTAATTTATGGGTGATTCTGATCAGAGTACTTCATTTATGGGTTGTAACCATTAAAGAAAACACCACAAAGCATCGTACCCTACTGCGAGAAGTGCTTCTTATCTAAGTACTTTATTCATGGGTGGTAACCATTAAAGAAAACACCACAAAGCATTATTTCCTACTAAGATGTATTTCTGATCATAGTACTTCATTTATGAGTGTTAGTCTTTCAAGAAAACTTCACAAAACACCATATCTTACCACGAGAAGAGTTTATTCTTCGAGTGCTTCATTTAAGTGTTATAAACATTCATTTAAAAACAACGAAGAAGCATAGATACCAATCTAAGTGTTTCATGTCCGTGTACTTAATTTATGAGTGATTCTGATCATAGTACTTCATTTATGGGTGGTAACCTTTAAAGAAAACACCACAAAGCATCGTACCCTACTGCGAGATGTGTTTATTATCTGAGTACTTCATTGATGGGTAGTAACCATTAAAGAAAACACCATAAAGCATCATATTCTACTAAGAAGTATTTCTGATCGTAGTACTTCATTTATGAGAGGTACTCTTTCAAGAAAACTTCACAAAACATCATATCTTACCACGAGAAGAGTTTATTCTTCGAGTACTTCATTTAAGTGTTGTTACCATTCATTGAAACACAACAAATAAGTATCGAGTACCACTCTAAGTGCTCCATTACCGAGTAATTAATTTATGAGTGATTATGATCATAGTGCTTCATTTATGGGTGATAACCATTAAAGAAAACATCACAAAGCTTCTTACCCTAAAGCGAGAAGTGTTTCTTATCTGAGTACTTAATTTATGAGTTGTAACCATTAATGAAAACACAACAAAGCATCATATCCTACTAAGAAGTGTTTCTGATCATTGTACTTCAATTATTAGTAGTAACCTTTCAAGAACCCTCTACAAAGCAATATATTTTACTACGAAAAGAGTTTCTCCTTCGAGTACTTCATTTATGTGTTGTAACCATTCACTAAAACACAACGAAGAAGATTCGGGTACCACTCTATGTGTTTCATGTCCGAGTACTTAATTTATGGGTGATTCTGATCAGAGTACTTCATTTATGGGTTGTAACCATTAAAGAAAACACCACAAAGCATCGTACCCTACTGCGAGAAGTGCTTCTTATCTGAGTACTTTATTCATGGGTGGTAACCATTAAAGAAAACACCACAAAGCATTATTTCCTACTAAGATGTATTTCTGATCATAGTACTTCATTTATGAGTGTTAGTCTTTCAAGAAAACTTCACAAAACACCATATCTTACCACGAGAAGAGTTTATTCTTCGAGTGCTTCATTTAAGTGTTATAAACATTCATTTAAAAACAACGAAGAAGCATAGATACCACTCTAAGTGTTTCATTTCCGTGTACTTAATTTATGAGTGATTCTGATCATAGTACTTCATTTATAGGTGGTAACCTTTAAAGAAAACACCACAAAGCATCGTACCCTACTGCGAGAAGTGTTTCTTATCTGAGTAGTTCATTCATGGGTGGTAACCATTCAAGAAAACACCACAAAGCATCCTATCCTACTAAGAAGTGTTTCTGATCATTGTACTTCATTTATGAGTGGTGACCTTTCAAAAACACTCTACAAAGCATTATATTTTACTACGAAAAGAGTTTCTCCTCCGAGTATTTCATTTAAATGTTGTAACCATTCACTAAAACACAACAAAGAAGCATCGAGTACCACTCTATGTGTTTCATGTCCGTGTACTTAATTTATGAGTGATTCTGATCATAGTACTTCATTTATGGGTTGTAACCATTAAAGAAAACACCACAAAGCATCGTACCCTACTGCGAGAAGTGCTTCTTATCTGAGTACTTTATTCATGGGTGGTAAACATTAAAGAAAACACAACAAAGCATCATTTCCTACTAAGATGTATTTTTGATCATAGTACTTAATTTATGAGTGTTAGTCTTTCAAGAAAACTTCACAAAACACCATATCTTACCACGAGAAGAGTTTATTCTTCGAGTGCTTCATTTAAGTGTTATAAACATTCATTTAAAAACAACGAAGAAGCATAGATACCACTCTAAGTGTTTCATTTCCGTGTACTTAATTTATGAGTGATTCTGATCATAGTACTTCATTTATAGGTGGTAAACTTTAAAGAAAACACCACAAAGCATCGTACCCTACTGCCAGAAGTGTTTATTATCTGAGTACTTCATTCATGGGTGGTAACAATTAAAGAAAATACCATAAAGCATCATATCCTACTAAGAAGTATTTCTGATCAGAGTACTTCATTTATGAATGTTAGTCTTTCAAGAAAACTTCACAAAACACCATATCTTACCACGAGAAGAGTTTATTCTTCGAGTGCTTCATTTAAGTGTTACAACCATTCATTTAAAAACAACGAAGAAGCATAGATACCAATCTAAGTGTTTCATGTCCGTGTACTTAATTTATGAGTGATTCTGATCATAGTACTTCATTTATGGGTGGTAACCTTTAAAGAAAACACCACAAAGCATCGTACCCTACTGCGAGATGTGTTTATTATCTGAGTACTTCATTGATGGGTAGTAACCATTAAAGAAAACACCATAAAGCATCATATTCTACTAAGAAGTATTTCTGATCGTAGTACTTCATTTATGAGAGGTACTCTTTCAAGAAAACTTCACAAAACATCATATCTTACCACGAGAAGAGTTTATTCTTCGAGTACTTCATTTAAGTGTTGTAACCATTCATTGAAACACAACAAACAAGTATCGAGTACCACTCTAAGTGCTCCATTACCGAGTAATTAATTTATGAGCGATTATGATCATAGTGCTTCATTTATGGGTGATAACCATTAAAGAAAACATCACAAAGCTTCTTACCCTAAAGCGAGAAGTGTTTCTTATCTGAGTACTTCATTTATGGGTTGTAACCATTAATGAAAACATAACAAAGCATCATATCCTACTAAGAAGTGTTTCTGATCATTGTACTTCAATTATTAGTAGTAACCTTTCAAGAACCCTCTACAAAGCATTATATTTTACTACGAAAAGAGTTTCTCCTTCGAGTACTTCATTTATGTGTTGTAACCATTCACTAAAACACAACGGAGAAGATACGGGTACCACTCTATGTGTTTCATGTCCGAGTACTTAATTTATGGGTGATTCTGATCAGAGTACTTCATTTATGGGTTGTAACCATTAAAGAAAACACCACAAAGCATCGTACCCTACTGCGAGAAGTGCTTCTTATCTGAGTACTTTATTCATGGGTGGTAACCATTAAAGAAAACACCACAAAGCATTATTTCCTACTAAGATGTATTTCTGATCATAGTACTTCATTTATGAGTGTTAGTCTTTCAAGAAAACTTCACAAAACACCATATCTTACCACGAGAAGAGTTTATTCTTCGAGTGCTTCATTTAAGTGTTATAAACATTCATTTAAAAACAACGAAGAAGCATAGATACCACTCTAAGTGTTTCATTTCCGTGTACTTATTTATGAGTGATTCTGATCATAGTACTTCATTTATAGGTGGTAACCTTTAAAGAAAACACCACAAAGCATCGTACCCTCCTGCGAGATGTGTTTATTATCTGAGTACTTCATTCATGGGTAGTAACCATTAAAGAAAACACCATAAAGCACCATATTCTACTAAGAAGTATTTCTGATCGTAGTACTTCATTTATGAGAGGTACTCTTTCAAGAAAACTTCACAAAACATCATATCTTACCACGAGAAGAGTTTATTCTTCGAGTACTTCATTTAAGTGTTGTAACCATTCATTGAAACACAACAAACAAGTATCGAGTACCACTCTAAGTGCTCCATTACCGAGTAATTAATTTATGAGTGATTATGATCATAGTGCTTCATTTATGGGTGATAACCATTAAAGAAAACATCACAAAGCTTCTTACCCTAAAGCGAGAAGTGTTTCTTATCTGAGTACTTCATTTATGGGTTGTAACCATTAATGAAAACACAACAAAGCATCATATCCTACTATGAAGTGTTTCTGATCATTGTACTTCAATTATTAGTAGTAACCTTTCAAGAACCCTCTACAAAGCATTATATTTTACTACGAAAAGAGTTTCTCCTTCGAGTACTTCATTTATGTGTTGTAACCATTCACTAAAACACAACGAAGAAGATTCGGGTACCACTCTATGTGTTTCATGTCCGAGTACTTAATTTATGGGTGATTCCGATCAGAGTACTTCATTTATGGGTTGTAACCATTAAAGAAAACACCACAAAGCATCGTACCCTACTGCGAGAAGTGCTTCTTATCTGAGTACTTTATTCATGGGTGGTAACCATTAAAGAAAACACCACAAAGCATTATTTCCTACTAAGATGTATTTCTGATCATAGTACTTCATTTATGAGTGTTAGTCTTTCAAGAAAACTTCACAAAACACCATATCTTACCACGAGAAGAGTTTATTCTTCGAGTGCTTCATTTAAGTGTTATAAACATTCATTTAAAAACAACGAAGAAGCATAGATACCAATCTAAGTGTTTCATGTCCGTGTACTTAATTTATGAGTGATTCTGATCATAGTACTTCATTTATGGGTGGTAACCTTTAAAGAAAACACCACAAAGCATCGTACCCTACTGCGAGATGTGTTTATTATCTGAGTACTTCATTCATGGGTAGTAACCATTAAAGAAAACACCATAAAGCACCATATTCTACTAAGAAGTATTTCTGATCGTAGTACTTCATTTATGAGAGGTACTCTTTCAAGAAAACTTCACAAAACATCATATCTTACCACGAGAAGAGTTTATTCTTCGAGTACTTCATTTAAGTGTTGTAACCATTCATTGAAACACAACAAACAAGTATCGAGTACCACTCTAAGTGCTCCATTACCGAGTAATTAATTTATGAGTGATTATGATCATAGTGCTTCATTTATGGGTGATAACCATTAAAGAAAACATCACAAAGCTTCTTACCCTAAAGCGAGAAGTGTTTCTTATCTGAGTACTTCATTTATGGGTTGTAATCATTAATGAAAACACAACAAAGCATCATATCCTACTAAGAAGTGTTTCTGATCATTGTACTTCAATTATTAGTAGTAACCTTTCAAGAACCCTCTACAAAGCATTATATTTTACTACGAAAAGAGTTTCTCCTTCGAGTACTTCATTTATGTGTTGTAACCATTCACTAAAACACAACGAAGAAGATTCGGGTACCACTCTATGTGTTTCATGTCCGAGTACTTAATTTATGGGTGATTCTGATCAGAGTACTTCATTTATGGGTTGTAACCATTAAAGAAAACACCACAAAGCATCGTACCCTACTGCGAGAAGTGCTTCTTATCTGAGTACTTTATTCATGGGTGGTAACCATTAAAGAAAACACCACAAAGCATTATTTCCTACTAAGATGTATTTCTGATCATAGTACTTCATTTATGAGTGTTAGTCTTTCAAGAAAACTTCACAAAACACCATATCTTACCACGAGAAGAGTTTATTCTTCGAGTGCTTCATTTAAGTGTTATAAACATTCATTTAAAAACAACGAAGAAGCATAGATACCAATCTAAGTGTTTCATGTCCGTGTACTTAATTTATGAGTGATTCTGATCATAGTACTTCATTTATGGGTGGTAACCTTTAAAGAAAACACCACAAAGCATCGTACCCTACTGCGAGATGTGTTTATTATCTGAGTACTTCATTGATGGGTAGTAACCATTAAAGAAAACACCATAAAGCATCATATTCTACTAAGAAGTATTTCTGATCGTAGTACTTCATTTATGAGAGGTACTCTTTCAAGAAAACTTCACAAAACATCATATCTTACCACGAGAAGAGTTTATTCTTCGAGTACTTCATTTAAGTGTTGTTACCATTCATTGAAACACAACAAACAAGTATCGAGTACCACTCTAAGTGCTCCATTACCGAGTAATTAATTTATGAGTGATTATGATCATAGTGCTTCATTTATGGGTGATAACCATTAAAGAAAACATCACAAAGCTTCTTACCCTAAAGCGAGAAGTGTTTCTTATCTGAGTACTTCATTTATGAGTTGTAACCATTAATGAAAACACAACAAAGCATCATATCCTACTAAGAAGTGTTTCTGATCATTGTACTTCAATTATTAGTAGTAACCTTTCAAGAACCCTCTACAAAGCATTATATTTTACTACGAAAAGAGTTTCTCCTTCGAGTACTTCATTTATGTGTTGTAACCATTCACTAAAACACAACGAAGAAGATTCGGGTACCACTCTATGTGTTTCATGTCCGAGTACTTAATTTATGGGTGATTCTGATCAGAGTACTTCATTTATGGGTTGTAACCATTAAAGAAAACACCACAAAGCATCGTACCCTACTGCGAGAAGTGCTTCTTATCTGAGTACTTTATTCATGGGTGGTAACCATTAAAGAAAACACCACAAAGCATTATTTCCTACTAAGATGTATTTCTGATCATAGTACTTCATTTATGAGTGTTAGTCTTTCAAGAAAACTTCACAAAACACCATATCTTACCACGAGAAGAGTTTATTCTTCGAGTGCTTCATTTAAGTGTTATAAACATTCATTTAAAAACAACGAAGAAGCATAGATACCACTCTAAGTGTTTCATTTCCGTGTACTTAATTTATGAGTGATTCTGATCATAGTACTTCATTTATAGGTGGTAACCTTTAAAGAAAACACCACAAAGCATCGTACCCTACTGCGAGAAGTGTTTCTTATCTGAGTAGTTCATTCATGGGTGGTAACCATTCAAGAAAACACCACAAAGCATCATATCCTACTAAGAAGTGTTTCTGATCATTGTACTTCATTTATGAGTGGTGACCTTTCAAAAACACTCTACAAAGCATTATATTTTACTACGAAAAGAGTTTCTCCTCCGAGTATTTCATTTAAATGTTGTAACCATTCACTAAAACACAACAAAGAAGCATCGAGTACCACTCTATGTGTTTCATGTCCGTGTACTTAATTTATGAGTGATTCTGATCATAGTACTTCATTTATGGGTTGTAACCATTAAAGAAAACACCACAAAGCATCGTACCCTACTGCGAGAAGTGCTTCTTATCTGAGTACTTTATTCATGGGTGGTAAACATTAAAGAAAACACAACAAAGCATCATTTCCTACTAAGATGTATTTTTGATCATAGTACTTAATTTATGAGTGTTAGTCTTTCAAGAAAACTTCACAAAACACCATATCTTACCACGAGAAGAGTTTATTCTTCGAGTGCTTCATTTAAGTGTTATAAACATTCATTTAAAAACAACGAAGAAGCATAGATACCACTCTAAGTGTTTCATTTCCGTGTACTTAATTTATGAGTGATTCTGATCATAGTACTTCATTTATAGGTGGTAAACTTTAAAGAAAACACCACAAAGCATCGTACCCTACTGCCAGAAGTGTTTATTATCTGAGTACTTCATTCATGGGTGGTAACAATTAAAGAAAATACCATAAAGCATCATATCCTACTAAGAAGTATTTCTGATCAGAGTACTTCATTTATGAATGTTAGTCTTTCAAGAAAACTTCACAAAACACCATATCTTACCACGAGAAGAGTTTATTCTTCGAGTGCTTCATTTAAGTGTTACAACCATTCATTTAAAAACAACGAAGAAGCATAGATACCAATCTAAGTGTTTCATGTCCGTGTACTTAATTTATGAGTGATTCTGATCATAGTACTTCATTTATGGGTGGTAACCTTTAAAGAAAACACCACAAAGCATCGTACCCTACTGCGAGATGTGTTTATTATCTGAGTACTTCATTGATGGGTAGTAACCATTAAAGAAAACACCATAAAGCATCATATTCTACTAAGAAGTATTTCTGATCGTAGTACTTCATTTATGAGAGGTACTCTTTCAAGAAAACTTCACAAAACATCATATCTTACCACGAGAAGAGTTTATTCTTCGAGTACTTCATTTAAGTGTTGTAACCATTCATTGAAACACAACAAACAAGTATCGAGTACCACTCTAAGTGCTCCATTACCGAGTAATTAATTTATGAGCGATTATGATCATAGTGCTTCATTTATGGGTGATAACCATTAAAGAAAACATCACAAAGCTTCTTACCCTAAAGCGAGAAGTGTTTCTTATCTGAGTACTTCATTTATGGGTTGTAACCATTAATGAAAACATAACAAAGCATCATATCCTACTAAGAAGTGTTTCTGATCATTGTACTTCAATTATTAGTAGTAACCTTTCAAGAACCCTCTACAAAGCATTATATTTTACTACGAAAAGAGTTTCTCCTTCGAGTACTTCATTTATGTGTTGTAACCATTCACTAAAACACAACGGAGAAGATACGGGTACCACTCTATGTGTTTCATGTCCGAGTACTTAATTTATGGGTGATTCTGATCAGAGTACTTCATTTATGGGTTGTAACCATTAAAGAAAACACCACAAAGCATCGTACCCTACTGCGAGAAGTGCTTCTTATCTGAGTACTTTATTCATGGGTGGTAACCATTAAAGAAAACACCACAAAGCATTATTTCCTACTAAGATGTATTTCTGATCATAGTACTTCATTTATGAGTGTTAGTCTTTCAAGAAAACTTCACAAAACACCATATCTTACCACGAGAAGAGTTTATTCTTCGAGTGCTTCATTTAAGTGTTATAAACATTCATTTAAAAACAACGAAGAAGCATAGATACCACTCTAAGTGTTTCATTTCCGTGTACTTAATTTATGAGTGATTCTGATCATAGTACTTCATTTATAGGTGGTAACCTTTAAAGAAAACACCACAAAGCATCGTACCCTCCTGCGAGATGCGTTTATTATCTGAGTACTTCATTCATGGGTAGTAACCATTAAAGAAAACACCATAAAGCACCATATTCTACTAAGAAGTATTTCTGATCGTAGTACTTCATTTATGAGAGGTACTCTTTCAAGAAAACTTCACAAAACATCATATCTTACCACGAGAAGAGTTTATTCTTCGAGTACTTCATTTAAGTGTTGTAACCATTCATTGAAACACAACAAACAAGTATCGAGTACCACTCTAAGTGCTCCATTACCGAGTAATTAATTTATGAGTGATTATGATCATAGTGCTTCATTTATGGGTGATAACCATTAAAGAAAACATCACAAAGCTTCTTACCCTAAAGCGAGAAGTGTTTCTTATCTGAGTACTTCATTTATGGGTTGTAATCATTAATGAAAACACAACAAAGCATCATATCCTACTAAGAAGTGTTTCTGATCATTGTACTTCAATTATTAGTAGTAACCTTTCAAGAACCCTCTACAAAGCATTATATTTTACTACGAAAAGAGTTTCTCCTTCGAGTACTTCATTTATGTGTTGTAACCATTCACTAAAACACAACGAAGAAGATTCGGGTACCACTCTATGTGTTTCATGTCCGAGTACTTAATTTATGGGTGATTCTGATCAGAGTACTTCATTGATGGGTAGTAACCATTAAAGAAAACACCATAAAGCATCATATTCTACTAAGAAGTATTTCTGATCGTAGTACTTCATTTATGAGAGGTACTCTTTCAAGAAAACTTCACAAAACATCATATCTTACCACGAGAAGAGTTTATTCTTCGAGTACTTCATTTAAGTGTTGTAACCATTCATTGAAACACAACAAACAAGTATCGAGTACCACTCTAAGTGCTCCATTACCGAGTAATTAATTTATGAGTGATTATGATCATAGTGCTTCATTTATGGGTGATAACCATTAAAGAAAACATCACAAAGCTTCTTACCCTAAAGCGAGAAGTGTTTCTTATCTGAGTACTTCATTTATGGGTTGTAACCATTAATGAAAACACAACAAAGCATCATATCCTACTAAGAAGTGTTTCTGATCATTGTACTTCAATTATTAGTAGTAACCTTTCAAGAACCCTCTACAAAGCATTATATTTTACTACGAAAGGAGTTTCTCCTTCGAGTACTTCATTTATGTGTTGTAACCATTCACTAAAACACAACGAAGAAGATTCGGGTACCACTCTATGTGTTTAATGTCCGAGTACTTAATTTATGGGTGATTCCGATCAGAGTACTTCATTTATGGGTTGTAACCATTAAAGAAAACACCACAAAGCATCGTACCCTACTGCGAGAAGTGCTTCTTATCTGAGTACTTTATTCATGGGTGGTAACCATTAAAGAAAACACCACAAAGCATTATTTCCTACTAAGATGTATTTCTGATCATAGTACTTCATTTATGAGTGTTAGTCTTTCAAGAAAACTTCACAAAACACCATATCTTACCACGAGAAGAGTTTATTCTTCGAGTGCTTCATTTAAGTGTTATAAACATTCATTTAAAAACAACGAAGAAGCATAGATACCAATCTAAGTGTTTGATGTCCGTGTACTTAATTTATGAGTGATTCTGATCATAGTACTTCATTTATGGGTGGTAACCTTTAAAGAAAACACCACAAAGCATCGTACCCTACTGCGAGATGTGTTTATTATCTGAGTACTTCATTCATGGGTAGTAACCATTAAAGAAAACACCATAAAGCACCATATTCTACTAAGAAGTATTTCTGATCGTAGTACTTCATTTATGAGAGGTACTCTTTCAAGAAAACTTCACAAAACATCATATCTTACCACGAGAAGAGTTTATTCTTCGAGTACTTCATTTAAGTGTTGTAACCATTCATTGAAACACAACAAACAAGTATCGAGTACCACTCTAAGTGCTCCATTACCGAGTAATTAATTTATGAGTGATTATGATCATAGTGCTTCATTTATGGGTGATAACCATTAAAGAAAACATCACAAAGCTTCTTACCCTAAAGCGAGAAGTGTTTCTTATCTGAGTACTTCATTTATGGGTTGTAATCATTAATGAAAACACAACAAAGCATCATATCCTACTAAGAAGTGTTTCTGATCATTGTACTTCAATTATTAGTAGTAACCTTTCAAGAACCCTCTACAAAGCATTATATTTTACTACGAAAAGAGTTTCTCCTTCGAGTACTTCATTTATGTGTTGTAACCATTCACTAAAACACAACGAAGAAGATTCGGGTACCACTCTATGTGTTTCATGTCCGAGTACTTAATTTATGGGTGATTCTGATCAGAGTACTTCATTTATGGGTTGTAACCATTAAAGAAAACACCACAAAGCATCGTACCCTACTGCGAGAAGTGCTTCTTATCTGAGTACTTTATTCATGGGTGGTAACCATTAAAGAAAACACCACAAAGCATTATTTCCTACTAAGATGTATTTCTGATCATAGTACTTCATTTATGAGTGTTAGTCTTTCAAGAAAACTTCACAAAACACCATATCTTACCACGAGAAGAGTTTATTCTTCGAGTGCTTCATTTAAGTGTTATAAACATTCATTTAAAAACAACGAAGAAGCATAGATACCACTCTAAGTGTTTCATTTCCGTGTACTTAATTTATGAGTGATTCTGATCATAGTGCTTCATTTATGGGTGATAACCATTAAAGAAAACATCACAAAGCTTCTTACCCTAAATCGAGAAGTGTTTCTTATCTGAGTACTTCATTTATGGGTTGTAACCATTAATGAAAACACAACAAAGCATCATATCCTACTAAGAAGTGTTTCTGATCATTGTACTTCAATTATTAGTAGTAACCTTTCAAGAACCCTCTACAAAGCATTATATTTTACTACGAAAAGAGTTTCTCCTTCGAGTACTTCATTTATGTGTTGTAACCATTCACTAAAACACAACGGAGAAAATTCGGGTACCACTCTATGTGTTTCATGTCCGAGTACTTAATTTATGGGTGATTCTGATCAGAGTACTTCATTTATGGGTTGTAACCATTAAAGAAAACACCACAAAGCATCGTACCCTACTGCGAGAAGTGCTTCTTATCTGAGTACTTTATTCATGGGTGGTAACCATTAAAGAAAACACCACAAAGCATTATTTCCTACTAAGATGTATTTCTGATCATAGTACTTCATTTATGAGTGTTAGTCTTTAAAGAAAACTTCACAAAACACCATATCTTACCACGAGAAGAGTTTATTCTTCGAGTGCTTCATTTAAGTGTTATAAACATTCATTTAAAAACAACGAAGAAGCATAGATACCAATCTAAGTGTTTCATGTCCGTGTACTTAATTTATGAGTGATTCTGATCATAGTACTTCATTTATGGGTGGTAACCTTTAAAGAAAACACCACAAAGCATCGTACCCTACTGCGAGATGTGTTTATTATCTGAGTACTTCATTGATGGGTAGTAACCATTAAAGAAAACACCATAAAGCATCATATTCTACTAAGAAGTATTTCTGATCGTAGTACTTCATTTATGAGAGGTACTCTTTCAAGAAAACTTCACAAAACATCATATCTTACCACGAGAAGAGTTTATTCTTCGAGTACTTCATTTAAGTGTTGTTACCATTCATTGAAACACAACAAACAAGTATCGAGTACCACTCTAAGTGCTCCATTACCGAGTAATTAATTTATGAGTGATTATGATCATAGTGCTTCATTTATGGGTGATAACCATTAAAGAAAACATCACAAAGCTTCTTACCCTAAAGCGAGAAGTGTTTCTTATCTGAGTACTTCATTTATGAGTTGTAACCATTAATGAAAACACAACAAAGCATCATATCCTACTAAGAAGTGTTTCTGATCATTGTACTTCAATTATTAGTAGTAACCTTTCAAGAACCCTCTACAAAGCATTATATTTTACTACGAAAAGAGTTTCTCCTTCGAGTACTTCATTTATGTGTTGTAACCATTCACTAAAACACAACGAAGAAGATTCGGGTACCACTCTATGTGTTTCATGTCCGAGTACTTAATTTATGGGTGATTCTGATCAGAGTACTTCATTTATGGGTTGTAACCATTAAAGAAAACACCACAAAGCATCGTACCCTACTGCGAGAAGTGCTTCTTATCTGAGTACTTTATTCATGGGTGGTAACCATTAAAGAAAACACCACAAAGCATTATTTCCTACTAAGATGTATTTCTGATCATAGTACTTCATTTATGAGTGTTAGTCTTTCAAGAAAACTTCACAAAACACCATATCTTACCACGAGAAGAGTTTATTCTTCGAGTGCTTCATTTAAGTGTTATAAACATTCATTTAAAAACAACGAAGAAGCATAGATACCACTCTAAGTGTTTCATTTCCGTGTACTTAATTTATGAGTGATTCTGATCATAGTACTTCATTTATAGGTGGTAACCTTTAAAGAAAACACCACAAAGCATCGTACCCTACTGCGAGAAGTGTTTCTTATCTGAGTAGTTCATTCATGGGTGGTAACCATTCAAGAAAACACCACAAAGCATCATATCCTACTAAGAAGTGTTTCTGATCATTGTACTTCATTTATGAGTGGTGACCTTTCAAAAACACTCTACAAAGCATTATATTTTACTACGAAAAGAGTTTCTCCTCCGAGTATTTCATTTAAATGTTGTAACCATTCACTAAAACACAACAAAGAAGCATCGAGTACCACTCTATGTGTTTCATGTCCGTGTACTTAATTTATGAGTGATTCTGATCATAGTACTTCATTTATGGGTTGTAACCATTAAAGAAAACACCACAAAGCATCGTACCCTACTGCGAGAAGTGCTTCTTATCTGAGTACTTTATTCATGGGTGGTAAACATTAAAGAAAACACAACAAAGCATCATTTCCTACTAAGATGTATTTTTGATCATAGTACTTAATTTATGAGTGTTAGTCTTTCAAGAAAACTTCACAAAACACCATATCTTACCACGAGAAGAGTTTATTCTTCGAGTGCTTCATTTAAGTGTTATAAACATTCATTTAAAAACAACGAAGAAGCATAGATACCACTCTAAGTGTTTCATTTCCGTGTACTTAATTTATGAGTGATTCTGATCATAGTACTTCATTTATAGGTGGTAAACTTTAAAGAAAACACCACAAAGCATCGTACCCTACTGCCAGAAGTGTTTATTATCTGAGTACTTCATTCATGGGTGGTAACAATTAAAGAAAATACCATAAAGCATCATATCCTACTAAGAAGTATTTCTGATCAGAGTACTTCATTTATGAATGTTAGTCTTTCAAGAAAACTTCACAAAACACCATATCTTACCACGAGAAGAGTTTATTCTTCGAGTGCTTCATTTAAGTGTTACAACCATTCATTTAAAAACAACGAAGAAGCATAGATACCAATCTAAGTGTTTCATGTCCGTGTACTTAATTTATGAGTGATTCTGATCATAGTACTTCATTTATGGGTGGTAACCTTTAAAGAAAACACCACAAAGCATCGTACCCTACTGCGAGATGTGTTTATTATCTGAGTACTTCATTCATGGGTAGTAACCATTAAAGAAAACACCATAAAGCATCATATTCTACTAAGAAGTATTTCTGATCGTAGTACTTCATTTATGAGAGGTACTCTTTCAAGAAAACTTCACAAAACATCATATCTTACCACGAGAAGAGTTTATTCTTCGAGTACTTCATTTAAGTGTTGTAACCATTCATTGAAACACAACAAACAAGTATCGAGTACCACTCTAAGTGCTCCATTACCGAGTAATTAATTTATGAGCGATTATGATCATAGTGCTTCATTTATGGGTGATAACCATTAAAGAAAACATCACAAAGCTTCTTACCCTAAAGCGAGAAGTGTTTCTTATCTGAGTACTTCATTTATGGGTTGTAACCATTAATGAAAACATAACAAAGCATCATATCCTACTAAGAAGTGTTTCTGATCATTGTACTTCAATTATTAGTAGTAACCTTTCAAGAACCCTCTACAAAGCATTATATTTTACTACGAAAAGAGTTTCTCCTTCGAGTACTTCATTTATGTGTTGTAACCATTCACTAAAACACAACGGAGAAGATTCGGGTACCACTCTATGTGTTTCATGTCCGAGTACTTAATTTATGTGTGATTCTGATCAGAGTACTTCATTTATGGGTTGTAACCATTAAAGAAAACACCACAAAGCATCGTACCCTACTGCGAGAAGTGCTTCTTATCTGAGTACTTTATTCATGGGTGGTAACCATTAAAGAAAACACCACAAAGCATTATTTCCTACAAAGATGTATTTCTGATCATAGTACTTCATTTATGAGTGTTAGTCTTTCAAGAAAACTTCACAAAACACCATATCTTACCACGAGAAGAGTTTATTCTTCGAGTGCTTCATTTAAGTGTTATAAACATTCATTTAAAAACAACGAAGAAGCATAGATACCAATCTAAGTGTTTCATGTCCGTGTACTTAATTTATGAGTGATTCTGATCATAGTACTTCATTTATGGGTGGTAACCTTTAAAGAAAACACCACAAAGCATCGTACCCTACTGCGAGATGTGTTTATTATCTGAGTACTTCATTGATGGGTAGTAACCATTAAAGAAAACACCATAAAGCATCATATTCTACTAAGAAGTATTTCTGATCATTGTACTTCATTTATGAGTGGTGACCTTTCAAAAACACTCTACAAAGCATTATATTTTACTACGAAAAGAGTTTCTCCTCCGAGTATTTCATTTAAATGTTGTAACCATTCACTAAAACACAACAAAGAAGCATCGAGTACCACTCTATGTGTTTCATGTCCGTGTACTTAATTTATGAGTGATTCTGATCATAGTACTTCATTTATGGGTTGTAACCATTAAAGAAAACACCACAAAGCATCGTACCCTACTGCGAGAAGTGCTTCTTATCTGAGTACTTTATTCATGGGTGGTAAACATTAAAGAAAACACAACAAAGCATCATTTCCTACTAAGATGTATTTTTGATCATAGTACTTAATTTATGAGTGTTAGTCTTTCAAGAAAACTTCACAAAACACCATATCTTACCACGAGAAGAGTTTATTCTTCGAGTGCTTCATTTAAGTGTTATAAACATTCATTTAAAAACAACGAAGAAGCATAGATACCACTCTAAGTGTTTCATTTCCGTGTACTTAATTTATGAGTGATTCTGATCATAGTACTTCATTTATAGGTGGTAAACTTTAAAGAAAACACCACAAAGCATCGTACCCTACTGCCAGAAGTGTTTATTATCTGAGTACTTCATTCATGGGTGGTAACAATTAAAGAAAATACCATAAAGCATCATATCCTACTAAGAAGTATTTCTGATCAGAGTACTTCATTTATGAATGTTAGTCTTTCAAGAAAACTTCACAAAACACCATATCTTACCACGAGAAGAGTTTATTCTTCGAGTGCTTCATTTAAGTGTTACAACCATTCATTTAAAAACAACGAAGAAGCATAGATACCAATCTAAGTGTTTCATGTCCGTGTACTTAATTTATGAGTGATTCTGATCATAGTACTTCATTTATGGGTGGTAACCTTTAAAGAAAACACCACAAAGCATCGTACCCTACTGCGAGATGTGTTTATTATCTGAGTACTTCATTCATGGGTAGTAACCATTAAAGAAAACACCATAAAGCATCATATTCTACTAAGAAGTATTTCTGATCGTAGTACTTCATTTATGAGAGGTACTCTTTCAAGAAAACTTCACAAAACATCATATCTTACCACGAGAAGAGTTTATTCTTCGAGTACTTCATTTAAGTGTTGTAACCATTCATTGAAACACAACAAACAAGTATCGAGTACCACTCTAAGTGCTCCATTACCGAGTAATTAATTTATGAGCGATTATGATCATAGTGCTTCATTTATGGGTGATAACCATTAAAGAAAACATCACAAAGCTTCTTACCCTAAAGCGAGAAGTGTTTCTTATCTGAGTACTTCATTTATGGGTTGTAACCATTAATGAAAACATAACAAAGCATCATATCCTACTAAGAAGTGTTTCTGATCATTGTACTTCAATTATTAGTAGTAACCTTTCAAGAACCCTCTACAAAGCATTATATTTTACTACGAAAAGAGTTTCTCCTTCGAGTACTTCATTTATGTGTTGTAACCATTCACTAAAACACAACGGAGAAGATACGGGTACCACTCTATGTGTTTCATGTCCGAGTACTTAATTTATGGGTGATTCTGATCAGAGTACTTCATTTATGGGTTGTAACCATTAAAGAAAACACCACAAAGCATCGTACCCTACTGCGAGAAGTGCTTCTTATCTGAGTACTTTATTCATGGGTGGTAACCATTAAAGAAAACACCACAAAGCATTATTTCCTACTAAGATGTATTTCTGATCATAGTACTTCATTTATGAGTGTTAGTCTTTCAAGAAAACTTCACAAAACACCATATCTTACCACGAGAAGAGTTTATTCTTCGAGTGCTTCATTTAAGTGTTATAAACATTCATTTAAAAACAACGAAGAAGCATAGATACCACTCTAAGTGTTTCATTTCCGTGTACTTAATTTATGAGTGATTCTGATCATAGTACTTCATTTATAGGTGGTAACCTTTAAAGAAAACACCACAAAGCATCGTACCCTACTGCGAGAAGTGTTTCTTATCTGAGTAGTTCATTCATGGGTGGTAACCATTCAAGAAAACACCACAAAGCATCATATCCTACTAAGAAGTGTTTCTGATCATTGTACTTCATTTATGAGTGGTGACCTTTCAAAAACACTCTACAAAGCATTATATTTTACTACGAAAAGAGTTTCTCCTCCGAGTATTTCATTTAAATGTTGTAACCATTCACTAAAACACAACAAAGAAGCATCGAGTACCACTCTATGTGTTTCATGTCCGTGTACTTAATTTATGAGTGATTCTGATCATAGTACTTCATTTATGGGTTGTAACCATTAAAGAAAACACCACAAAGCATCGTACCCTACTGCGAGAAGTGCTTCTTATCTGAGTACTTTATTCATGGGTGGTAAACATTAAAGAAAACACAACAAAGCATCATTTCCTACTAAGATGTATTTTTGATCATAGTACTTAATTTATGAGTGTTAGTCTTTCAAGAAAACTTCACAAAACACCATATCTTACCACGAGAAGAGTTTATTCTTCGAGTGCTTCATTTAAGTGTTATAAACATTCATTTAAAAACAACGAAGAAGCATAGATACCACTCTAAGTGTTTCATTTCCGTGTACTTAATTTATGAGTGATTCTGATCATAGTACTTCATTTATAGGTGGTAAACTTTAAAGAAAACACCACAAAGCATCGTACCCTACTGCCAGAAGTGTTTATTATCTGAGTACTTCATTCATGGGTGGTAACAATTAAAGAAAATACCATAAAGCATCATATCCTACTAAGAAGTATTTCTGATCAGAGTACTTCATTTATGAATGTTAGTCTTTCAAGAAAACTTCACAAAACACCATATCTTACCACGAGAAGAGTTTATTCTTCGAGTGCTTCATTTAAGTGTTACAACCATTCATTTAAAAACAACGAAGAAGCATAGATACCAATCTAAGTGTTTCATGTCCGTGTACTTAATTTATGAGTGATTCTGATCATAGTACTTCATTTATGGGTGGTAACCTTTAAAGAAAACACCACAAAGCATCGTACCCTACTGCGAGATGTGTTTATTATCTGAGTACTTCATTCATGGGTAGTAACCATTAAAGAAAACACCATAAAGCATCATATTCTACTAAGAAGTATTTCTGATCGTAGTACTTCATTTATGAGAGGTACTCTTTCAAGAAAACTTCACAAAACATCATATCTTACCACGAGAAGAGTTTATTCTTCGAGTACTTCATTTAAGTGTTGTAACCATTCATTGAAACACAACAAACAAGTATCGAGTACCACTCTAAGTGCTCCATTACCGAGTAATTAATTTATGAGCGATTATGATCATAGTGCTTCATTTATGGGTGATAACCATTAAAGAAAACATCACAAAGCTTCTTACCCTAAAGCGAGAAGTGTTTCTTATCTGAGTACTTCATTTATGGGTTGTAACCATTAATGAAAACATAACAAAGCATCATATCCTACTAAGAAGTGTTTCTGATCATTGTACTTCAATTATTAGTAGTAACCTTTCAAGAACCCTCTACAAAGCATTATATTTTACTACGAAAAGAGTTTCTCCTTCGAGTACTTCATTTATGTGTTGTAACCATTCACTAAAACACAACGGAGAAGATACGGGTACCACTCTATGTGTTTCATGTCCGAGTACTTAATTTATGGGTGATTCTGATCAGAGTACTTCATTTATGGGTTGTAACCATTAAAGAAAACACCACAAAGCATCGTACCCTACTGCGAGAAGTGCTTCTTATCTGAGTACTTTATTCATGGGTGGTAACCATTAAAGAAAACACCACAAAGCATTATTTCCTACTAAGATGTATTTCTGATCATAGTACTTCATTTATGAGTGTTAGTCTTTCAAGAAAACTTCACAAAACACCATATCTTACCACGAGAAGAGTTTATTCTTCGAGTGCTTCATTTAAGTGTTATAAACATTCATTTAAAAACAACGAAGAAGCATAGATACCACTCTAAGTGTTTCATTTCCGTGTACTTAATTTATGAGTGATTCTGATCATAGTACTTCATTTATAGGTGGTAAACTTTAAAGAAAACACCACAAAGCATCGTACCCTACTGCCAGAAGTGTTTATTATCTGAGTACTTCATTCATGGGTGGTAACAATTAAAGAAAATACCATAAAGCATCATATCCTACTAAGAAGTATTTCTGATCAGAGTACTTCATTTATGAATGTTAGTCTTTCAAGAAAACTTCACAAAACACCATATCTTACCACGAGAAGAGTTTATTCTTCGAGTGCTTCATTTAAGTGTTACAACCATTCATTTAAAAACAACGAAGAAGCATAGATACCAATCTAAGTGTTTCATGTCCGTGTACTTAATTTATGAGTGATTCTGATCATAGTACTTCATTTATGGGTGGTAACCTTTAAAGAAAACACCACAAAGCATCGTACCCTACTGCGAGATGTGTTTATTATCTGAGTACTTCATTCATGGGTAGTAACCATTAAAGAAAACACCATAAAGCATCATATTCTACTAAGAAGTATTTCTGATCGTAGTACTTCATTTATGAGAGGTACTCTTTCAAGAAAACTTCACAAAACATCATATCTTACCACGAGAAGAGTTTATTCTTCGAGTACTTCATTTAAGTGTTGTAACCATTCATTGAAACACAACAAACAAGTATCGAGTACCACTCTAAGTGCTCCATTACCGAGTAATTAATTTATGAGTGATTATGATCATAGTGCTTCATTTATGGGTGATAACCATTAAAGAAAACATCATAAAGCTTCTTACCCTAAAGCGAGAAGTGTTTCTTATCTGAGTACTTCATTTATGGGTTGTAACCATTAATGAAAACACAACAAAGCATCATATCCTACTAAGAAGTGTTTCTGATCATTGTACTTCAATTATTAGTAGTAACCTTTCAAGAACCCTCTACAAAGCTTTATATTTTACTACGAAAAGAGTTTCTCCTTCGAGTACTTCATTTATGTGTTGTAACCATTCACTAAAACACAACGGAGAAGATTCGGGTACCACTCTATGTGTTTCATGTCCGAGTACTTAATTTATGTGTGATTCTGATCAGAGTACTTCATTTATGGGTTGTAACCATTAAAGAAAACACCACAAAGCATCGTACCCTACTGCGAGAAGTGCTTCTTATCTGAGTACTTTATTCATGGGTGGTAACCATTAAAGAAAACACCACAAAGCATTATTTCCTACAAAGATGTATTTCTGATCATAGTACTTCATTTATGAGTGTTAGTCTTTCAAGAAAACTTCACAAAACACCATATCTTACCACGAGAAGAGTTTATTCTTCGAGTGCTTCATTTAAGTGTTATAAACATTCATTTAAAAACAACGAAGAAGCATAGATACCAATCTAAGTGTTTCATGTCCGTGTACTTAATTTATGAGTGATTCTGATCATAGTACTTCATTTATGGGTGGTAACCTTTAAAGAAAACACCACAAAGCATCGTACCCTACTGCGAGATGTGTTTATTATCTGAGTACTTCATTCATGGGTAGTAACCATTAAAGAAAACACCATAAAGCATCATATTCTACTAAGAAGTATTTCTCATCGTAGTACTTCATTTATGAGAGGTACTCTTTCAAGAAAACTTCACAAAACATCATATCTTACCACGAGAAGAGTTTATTCTTCGAGTACTTCATTTAAGTGTTGTAACCATTCATTGAAACACAACAAACAAGTATCGAGTACCACTCTAAGTGCTCCATTACCGAGTAATTAATTTATGAGTGATTATGATCATAGTGCTTCATTTATGGGTGATAACCATTAAAGAAAACATCACAAAGCTTCTTACCCTAAAGCGAGAAGTGTTTCTTATCTGAGTACTTCATTTATGGGTTGTAACCATTAATGAAAACACAACAAAGCATCATATCCTACTAAGAAGTGTTTCTGATCATTGTACTTCAATTATTAGTAGTAACCTTTCAAGAACCCTCTACAAAGCATTATATTTTACTACGAAAAGAGTTTCTCCTTCGAGTACTTCATTTATGTGTTGTAACCATTCACTAAAACACAACGGAGAAGATACGGGTACCACTCTATGTGTTTCATGTCCGAGTACTTAATTTATGGGTGATTCTGATCAGAGTACTTCATTTATGGGTTGTAACCATTAAAGAAAACACCACAAAGCATCGTACCCTACTGCGAGAAGTGCTTCTTATCTGAGTACTTTATTCATGGGTGGTAACCATTAAAGAAAACACCACAAAGCATTATTTCCTACTAAGATGTATTTCTGATCATAGTACTTCATTTATGAGTGTTAGTCTTTCAAGAAAACTTCACAAAACACCATATCTTACCACGAGAAGAGTTTATTCTTCGAGTGCTTCATTTAAGTGTTATAAACATTCATTTAAAAACAACGAAGAAGCATAGATACCACTCTAAGTGTTTCATTTCCGTGTACTTAATTTATGAGTGATTCTGATCATAGTACTTCATTTATAGGTGGTAACCTTTAAAGAAAACACCACAAAGCATCGTACCCTACTGCGAGAAGTGTTTCTTATCTGAGTAGTTCATTCATGGGTGGTAACCATTCAAGAAAACACCACAAAGCATCATATCCTACTAAGAAGTGTTTCTGATCATTGTACTTCATTTATGAGTGGTGACCTTTCAAAAACACTCTACAAAGCATTATATTTTACTACGAAAAGAGTTTCTCCTCCGAGTATTTCATTTAAATGTTGTAACCATTCACTAAAACACAACAAAGAAGCATCGAGTACCACTCTATGTGTTTCATGTCCGTGTACTTAATTTATGAGTGATTCTGATCATAGTACTTCATTTATGGGTTGTAACCATTAAAGAAAACACCACAAAGCATCGTACCCTACTGCGAGAAGTGCTTCTTATCTGAGTACTTTATTCATGGGTGGTAAACATTAAAGAAAACACAACAAAGCATCATTTCCTACTAAGATGTATTTTTGATCATAGTACTTAATTTATGAGTGTTAGTCTTTCAAGAAAACTTCACAAAACACCATATCTTACCACGAGAAGAGTTTATTCTTCGAGTGCTTCATTTAAGTGTTATAAACATTCATTTAAAAACAACGAAGAAGCATAGATACCACTCTAAGTGTTTCATTTCCGTGTACTTAATTTATGAGTGATTCTGATCATAGTACTTCATTTATAGGTGGTAAACTTTAAAGAAAACACCACAAAGCATCGTACCCTACTGCCAGAAGTGTTTATTATCTGAGTACTTCATTCATGGGTGGTAACAATTAAAGAAAATACCATAAAGCATCATATCCTACTAAGAAGTATTTCTGATCAGAGTACTTCATTTATGAATGTTAGTCTTTCAAGAAAACTTCACAAAACACCATATCTTACCACGAGAAGAGTTTATTCTTCGAGTGCTTCATTTAAGTGTTACAACCATTCATTTAAAAACAACGAAGAAGCATAGATACCAATCTAAGTGTTTCATGTCCGTGTACTTAATTTATGAGTGATTCTGATCATAGTACTTCATTTATGGGTGGTAACCTTTAAAGAAAACACCACAAAGCATCGTACCCTACTGCGAGATGTGTTTATTATCTGAGTACTTCATTCATGGGTAGTAACCATTAAAGAAAACACCATAAAGCATCATATTCTACTAAGAAGTATTTCTGATCGTAGTACTTCATTTATGAGAGGTACTCTTTCAAGAAAACTTCACAAAACATCATATCTTACCACGAGAAGAGTTTATTCTTCGAGTACTTCATTTAAGTGTTGTAACCATTCATTGAAACACAACAAACAAGTATCGAGTACCACTCTAAGTGCTCCATTACCGAGTAATTAATTTATGAGCGATTATGATCATAGTGCTTCATTTATGGGTGATAACCATTAAAGAAAACATCACAAAGCTTCTTACCCTAAAGCAAGAAGTGTTTCTTATCTGAGTACTTCATTTATGGGTTGTAACCATTAATGAAAACATAACAAAGCATCATATCCTACTAAGAAGTGTTTCTGATCATTGTACTTCAATTATTAGTAGTAACCTTTCAAGAACCCTCTACAAAGCATTATATTTTACTACGAAAAGAGTTTCTCCTTCGAGTACTTCATTTATGTGTTGTAACCATTCACTAAAACACAACGGAGAAGATACGGGTACCACTCTATGTGTTTCATGTCCGAGTACTTAATTTATGGGTGATTCTGATCAGAGTACTTCATTTATGGGTTGTAACCATTAAAGAAAACACCACAAAGCATCGTACCCTACTGCGAGAAGTGCTTCTTATCTGAGTACTTTATTCATGGGTGGTAACCATTAAAGAAAACACCACAAAGCATTATTTCCTACTAAGATGTATTTCTGATCATAGTACTTCATTTATGAGTGTTAGTCTTTCAAGAAAACTTCACAAAACACCATATCTTACCACGAGAAGAGTTTATTCTTCGAGTGCTTCATTTAAGTGTTATAAACATTCATTTAAAAACAACGAAGAAGCATAGATACCACTCTAAGTGTTTCATTTCCGTGTACTTAATTTATGAGTGATTCTGATCATAGTACTTCATTTATAGGTGGTAACCTTTAAAGAAAACACCACAAAGCATCGTACCCTACTGCGAGAAGTGTTTCTTATCTGAGTAGTTCATTCATGGGTGGTAACCATTCAAGAAAACACCACAAAGCATCATATCCTACTAAGAAGTGTTTCTGATCATTGTACTTCATTTATGAGTGGTGACCTTTCAAAAACACTCTACAAAGCATTATATTTTACTACGAAAAGAGTTTCTCCTCCGAGTATTTCATTTAAATGTTGTAACCATTCACTAAAACACAACAAAGAAGCATCGAGTACCACTCTATGTGTTTCATGTCCGTGTACTTAATTTATGAGTGATTCTGATCATAGTACTTCATTTATGGGTTGTAACCATTAAAGAAAACACCACAAAGCATCGTACCCTACTGCGAGAAGTGCTTCTTATCTGAGTACTTTATTCATGGGTGGTAAACATTAAAGAAAACACAACAAAGCATCATTTCCTACTAAGATGTATTTTTGATCATAGTACTTAATTTATGAGTGTTAGTCTTTCAAGAAAACTTCACAAAACACCATATCTTACCACGAGAAGAGTTTATTCTTCGAGTGCTTCATTTAAGTGTTATAAACATTCATTTAAAAACAACGAAGAAGCATAGATACCACTCTAAGTGTTTCATTTCCGTGTACTTAATTTATGAGTGATTCTGATCATAGTACTTCATTTATAGGTGGAAAACTTTAAAGAAAACACCACAAAGCATCGTACCCTACTGCCAGAAGTGTTTATTATCTGAGTACTTCATTCATGGGTGGTAACAATTAAAGAAAATACCATAAAGCATCATATCCTACTAAGAAGTATTTCTGATCAGAGTACTTCATTTATGAATGTTAGTCTTTCAAGAAAACTTCACAAAACACCATATCTTACCACGAGAAGAGTTTATTCTTCGAGTGCTTCATTTAAGTGTTACAACCATTCATTTAAAAACAACGAAGAAGCATAGATACCAATCTAAGTGTTTCATGTCCGTGTACTTAATTTATGAGTGATTCTGATCATAGTACTTCATTTATGGGTGGTAACCTTTAAAGAAAACACCACAAAGCATCGTACCCTACTGCGAGATGTGTTTATTATCTGAGTACTTCATTCATGGGTAGTAACCATTAAAGAAAACACCATAAAGCATCATATTCTACTAAGAAGTATTTCTGATCGTAGTACTTCATTTATGAGAGGTACTCTTTCAAGAAAACTTCACAAAACATCATATCTTACCACGAGAAGAGTTTATTCTTCGAGTACTTCATTTAAGTGTTGTAACCATTCATTGAAACACAACAAACAAGTATCGAGTACCACTCTAAGTGCTCCATTACCGAGTAATTAATTTATGAGCGATTATGATCATAGTGCTTCATTTATGGGTGATAACCATTAAAGAAAACATCACAAAGCTTCTTACCCTAAAGCGAGAAGTGTTTCTTATCTGAGTACTTCATTTATGGGTTGTAACCATTAATGAAAACATAACAAAGCATCATATCCTACTAAGAAGTGTTTCTGATCATTGTACTTCAATTATTAGTAGTAACCTTTCAAGAACCCTCTACAAAGCATTATATTTTACTACGAAAAGAGTTTCTCCTTCGAGTACTTCATTTATGTGTTGTAACCATTCACTAAAACACAACGGAGAAGATACGGGTACCACTCTATGTGTTTCATGTCCGAGTACTTAATTTATGGGTGATTCTGATCAGAGTACTTCATTTATGGGTTGTAACCATTAAAGAAAACACCACAAAGCATCGTACCCTACTGCGAGAAGTGCTTCTTATCTGAGTACTTTATTCATGGGTGGTAACCATTAAAGAAAACACCACAAAGCATTATTTCCTACTAAGATGTATTTCTGATCATAGTACTTCATTTATGAGTGTTAGTCTTTCAAGAAAACTTCACAAAACACCATATCTTACCACGAGAAGAGTTTATTCTTCGAGTGCTTCAATTAAGTGTTATAAACATTCATTTAAAAACAACGAAGAAGCATAGATACCACTCTAAGTGTTTCATTTCCGTGTACTTAATTTATGAGTGATTCTGATCATAGTACTTCATTTATAGGTGGTAACCTTTAAAGAAAACACCACAAAGCATCGTACCCTACTGCGAGATGTGTTTCTTATCTGAGTAGTTCATTCATGGGTGGTAACCATTCAAGAAAACACCACAAAGCATCATATCCTACTAAGAAGTGTTTCTGATCATTGTACTTCATTTATGAGTGGTGACCTTTCAAAAACACTCTACAAAGCATTATATTTTACTACGAAAAGGGTTTCTCCTCCCAGTATTTCATTTAAATGTTGTAACCATTCACTAAAACACAACAAAGAAGCATCGAGTACCACTCTATGTGTTTCATGTCCGTGTACTTAATTTATGAGTGATTCTGATCATAGTACTTCATTTATGGGTTTTAACCATTAAAGAAAACACCACAAAGCATCGTACCCTACTGCGAGAAGTGCTTCTTATCTGAGTACTTTATTCATGGGTGGTAAACATTAAAGAAAACACAACAAAGCATCATTTCCTACTAAGATGTATTTTTGATCATAGTACTTAATTTATGAGTGTTAGTCTTTCAAGAAAACTTCACAAAACACCATATCTTACCACGAGAAGAGTTTATTCTTCGAGTGCTTCATTTAAGTGTTATAAACATTCATTTAAAAACAACGAAGAAGCATAGATACCAATCTAAGTGTTTCATGTCCGTGTACTTAATTTATGAGTGATTCTGATCATAGTACTTCATTTATGGGTGGTAACCTTTAAAGAAAACACCACAAAGCATCGTACCCTACTGCGAGATGTGTTTATTATCTGAGTACTTCATTCATGGGTAGTAACCATTAAAGAAAACACCATAAAGCACCATATTCTACTAAGAAGTATTTCTGATCGTAGTACTTCATTTATGAGAGGTACTCTTTCAAGAAAACTTCACAAAACATCATATCTTACCACGAGAAGAGTTTATTCTTCGAGTACTTCATTTAAGTGTTGTAACCATTCATTGAAACACAACAAACAAGTATCGAGTACCACTCTAAGTGCTCCATTACCGAGTAATTAATTTATGAGTGATTATGATCATAGTGCTTCATTTATGGGTGATAACCATTAAAGAAAACATCACAAAGCTTCTTACCCTAAAGCGAGAAGTGTTTCTTATCTGAGTACTTCATTTATGGGTTGTAATCATTAATGAAAACACAACAAAGCATCATATCCTACTAAGAAGTGTTTCTGATCATTGTACTTCAATTATTAGTAGTAACCTTTCAAGAACCCTCTACAAAGCATTATATTTTACTACGAAAAGAGTTTCTCCTTCGAGTACTTCATTTATGTGTTGTAACCATTCACTAAAACACAACGAACAAGATTCGGGTACCACTCTATGTGTTTCATGTCCGAGTACTTAATTTATGGGTGATTCTGATCAGAGTACTTCATTTATGGGTTGTAACCATTAAAGAAAACACCACAAAGCATCGTACCCTACTGCGAGAAGTGCTTCTTATCTGAGTACTTTATTCATGGGTGGTAACCATTAAAGAAAACACCACAAAGCATTATTTCCTACTAAGATGTATTTCTGATCATAGTACTTCATTTATGAGTGTTAGTCTTTCAAGAAAACTTCACAAAACACCATATCTTACCACGAGAAGAGTTTATTCTTCGAGTGCTTCATTTAAGTGTTATAAACATTCATTTAAAAACAACGAAGAAGCATAGATACCAATCTAAGTGTTTCATGTCCGTGTACTTAATTTATGAGTGATTCTGATCATAGTACTTCATTTATGGGTGGTAACCTTTAAAAAAAACACCACAAAGCATCGTACCCTACTGCGAGATGTGTTTATTATCTGAGTACTTCATTCATGGGTAGTAACCATTAAAGAAAACACCATAAAGCATCATATTCTACTAAGAAGTATTTCTGATCGTAGTACTTCATTTATGAGAGGTACTCTTTCAAGAAAACTTCACAAAACATCATATCTTACCACGAGAAGAGTTTATTCTTCGAGTACTTCATTTAAGTGTTGTAACCATTCATTGAAACACAACAAACAAGTATCGAGTACCACTCTAAGTGCTCCATTACCGAGTAATTAATTTATGAGTGATTATGATCATAGTGCTTCATTTATGGGTGATAACCATTAAAGAAAACATCACAAAGCTTCTTACCCTAAAGCGAGAAGTGTTTCTTATCTGAGTACTTCATTTATGAGTTGTAACCATTAATGAAAACACAACAAAGCATCATATCCTACTAAGAAGTGTTTCTGATCATTGTACTTCAATTATTAGTAGTAACCTTTCAAGAACCCTCTACAAAGCATTATATTTTACTACGAAAAGAGTTTCTCCTTCGAGTACTTCATTTATGTGTTGTAACCATTCACTAAAACACAACGAAGAAGATTCGGGTACCACTCTATGTGTTTCATGTCCGAGTACTTAATTTATGGGTGATTCTGATCAGAGTACTTCATTTATGGGTTGTAACCATTAAAGAAAACACCACAAAGCATCGTACCCTACTGCGAGAAGTGCTTCTTATCTGAGTACTTTATTCATGGGTGGTAACCATTAAAGAAAACACCACAAAGCATTATTTCCTACTAAGATGTATTTCTGATCATAGTACTTCATTTATGAGTGTTAGTCTTTCAAGAAAACTTCACAAAACACCATATCTTACCACGAGAAGAGTTTATTCTTCGAGTGCTTCATTTAAGTGTTATAAACATTCATTTAAAAACAACGAAGAAGCATAGATACCACTCTAAGTGTTTCATTTCCGTGTACTTAATTTATGAGTGATTCTGATCATAGTACTTCATTTATAGGTGGTAACCTTTAAAGAAAACACCACAAAGCATCGTACCCTACTGCGAGAAGTGTTTCTTATCTGAGTAGTTCATTCATGGGTGGTAACCATTCAAGAAAACACCACAAAGCATCATATCCTACTAAGAAGTGTTTCTGATCATTGTACTTCATTTATGAGTGGTGACCTTTCAAAAACACTCTACAAAGCATTATATTTTACTACGAAAAGAGTTTCTCCTCCGAGTATTTCATTTAAATGTTGTAACCATTCACTAAAACACAACAAAGAAGCATCGAGTACCACTCTATGTGTTTCATGTCCGTGTACTTAATTTATGAGAGATTCTGATCATAGTACTTCATTTATGGGTTGTAACCATTAAAGAAAACACCACAAAGCATCGTACCCTACTGCGAGAAGTGCTTCTTATCTGAGTACTTTATTCATGGGTGGTAAACATTAAAGAAAACACAACAAAGCATCATTTCCTACTAAGATGTATTTTTGATCATAGTACTTAATTTATGAGTGTTAGTCTTTCAAGAAAACTTCACAAAACACCATATCTTACCACGAGAAGAGTTTATTCTTCGAGTGCTTCATTTAAGTGTTATAAACATTCATTTAAAAACAACGAAGAAGCATAGATACCACTCTAAGTGTTTCATTTCCGTGTATTTAATTTATGAGTGATTCTGATCATAGTACTTCATTTATAGGTGGTAAACTTTAAAGAAAACACCACAAAGCATCGTACCCTACTGCCAGAAGTGTTTATTATCTGAGTACTTCATTCATGGGTGGTAACAATTAAAGAAAATACCATAAAGCATCATATCCTACTAAGAAGTATTTCTGATCAGAGTACTTAATTTATGAATGTTAGTCTTTCAAGAAAACTTCACAAAACACCATATCTTACCACGAGAAGAGTTTATTCTTCGAGTGCTTCATTTAAGTGTTATAAACATTCATTTAAAAACAACGAAGAAGCATAGATACCACTCTAAGTGTTTCATTTCCGTGTACTTAATTTATGAGTGATTCTGATCATAGTACTTCATTTATAGGTGGTAAACTTTAAAGAAAACACCACAAAGCATCGTACCCTACTGCCAGAAGTGTTTATTATCTGAGTACTTCATTCATGGGTGGTAACAATTAAAGAAAATACCATAAAGCATCATATCCTACTAAGAAGTATTTCTGATCAGAGTACTTAATTTATGAATGTTAGTCTTTCAAGAAAACTTCACAAAACACCATATCTTACCACGAGAAGAGTTTATTCTTCGAGTGCTTCATTTAAGTGTTATAAACATTCATTTAAAAACAACGAAGAAGCATAGATACCAATCTAAGTGTTTCATGTCCGTGTACTTAATTTATGAGTGATTCTGATCATAGTACTTCATTTATGGGTGGTAACCTTTAAAGAAAACACCAAAAAGCATCGTACCCTACTGCGAGATGTGTTTATTATCTGAGTACTTCATTCATGGGTAGTAACCATTAAAGAAAACACCATAAAGCATCATATTCTACTAAGAAGTATTTCTGATCGTAGTACTTCATTTATGAGAGGTACTCTTTCAAGAAAACTTCACAAAACATCATATCTTACCACGAGAAGAGTTTATTCTTCGAGTACTTCATTTAAGTGTTGTAACCATTCATTGAAACACAACAAACAAGTATCGAGTACCACTCTAAGTGCTCCATTACCGAGTAATTAATTTATGAGTGATTATGATCATAGTGCTTCATTTATGGGTGATAACCATTAAAGAAAACATCACAAAGCTTCTTACCCTAAAGCGAGAAGTGTTTCTTATCTGAGTACTTCATTTATGGGTTGTAATCATTAATGAAAACACAACAAAGCATCATATCCTACTAAGAAGTGTTTCTGATCATTGTACTTCAATTATTAGTAGTAACCTTTCAAGAACCCTCTACAAAGCATTATATTTTACTACGAAAAGAGTTTCTCCTTCGAGTACTTCATTTATGTGTTGTAACCATTCACTAAAACACAACGAAGAAGATTCGGGTACCACTCTATGTGTTTCATGTCCGAGTACTTAATTTATGGGTGATTCTGATCAGAGTACTTCATTGATGGGTAGTAACCATTAAAGAAAACACCATAAAGCATCATATTCTACTAAGAAGTATTTCTGATCGTAGTACTTCATTTATGAGAGGTACTCTTTCAAGAAAACTTCACAAAATATCATATCTTACCACGAGAAGAGTTTATTCTTCGAGTACTTCATTTAAGTGTTGTAACCATTCATTGAAACACAACAAACAAGTATCGAGTACCACTCTAAGTGCTCCATTACCGAGTAATTAATTTATGAGCGATTATGATCATAGTGCTTCATTTATGGGTGATAACCATTAAAGAAAACATCACAAAGCTTCTTACCCTAAAGCGAGAAGTGTTTCTTATCTGAGTACTTCATTTATGGGTTGTAACCATTAATGAAAACACAACAAAGCATCATATCCTACTAAGAAGTGTTTCTGATCATTGTACTTCAATTATTAGTAGTAACCTTTCAAGAACCCTCTACAAAGCATTATATTTTACTACGAAAAGAGTTTCTCCTTCGAGTACTTCATTTATGTGTTGTAACCATTCACTAAAACACAACGGAGAAGATACGGGTACCGCTCTATGTGTTTCATGTCCGAGTACTTAATTTATGGGTGATTCTGATCATAGTACTTCATTTATGGGTTGTAACCATTAAAGAAAACACCACAAAGCATCGTACCCTACTGCGAGAAGTGCTTCTTATCTGAGTACTTTATTCATGGGTGGTAAACATTAAAGAAAACACAACAAAGCATCATTTCCTACTAAGATGTATTTTTGATCATAGTACTTAATTTATGAGTGTTAGTCTTTCAAGAAAACTTCACAAAACACCATATCTTACCACGAGAAGAGTTTATTCTTCGAGTGCTTCATTTAAGTGTTATAAACATTCATTTAAAAACAACGAAGAAGCATAGATACCACTCTAAGTGTTTCATTTTCGTGTACTTAATTTATGAGTGATTCTGATCATAGTACTTCATTTATAGGTGGTAAACTTTAAAGAAAACACCACAAAGCATCGTACCCTACTGCCAGAAGTGTTTATTATCTGAGTACTTCATTCATGGGTGGTAACAATTAAAGAAAATACCATAAAGCATCATATCCTACTAAGAAGTATTTCTGATCAGAGTACTTCATTTATGAATGTTAGTCTTTCAAGAAAACTTCACAAAACACCTATCTTACCACGAGAAGAGTTTATTCTTCGAGTGCTTCATTTAAGTGTTACAACCATTCATTTAAAAACAACGAAGAAGCATAGATACCACTCTAAGTGTTTCATTTCCGTGTACTTAATTTATGAGTGATTCTGATCATAGTACTTCATTTATAGGTGGTAACCTTTAAAGAAAACACCACAAAGCATCGTACCCTACTGCGAGATGTGTTTCTTATCTGAGTAGTTCATTCATGGGTGGTAACCATTCAAGAAAACACCACAAAGCATCATATCCTAGTAAGAAGTGTTTCTGATCATTGTACTTCATTTATGAGTGGTGACCTTTCAAAAACACTCTACAAAGCATTATATTTTACTACGAAAAGGGTTTCTCCTCCCAGTATTTCATTTAAATGTTGTAACCATTCACTAAAACACAACAAAGAAGCATCGAGTACCACTCTATGTGTTTCATGTCCGTGTACTTAATTTATGAGTGATTCTGATCATAGTACTTCATTTATGGGTTGTAACCATTAAAGAAAACACCACAAAGCATCGTACCCTACTGCGAGAAGTGCTTCTTATCTGAGTACTTTATTCATGGGTGGTAAACATTAAAGAAAACACAACAAAGCATCATTTCCTACTAAGATGTATTTTTGATCATAGTACTTAATTTATGAGTGTTAGTCTTTCAAGAAAACTTCACAAAACACCATATCTTACCACGAGAAGAGTTTATTCTTCGAGTGCTTCATTTAAGTGTTACAACCATTCATTTAAAAACAACGAAGAAGCATAGATACCAATCTAAGTGTTTCATGTCCGTGTACTTAATTTATGAGTGATTCTGATCATAGTACTTCATTTATGGGTTTTAACCATTAAAGAAAACACCACAAAGCATCGTACCCTACTGCGAGAAGTGCTTCTTATCTGAGTACTTTATTCATGGGTGGTAAACATTAAAGAAAACACAACAAAGCATCATTTCCTACTAAGATGTATTTTTGATCATAGTACTTAATTTATGAGTGTTAGTCTTTCAAGAAAACTTCACAAAACACCATATCTTACCACGAGAAGAGTTTATTCTTCGAGTGCTTCATTTAAGTGTTATAAACATTCATTTAAAAACAACGAAGAAGCATAGATACCAATCTAAGTGTTTCATGTCCGTGTACTTAATTTATGAGTGATTCTGATCATAGTACTTCATTTATGGGTGGTAACCTTTAAAGAAAACACCACAAAGCATCGTACCCTACTGCGAGATGTGTTTATTATCTGAGTACTTCATTCATGGGTAGTAACCATTAAAGAAAACACCATAAAGCACCATATTCTACTAAGAAGTATTTCTGATCGTAGTACTTCATTTATGAGAGGTACTCTTTCAAGAAAACTTCACAAAACATCATATCTTACCACGAGAAGAGTTTATTCTTCGAGTACTTCATTTAAGTGTTGTAACCATTCATTGAAACACAACAAACAAGTATCGAGTACCACTCTAAGTGCTCCATTACCGAGTAATTAATTTATGAGTGATTATGATCATAGTGCTTCATTTATGGGTGATAACCATTAAAGAAAACATCACAAAGCTTCTTACCCTAAAGCGAGAAGTGTTTCTTATCTGAGTACTTCATTTATGGGTTGTAATCATTAATGAAAACACAACAAAGCATCATATCCTACTAAGAAGTGTTTCTGATCATTGTACTTCAATTATTAGTAGTAACCTTTCAAGAACCCTCTACAAAGCATTATATTTTACTACGAAAAGAGTTTCTCCTTCGAGTACTTCATTTATGTGTTGTAACCATTCACTAAAACACAACGAACAAGATTCGGGTACCACTCTATGTGTTTCATGTCCGAGTACTTAATTTATGGGTGATTCTGATCAGAGTACTTCATTTATGGGTTGTAACCATTAAAGAAAACACCACAAAGCATCGTACCCTACTGCGAGAAGTGCTTCTTATCTGAGTACTTTATTCATGGGTGGTAACCATTAAAGAAAACACCACAAAGCATTATTTCCTACTAAGATGTATTTCTGATCATAGTACTTCATTTATGAGTGTTAGTCTTTCAAGAAAACTTCACAAAACACAATATCTTACCACGAGAAGAGTTTATTCTTCGAGTGCTTCATTTAAGTGTTATAAACATTCATTTAAAAACAACGAAGAAGCATAGATACCAATCTAAGTGTTTCATGTCCGTGTACTTAATTTATGAGTGATTCTGATCATAGTACTTCATTTATGGGTGGTAACCTTTAAAGAAAACACCACAAAGCATCGTACCCTACTGCGAGATGTGTTTATTATCTGAGTACTTCATTCTTGGGTAGTAACCATTAAAGAAAACACCATAAAGCACCATATTCTACTAAGAAGTATTTCTGATCGTAGTACTTCATTTATGAGAGGTACTCTTTCAAGAAAACTTCACAAAACATCATATCTTACCACGAGAAGAGTTTATTCTTCGAGTACTTCATTTAAGTGTTGTAACCATTCATTGAAACACAACAAACAAGTATCGAGTACCACTCTAAGTGCTCCATTACCGAGTAATTAATTTATGAGTGATTATGATCATAGTGCTTCATTTATGGGTGATAACCAATTAAAGAAAACATCACAAAGCTTCTTACCCTAAAGCGAGAAGTGTTTCTTATCTGAGTACTTCATTTATGGGTTGTAATCATTAATGAAAACACAACAAAGCATCATATCCTACTAAGAAGTGTTTCTGATCATTGTACTTCAATTATTAGTAGTAACCTTTCAAGAACCCTCTACAAAGCATTATATTTTACTACGAAAAGAGTTTCTCCTTCGAGTACTTCATTTATGTGTTGTAACCATTCACTAAAACACAACGAAGAAGATTCGGGTACCACTCTATGTGTTTCATGTCCGAGTACTTAATTTATGGGTGATTCTGATCAGAGTACTTCATTTATGGGTTGTAACCATTAAAGAAAACACCACAAAGCATCGTACCCTACTGCGAGAAGTGCTTCTTATCTGAGTACTTTATTCATGGGTGGTAACCATTAAAGAAAACACCACAAAGCATTATTTCCTACTAAGATGTATTTCTGATCATAGTACTTCATTTATGAGTGTTAGTCTTTCAAGAAAACTTCACAAAACACCATATCTTACCACGAGAAGAGTTTATTCTTCGAGTGCTTCATTTAAGTGTTGTAACCATTCATTGAAACACAACAAACAAGTATCGAGTACCACTCTAAGTGCTCCATTACCGAGTAATTAATTTATGAGTGATTATGATCATAGTGCTTCATTTATGGGTGATAACCATTAAAGAAAACATCACAAAGCTTCTTACCCTAAAGCGAGAAGTGTTTCTTATCTGAGTACTTCATTTATGAGTTGTAACCATTAATGAAAACACAACAAAGCATCATATCCTACTAAGAAGTGTTTCTGATCATTGTACTTCAATTATTAGTAGTAACCTTTCAAGAACCCTCTACAAAGCATTATATTTTACTACGAAAAGAGTTTCTCCTTCGAGTACTTCATTTATGTGTTGTAACCATTCACTAAAACACAACGAAGAAGATTCGGGTACCACTCTATGTGTTTCATGTCCGAGTACTTAATTTATGGGTGATTCTGATCAGAGTACTTCATTTATGGGTTGTAACCATTAAAGAAAACACCACAAAGCATCGTACCCTACTGCGAGAAGTGCTTCTTATCTGAGTACTTTATTCATGGGTGGTAACCATTAAAGAAAACACCACAAAGCATTATTTCCTACTAAGATGTATTTCTGATCATAGTACTTCATTTATGAGTGTTAGTCTTTCAAGAAAACTTCACAAAACACCATATCTTACCACGAGAAGAGTTTATTCTTCGAGTGCTTCATTTAAGTGTTATAAACATTCATTTAAAAACAACGAAGAAGCATAGATACCACTCTAAGTGTTTCATTTCCGTGTACTTAATTTATGAGTGATTCTGATCATAGTACTTCATTTATAGGTGGTAACCTTTAAAGAAAACACCACAAAGCATCGTACCCTACTGCGAGAAGTGTTTCTTATCTGAGTAGTTCATTCATGGGTGGTAACCATTCAAGAAAACACCACAAAGCATCATATCCTACTAAGAAGTGTTTCTGATCATTGTACTTCATTTATGAGTGGTGACCTTTCAAAAACACTCTACAAAGCATTATATTTTACTACGAAAAGAGTTTCTCCTCCGAGTATTTCATTTAAATGTTGTAACCATTCACTAAAACACAACAAAGAAGCATCGAGTACCACTCTATGTGTTTCATGTCCGTGTACTTAATTTATGAGTGATTCTGATCATAGTACTTCATTTATGGGTTGTAACCATTAAAGAAAACACCACAAAGCATCGTACCCTACTGCGAGAAGTGCTTCTTATCTGAGTACTTTATTCATGGGTGGTAAACATTAAAGAAAACACAACAAAGCATCATTTCCTACTAAGATGTATTTCTGATCATAGTACTTCATTTATGAGTGTTAGTCTTTCAAGAAAACTTCACAAAACACCATATCTTACCACGAGAAGAGTTTATTCTTCGAGTGCTTCATTTAAGTGTTGTAACCATTCATTGAAACACAACAAACAAGTATCGAGTACCACTCTAAGTGCTCCATTACCGAGTAATTAATTTATGAGTGATTATGATCATAGTGCTTCATTTATGGGTGATAACCATTAAAGAAAACATCACAAAGCTTCTTACCCTAAAGCGAGAAGTGTTTCTTATCTGAGTACTTCATTTATGGGTTGTAATCATTAATGAAAACACAACAAAGCATCATATCCTACTAAGAAGTGTTTCTGATCATTGTACTTCAATTATTAGTAGTAACCTTTCAAGAACCCTCTACAAAGCATTATATTTTACTACGAAAAGAGTTTCTCCTTCGAGTACTTCATTTATGTGTTGTAACCATTCACTAAAACACAACGAAGAAGATTCGGGTACCACTCTATGTGTTTCATGTCCGAGTACTTAATTTATGGGTGATTCTGATCAGAGTACTTCATTTATGGGTTGTAACCATTAAAGAAAACACCACAAAGCATCGTACCCTACTGCGAGAAGTGCTTCTAATCTGAGTACTTTATTCATGGGTGGTAACCATTAAAGAAAACACCACAAAGCATTATTTCCTACTAAGATGTATTTCTGATCATAGTACTTCATTTATGAGTGTTAGTCTTTCAAGAAAACTTCACAAAACACAATATCTTACCACGAGAAGAGTTTATTCTTCGAGTGCTTCATTTAAGTGTTATAAACATTCATTTAAAAACAACGAAGAAGCATAGATACCAATCTAAGTGTTTCATGTCCGTGTACTTAATTTATGAGTGATTCTGATCATAGTACTTCATTTATGGGTGGTAACCTTTAAAGAAAACACCACAAAGCATCGTACCCTACTGCGAGATGTGTTTATTATCTGAGTACTTCATTCTTGGGTAGTAACCATTAAAGAAAACACCATAAAGCACCATATTCTACTAAGAAGTATTTCTGATCGTAGTACTTCATTTATGAGAGGTACTCTTTCAAGAAAACTTCACAAAACATCATATCTTACCACGAGAAGAGTTTATTCTTCGAGTACTTCATTTAAGTGTTGTAACCATTCATTGAAACACAACAAACAAGTATCGAGTACCACTCTAAGTGCTCCATTACCGAGTAATTAATTTATGAGTGATTATGATCATAGTGCTTCATTTATGGGTGATAACCAATTAAAGAAAACATCACAAAGCTTCTTACCCTAAAGCGAGAAGTGTTTCTTATCTGAGTACTTCATTTATGGGTTGTAATCATTAATGAAAACACAACAAAGCATCATATCCTACTAAGAAGTGTTTCTGATCATTGTACTTCAATTATTAGTAGTAACCTTTCAAGAACCCTCTACAAAGCATTATATTTTACTACGAAAAGAGTTTCTCCTTCGAGTACTTCATTTATGTGTTGTAACCATTCACTAAAACACAACGAAGAAGATTCGGGTACCACTCTATGTGTTTCATGTCCGAGTACTTAATTTATGGGTGATTCTGATCAGAGTACTTCATTTATGGGTTGTAACCATTAAAGAAAACACCACAAAGCATCGTACCCTACTGCGAGAAGTGCTTCTTATCTGAGTACTTTATTCATGGGTGGTAACCATTAAAGAAAACACCACAAAGCATTATTTCCTACTAAGATGTATTTCTGATCATAGTACTTCATTTATGAGTGTTAGTCTTTCAAGAAAACTTCACAAAACACCATATCTTACCACGAGAAGAGTTTATTCTTCGAGTGCTTCATTTAAGTGTTGTAACCATTCATTGAAACACAACAAACAAGTATCGAGTACCACTCTAAGTGCTCCATTACCGAGTAATTAATTTATGAGTGATTATGATCATAGTGCTTCATTTATGGGTGATAACCATTAAAGAAAACATCACAAAGCTTCTTACCCTAAAGCGAGAAGTGTTTCTTATCTGAGTACTTCATTTATGGGTTGTAACCATTAATGAAAACACAACAAAGCATCATATCCTACTAAGAAGTGTTTCTGATCATTGTACTTCAATTATTAGTAGTAACCTTTCAAGAACCCTCTACGAAGCATTATATTTTACTACGAAAAGAGTTTCTCCTTCGAGTACTTCATTTATGTGTTGTAACCATTCACTAAAACACAACGAAGAAGATTCGGGTACCACTCTATGTGTTTCATGTCCGAGTACTTAATTTATGGGTGATTCTGATCAGAGTACTTCATTTATGGGTTGTAACCATTAAAGAAAACACCACAAAGCATCGTACCCTACTGCGAGAAGTGCTTCTTATCTGAGTACTTTATTCATGGGTGGTAACCATTAAAGAAAACACCACAAAGCATTATTTCCTACTAAGATGTATTTCTGATCATAGTACTTCATTTATGAGTGTTAGTCTTTCAAGAAAACTTCACAAAACACCATATCTTACCACGAGAAGAGTTTATTCTTCGAGTGCTTCATTTAAGTGTTATAAACATTCATTTAAAAACAACGAAGAAGCATAGATACCACTCTAAGTGTTTCATTTCCGTGTACTTAATTTATGAGTGATTCTGATCATAGTACTTCATTTATAGGTGGTAACCTTTAAAGAAAACACCACAAAGCATCGTACCCTACTGCGAGAAGTGTTTCTTATCTGAGTAGTTCATTCATGGGTGGTAACCATTCAAGAAAACACCACAAAGCATCATATCCTACTAAGAAGTGTTTCTGATCATTGTACTTCATTTATGAGTGGTGACCTTTCAAAAACACTCTACAAAGCATTATATTTTACTACGAAAAGAGTTTCTCCTCCGAGTATTTCATTTAAATGTTGTAACCATTCACTAAAACACAACAAAGAAGCATCGAGTACCACTCTATGTGTTTCATGTCCGTGTACTTAATTTATGAGTGATTCTGATCATAGTACTTCATTTATGGGTTGTAACCATTAAAGAAAACACCACAAAGCATCGTACCCTACTGCGAGAAGTGCTTCTTATCTGAGTACTTTATTCATGGGTGGTAAACATTAAAGAAAACACAACAAAGCATCATTTCCTACTAAGATGTATTTTTTATCATAGTACTTAATTTATGAGTGTTAGTCTTTCAAGAAAACTTCACAAAACACCATATCTTACCACGAGAAGAGTTTATTCTTCGAGTGCTTCATTTAAGTGTTATAAACATTCATTTAAAAACAACGAAGAAGCATAGATACCACTCTAAGTGTTTCATTTCCGTGTACTTAATTTATGAGTGATTCTGATCATAGTACTTCATTTATAGGTGGTAAACTTTAAAGAAAACACCACAAAGCATCGTACCCTACTGCCAGAAGTGTTTATTATCTGAGTACTTCATTCATGGGTGGTAACAATTAAAGAAAATACCATAAAGCATCATATCCTACTAAGAAGTATTTCTGATCAGAGTACTTAATTTATGAATGTTAGTCTTTCAAGAAAACTTCACAAAACACCATATCTTACCACGAGAAGAGTTTATTCTTCGAGTGCTTCATTTAAGTGTTATAAACATTCATTTAAAAACAACGAAGAAGCATAGATACCAATCTAAGTGTTTCATGTCCGTGTACTTAATTTATGAGTGATTCTGATCATAGTACTTCATTTATGGGTGGTAACCTTTAAAGAAAACACCAAAAAGCATCGTACCCTACTGCGAGATGTGTTTATTATCTGAGTACTTCATTCATGGGTAGTAACCATTAAAGAAAACACCATAAAGCACCATATTCTACTAAGAAGTATTTCTGATCGTAGTACTTCATTTATGAGAGGTACTCTTTCAAGAAAACTTCACAAAACATCATATCTTACCACGAGAAGAGTTTATTCTTCGAGTACTTCATTTAAGTGTTGTAACCATTCATTGAAACACAACAAACAAGTATCGAGTACCACTCTAAGTGCTCCATTACCGAGTAATTAATTTATGAGTGATTATGATCATAGTGCTTCATTTATGGGTGATAACCAATTAAAGAAAACATCACAAAGCTTCTTACCCTAAAGCGAGAAGTGTTTCTTATCTGAGTACTTCATTTATGGGTTGTAATCATTAATGAAAACACAACAAAGCATCATATCCTACTAAGAAGTGTTTCTGATCATTGTACTTCAATTATTAGTAGTAACCTTTCAAGAACCCTCTACAAAGCATTATATTTTACTACGAAAAGAGTTTCTCCTTCGAGTACTTCATTTATGTGTTGTAACCATTCACTAAAACACAACGAAGAAGATTCGGGTACCACTCTATGTGTTTCATGTCCGAGTACTTAATTTATGGGTGATTCTGATCAGAGTACTTCATTTATGGGTTGTAACCATTAAAGAAAACACCACAAAGCATCGTACCCTACTGCGAGAAGTGCTTCTTATCTGAGTACTTTATTCATGGGTGGTAACCATTAAAGAAAACACCACAAAGCATTATTTCCTACTAAGATGTATTTCTGATCATAGTACTTCATTTATGAGTGTTAGTCTTTCAAGAAAACTTCACAAAACACCATATCTTACCACGAGAAGAGTTTATTCTTCGAGTGCTTCAATTAAGTGTTATAAACATTCATTTAAAAACAACGAAGAAGCATAGATACCACTCTAAGTGTTTCATTTCCGTGTACTTAATTTATGAGTGATTCTGATCATAGTACTTCATTTATAGGTGGTAACCTTTAAAGAAAACACCACAAAGCATCGTACCCTACTGCGAGATGTGTTTCTTATCTGAGTAGTTCATTCATGGGTGGTAACCATTCAAGAAAACACCACAAAGCATCATATCCTACTAAGAAGTGTTTCTGATCATTGTACTTCATTTATGAGTGGTGACCTTTCAAAAACACTCTACAAAGCATTATATTTTACTACGAAAAGGGTTTCTCCTCCCAGTATTTCATTTAAATGTTGTAACCATTCACTAAAACACAACAAAGAAGCATCGAGTACCACTCTATGTGTTTCATGTCCGTGTACTTAATTTATGAGTGATTCTGATCATAGTACTTCATTTATGGGTTTTAACCATTAAAGAAAACACCACAAAGCATCGTACCCTACTGCGAGAAGTGCTTCTTATCTGAGTACTTTATTCATGGGTGGTAAACATTAAAGAAAACACAACAAAGCATCATTTCCTACTAAGATGTATTTTTGATCATAGTACTTAATTTATGAGTGTTAGTCTTTCAAGAAAACTTCACAAAACACCATATCTTACCACGAGAAGAGTTTATTCTTCGAGTGCTTCATTTAAGTGTTATAAACATTCATTTAAAAACAACGAAGAAGCATAGATACCAATCTAAGTGTTTCATGTCCGTGTACTTAATTTATGAGTGATTCTGATCATAGTACTTCATTTATGGGTGGTAACCTTTAAAGAAAACACCACAAAGCATCGTACCCTACTGCGAGATGTGTTTATTATCTGAGTACTTCATTCATGGGTAGTAACCATTAAAGAAAACACCATAAAGCACCATATTCTACTAAGAAGTATTTCTGATCGTAGTACTTCATTTATGAGAGGTACTCTTTCAAGAAAACTTCACAAAACATCATATCTTACCACGAGAAGAGTTTATTCTTCGAGTACTTCATTTAAGTGTTGTAACCATTCATTGAAACACAACAAACAAGTATCGAGTACCACTCTAAGTGCTCCATTACCGAGTAATTAATTTATGAGTGATTATGATCATAGTGCTTCATTTATGGGTGATAACCATTAAAGAAAACATCACAAAGCTTCTTACCCTAAAGCGAGAAGTGTTTCTTATCTGAGTACTTCATTTATGGGTTGTAATCATTAATGAAAACACAACAAAGCATCATATCCTACTAAGAAGTGTTTCTGATCATTGTACTTCAATTATTAGTAGTAACCTTTCAAGAACCCTCTACAAAGCATTATATTTTACTACGAAAAGAGTTTCTCCTTCGAGTACTTCATTTATGTGTTGTAACCATTCACTAAAACACAACGAACAAGATTCGGGTACCACTCTATGTGTTTCATGTCCGAGTACTTAATTTATGGGTGATTCTGATCAGAGTACTTCATTTATGGGTTGTAACCATTAAAGAAAACACCACAAAGCATCGTACCCTACTGCGAGAAGTGCTTCTTATCTGAGTACTTTATTCATGGGTGGTAACCATTAAAGAAAACACCACAAAGCATTATTTCCTACTAAGATGTATTTCTGATCATAGTACTTCATTTATGAGTGTTAGTCTTTCAAGAAAACTTCACAAAACACCATATCTTACCACGAGAAGAGTTTATTCTTCGAGTGCTTCATTTAAGTGTTATAAACATTCATTTAAAAACAACGAAGAAGCATAGATACCAATCTAAGTGTTTCATGTCCGAGTACTTAATTTATGGGTGATTCTGATCAGAGTACTTCATTTATGGGTTGTAACCATTAAAGAAAACACCACAAAGCATCGTACCCTACTGCGAGAAGTGCTTCTTATCTGAGTACTTTATTCATGGGTGGTAACCATTAAAGAAAACACCACAAAGCATTATTTCCTACTAAGATGTATTTCTGATCATAGTACTTCATTTATGAGTGTTAGTCTTTCAAGAAAACTTCACAAAACACCATATCTTACCACGAGAAGAGTTTATTCTTCGAGTGCTTCATTTAAGTGTTATAAACATTCATTTAAAAACAACGAAGAAGCATAGATACCACTCTAAGTGTTTCATTTCCGTGTACTTAATTTATGAGTGATTCTGATCATAGTACTTCATTTATAGGTGGTAAACTTTAAAGAAAACACCACAAAGCATCGTACCCTACTGCCAGAAGTGTTTATTATCTGAGTACTTCATTCATGGGTGGTAACAATTAAAGAAAATACCATAAAGCATCATATCCTACTAAGAAGTATTTCTGATCAGAGTACTTAATTTATGAATGTTAGTCTTTCAAGAAAACTTCACAAAACACCATATCTTACCACGAGAAGAGTTTATTCTTCGAGTGCTTCATTTAAGTGTTATAAACATTCATTTAAAAACAACGAAGAAGCATAGATACCACTCTAAGTGTTTCATTTCCGTGTACTTAATTTATGAGTGATTCTGATCATAGTACTTCATTTATAGGTGGTAAACTTTAAAGAAAACACCACAAAGCATCGTACCCTACTGCCAGAAGTGTTTATTATCTGAGTACTTCATTCATGGGTGGTAACAATTAAAGAAAATACCATAAAGCATCATATCCTACTAAGAAGTATTTCTGATCAGAGTACTTAATTTATGAATGTTAGTCTTTCAAGAAAACTTCACAAAACACCATATCTTACCACGAGAAGAGTTTATTCTTCGAGTGCTTCATTTAAGTGTTATAAACATTCATTTAAAAACAACGAAGAAGCATAGATACCAATCTAAGTGTTTCATGTCCGTGTACTTAATTTATGAGTGATTCTGATCATAGTACTTCATTTATGGGTGGTAACCTTTAAAGAAAACACCAAAAAGCATCGTACCCTACTGCGAGATGTGTTTATTATCTGAGTACTTCATTCATGGGTAGTAACCATTAAAGAAAACACCATAAAGCATCATATTCTACTAAGAAGTATTTCTGATCGTAGTACTTCATTTATGAGAGGTACTCTTTCAAGAAAACTTCACAAAACATCATATCTTACCACGAGAAGAGTTTATTCTTCGAGTACTTCATTTAAGTGTTGTAACCATTCATTGAAACACAACAAACAAGTATCGAGTACCACTCTAAGTGCTCCATTACCGAGTAATTAATTTATGAGCGATTATGATCATAGTGCTTCATTTATGGGTGATAACCATTAAAGAAAACATCACAAAGCTTCTTACCCTAAAGCGAGAAGTGTTTCTTATCTGAGTACTTCATTTATGGGTTGTAACCATTAATGAAAACACAACAAAGCATCATATCCTACTAAGAAGTGTTTCTGATCATTGTACTTCAATTATTAGTAGTAACCTTTCAAGAACCCTCTACAAAGCATTATATTTTACTACGAAAAGAGTTTCTCCTTCGAGTACTTCATTTATGTGTTGTAACCATTCACTAAAACACAACGGAGAAGATACGGGTACCGCTCTATGTGTTTCATGTCCGAGTACTTAATTTATGGGTGATTCTGATCATAGTACTTCATTTATGGGTTGTAACCATTAAAGAAAACACCACAAAGCATCGTACCCTACTGCGAGAAGTGCTTCTTATCTGAGTACTTTATTCATGGGTGGTAAACATTAAAGAAAACACAACAAAGCATCATTTCCTACTAAGATGTATTTTTGATCATAGTACTTAATTTATGAGTGTTAGTCTTTCAAGAAAACTTCACAAAACACCATATCTTACCACGAGAAGAGTTTATTCTTCGAGTGCTTCATTTAAGTGTTATAAACATTCATTTAAAAACAACGAAGAAGCATAGATACCACTCTAAGTGTTTCATTTCCGTGTACTCAATTTATGAGTGATTCTGATCATAGTACTTCATTTATAGGTGGTAAACTTTAAAGAAAACACCACAAAGCATCGTACCCTACTGCCAGAAGTGTTTATTATCTGAGTACTTCATTCATGGGTGGTAACAATTAAAGAAAATACCATAAAGCATCATATCCTACTAAGAAGTATTTCTGATCAGAGTACTTAATTTATGAATGTTAGTCTTTCAAGAAAACTTCACAAAACACCATATCTTACCACGAGAAGAGTTTATTCTTCGAGTGCTTCATTTAAGTGTTACAACCATTCATTTAAAAACAACGAAGAAGCATAGATACCACTCTAAGTGTTTCATTTCCGTGTACTTAATTTATGAGTGATTCTGATCATAGTACTTCATTTATAGGTGGTAACCTTTAAAGAAAACACCACAAAGCATCGTACCCTACTGCGAGATGTGTTTCTTATCTGAGTAGTTCATTCATGGGTGGTAACCATTCAAGAAAACACCACAAAGCATCATATCCTACTAAGAAGTGTTTCTGATCATTGTACTTCATTTATGAGTGGTGACCTTTCAAAAACACTCTACAAAGCATTATATTTTACTACGAAAAGGGTTTCTCCTCCCAGTATTTCATTTAAATGTTGTAACCATTCACTAAAACACAACAAAGAAGCATCGAGTACCACTCTATGTGTTTCATGTCCGTGTACTTAATTTATGAGTGATTCTGATCATAGTACTTCATTTATGGGTTGTAACCATTAAAGAAAACACCACAAAGCATCGTACCCTACTGCGAGAAGTGCTTCTTATCTGAGTACTTTATTCATGGGTGGTAAACATTAAAGAAAACACAACAAAGCATCATTTCCTACTAAGATGTATTTTTGATCATAGTACTTAATTTATGAGTGTTAGTCTTTCAAGAAAACTTCACAAAACACCATATCTTACCACGAGAAGAGTTTATTCTTCGAGTGCTTCATTTAAGTGTTACAACCATTCATTTAAAAACAACGAAGAAGCATAGATACCAATCTAAGTGTTTCATGTCCGTGTACTTAATTTATGAGTGATTCTGATCATAGTACTTCATTTATGGGTTTTAACCATTAAAGAAAACACCACAAAGCATCGTACCCTACTGCGAGAAGTGCTTCTTATCTGAGTACTTTATTCATGGGTGGTAAACATTAAAGAAAACACAACAAAGCATCATTTCCTACTAAGATGTATTTTTGATCATAGTACTTAATTTATGAGTGTTAGTCTTTCAAGAAAACTTCACAAAACACCATATCTTACCACGAGAAGAGTTTATTCTTCGAGTGCTTCATTTAAGTGTTATAAACATTCATTTAAAAACAACGAAGAAGCATAGATACCAATCTAAGTGTTTCATGTCCGTGTACTTAATTTATGAGTGATTCTGATCATAGTACTTCATTTATGGGTGGTAACCTTTAAAGAAAACACCACAAAGCATCGTACCCTACTGCGAGATGTGTTTATTATCTGAGTACTTCATTCATGGGTAGTAACCATTAAAGAAAACACCATAAAGCACCATATTCTACTAAGAAGTATTTCTGATCGTAGTACTTCATTTATGAGAGGTACTCTTTCAAGAAAACTTCACAAAACATCATATCTTACCACGAGAAGAGTTTATTCTTCGAGTACTTCATTTAAGTGTTGTAACCATTCATTGAAACACAACAAACAAGTATCGAGTACCACTCTAAGTGCTCCATTACCGAGTAATTAATTTATGAGTGATTATGATCATAGTGCTTCATTTATGGGTGATAACCATTAAAGAAAACATCACAAAGCTTCTTACCCTAAAGCGAGAAGTGTTTCTTATCTGAGTACTTCATTTATGGGTTGTAATCATTAATGAAAACACAACAAAGCATCATATCCTACTAAGAAGTGTTTCTGATCATTGTACTTCAATTATTAGTAGTAACCTTTCAAGAACCCTCTACAAAGCATTATATTTTACTACGAAAAGAGTTTCTCCTTCGAGTACTTCATTTATGTGTTGTAACCATTCACTAAAACACAACGAACAAGATTCGGGTACCACTCTATGTGTTTCATGTCCGAGTACTTAATTTATGGGTGATTCTGATCAGAGTACTTCATTTATGGGTTGTAACCATTAAAGAAAACACCACAAAGCATCGTACCCTACTGCGAGAAGTGCTTCTTATCTGAGTACTTTATTCATGGGTGGTAACCATTAAAGAAAACACCACAAAGCATTATTTCCTACTAAGATGTATTTCTGATCATAGTACTTCATTTATGAGTGTTAGTCTTTCAAGAAAACTTCACAAAACACCATATCTTACCACGAGAAGAGTTTATTCTTCGAGTGCTTCATTTAAGTGTTATAAACATTCATTTAAAAACAACGAAGAAGCATAGATACCAATCTAAGTGTTTCATGTCCGTGTACTTAATTTATGAGTGATTCTGATCATAGTACTTCATTTATGGGTGGTAACCTTTAAAGAAAACACCACAAAGCATCGTACCCTACTGCGAGATGTGTTTATTATCTGAGTACTTCATTCTTGGGTAGTAACCATTAAAGAAAACACCATAAAGCACCATATTCTACTAAGAAGTATTTCTGATCGTAGTACTTCATTTATGAGAGGTACTCTTTCAAGAAAACTTCACAAAACATCATATCTTACCACGAGAAGAGTTTATTCTTCGAGTACTTCATTTAAGTGTTGTAACCATTCATTGAAACACAACAAACAAGTATCGAGTACCACTCTAAGTGCTCCATTACCGAGTAATTAATTTATGAGTGATTATGATCATAGTGCTTCATTTATGGGTGATAACCATTAAAGAAAACATCACAAAGCTTCTTACCCTAAAGCGAGAAGTGTTTCTTATCTGAGTACTTCATTTATGGGTTGTAATCATTAATGAAAACACAACAAAGCATCATATCCTACTAAGAAGTGTTTCTGATCATTGTACTTCAATTATTAGTAGTAACCTTTCAAGAACCCTCTACAAAGCATTATATTTTACTACGAAAAGAGTTTCTCCTTCGAGTACTTCATTTATGTGTTGTAACCATTCACTAAAACACAACGAAGAAGATTCGGGTACCACTCTATGTGTTTCATGTCCGAGTACTTAATTTATGGGTGATTCTGATCAGAGTACTTCATTTATGGGTTGTAACCATTAAAGAAAACACCACAAAGCATCGTACCCTACTGCGAGAAGTGCTTCTTATCTGAGTACTTTATTCATGGGTGGTAACCATTAAAGAAAACACCACAAAGCATTATTTCCTACTAAGATGTATTTCTGATCATAGTACTTCATTTATGAGTGTTAGTCTTTCAAGAAAACTTCACAAAACACCATATCTTACCACGAGAAGAGTTTATTCTTCGAGTGCTTCATTTAAGTGTTATAAACATTCATTTAAAAACAACGAAGAAGCATAGATACCACTCTAAGTGTTTCATTTCCGTGTACTTAATTTATGAGTGATTCTGATCATAGTACTTCATTTATAGGTGGTAAACTTTAAAGAAAACACCACAAAGCATCGTACCCTACTGCCAGAAGTGTTTATTATCTGAGTACTTCATTCATGGGTGGTAACAATTAAAGAAAATACCATAAAGCATCATATCCTACTAAGAAGTATTTCTGATCAGAGTACTTAATTTATGAATGTTAGTCTTTCAAGAAAACTTCACAAAACACCATATCTTACCACGAGAAGAGTTTATTCTTCGAGTGCTTCATTTAAGTGTTATAAACATTCATTTAAAAACAACGAAGAAGCATAGATACCAATCTAAGTGTTTCATGTCCGTGTACTTAATTTATGAGTGATTCTGATCATAGTACTTCATTTATGGGTGGTAACCTTTAAAGAAAACACCAAAAAGCATCGTACCCTACTGCGAGATGTGTTTATTATCTGAGTACTTCATTCATGGGTAGTAACCATTAAAGAAAACACCATAAAGCACCATATTCTACTAAGAAGTATTTCTGATCGTAGTACTTCATTTATGAGAGGTACTCTTTCAAGAAAACTTCACAAAACATCATATCTTACCACGAGAAGAGTTTATTCTTCGAGTACTTCATTTAAGTGTTGTAACCATTCATTGAAACACAACAAACAAGTATCGAGTACCACTCTAAGTGCTCCATTACCGAGTAATTAATTTATGAGCGATTATGATCATAGTGCTTCATTTATGGGTGATAACCATTAAAGAAAACATCACAAAGCTTCTTACCCTAAAGCGAGAAGTGTTTCTTATCTGAGTACTTCATTTATGGGTTGTAACCATTAATGAAAACACAACAAAGCATCATATCCTACTAAGAAGTGTTTCTGATCATTGTACTTCAATTATTAGTAGTAACCTTTCAAGAACCCTCTACAAAGCATTATATTTTACTACGAAAAGAGTTTCTCCTTCGAGTACTTCATTTATGTGTTGTAACCATTCACTAAAACACAACGGAGAAGATACGGGTACCGCTCTATGTGTTTCATGTCCGAGTACTTAATTTATGGGTGATTCTGATCATAGTACTTCATTTATGGGTTGTAACCATTAAAGAAAACACCACAAAGCATCGTACCCTACTGCGAGAAGTGCTTCTTATCTGAGTACTTTATTCATGGGTGGTAAACATTAAAGAAAACACAACAAAGCATCATTTCCTACTAAGATGTATTTTTGATCATAGTACTTAATTTATGAGTGTTAGTCTTTCAAGAAAACTTCACAAAACACCATATCTTACCACGAGAAGAGTTTATTCTTCGAGTGCTTCATTTAAGTGTTATAAACATTCATTTAAAAACAACGAAGAAGCATAGATACCACTCTAAGTGTTTCATTTCCGTGTACTTAATTTATGAGTGATTCTGATCATAGTACTTCATTTATAGGTGGTAAACTTTAAAGAAAACACCACAAAGCATCGTACCCTACTGCCAGAAGTGTTTATTATCTGAGTACTTCATTCATGGGTGGTAACAATTAAAGAAAATACCATAAAGCATCATATCCTACTAAGAAGTATTTCTGATCAGAGTACTTCATTTATGAATGTTAGTCTTTCAAGAAAACTTCACAAAACACCTATCTTACCACGAGAAGAGTTTATTCTTCGAGTGCTTCATTTAAGTGTTACAACCATTCATTTAAAAACAACGAAGAAGCATAGATACCACTCTAAGTGTTTCATTTCCGTGTACTTAATTTATGAGTGATTCTGATCATAGTACTTCATTTATAGGTGGTAACCTTTAAAGAAAACACCACAAAGCATCGTACCCTACTGCGAGATGTGTTTCTTATCTGAGTAGTTCATTCATGGGTGGTAACCATTCAAGAAAACACCACAAAGCATCATATCCTACTAAGAAGTGTTTCTGATCATTGTACTTCATTTATGAGTGGTGACCTTTCAAAAACACTCTACAAAGCATTATATTTTACTACGAAAAGGGTTTCTCCTCCCAGTATTTCATTTAAATGTTGTAACCATTCACTAAAACACAACAAAGAAGCATCGAGTACCACTCTATGTGTTTCATGTCCGTGTACTTAATTTATGAGTGATTCTGATCATAGTACTTCATTTATGGGTTGTAACCATTAAAGAAAACACCACAAAGCATCGTACCCTACTGCGAGAAGTGCTTCTTATCTGAGTACTTTATTCATGGGTGGTAAACATTAAAGAAAACACAACAAAGCATCATTTCCTACTAAGATGTATTTTTGATCATAGTACTTAATTTATGAGTGTTAGTCTTTCAAGAAAACTTCACAAAACACCATATCTTACCACGAGAAGAGTTTATTCTTCGAGTGCTTCATTTAAGTGTTACAACCATTCATTTAAAAACAACGAAGAAGCATAGATACCAATCTAAGTGTTTCATGTCCGTGTACTTAATTTATGAGTGATTCTGATCATAGTACTTCATTTATGGGTTTTAACCATTAAAGAAAACACCACAAAGCATCGTACCCTACTGCGAGAAGTGCTTCTTATCTGAGTACTTTATTCATGGGTGGTAAACATTAAAGAAAACACAACAAAGCATCATTTCCTACTAAGATGTATTTTTGATCATAGTACTTAATTTATGAGTGTTAGTCTTTCAAGAAAACTTCACAAAACACCATATCTTACCACGAGAAGAGTTTATTCTTCGAGTGCTTCATTTAAGTGTTATAAACATTCATTTAAAAACAACGAAGAAGCATAGATACCAATCTAAGTGTTTCATGTCCGTGTACTTAATTTATGAGTGATTATGATCATAGTACTTCATTTATGGGTGGTAACCTTTAAAGAAAACACCACAAAGCATCGTACCCTACTGCGAGATGTGTTTATTATCTGAGTACTTCATTCATGGGTAGTAACCATTAAAGAAAACACCATAAAGCACCATATTCTACTAAGAAGTATTTCTGATCGTAGTACTTCATTTATGAGAGGTACTCTTTCAAGAAAACTTCACAAAACATCATATCTTACCACGAGAAGAGTTTATTCTTCGAGTACTTCATTTAAGTGTTGTAACCATTCATTGAAACACAACAAACAAGTATCGAGTACCACTCTAAGTGCTCCATTACCGAGTAATTAATTTATGAGTGATTATGATCATAGTGCTTCATTTATGGGTGATAACCATTAAAGAAAACATCACAAAGCTTCTTACCCTAAAGCGAGAAGTGTTTCTTATCTGAGTACTTCATTTATGGGTTGTAATCATTAATGAAAACACAACAAAGCATCATATCCTACTAAGAAGTGTTTCTGATCATTGTACTTCAATTATTAGTAGTAACCTTTCAAGAACCCTCTACAAAGCATTATATTTTACTACGAAAAGAGTTTCTCCTTCGAGTACTTCATTTATGTGTTGTAACCATTCACTAAAACACAACGAACAAGATTCGGGTACCACTCTATGTGTTTCATGTCCGAGTACTTAATTTATGGGTGATTCTGATCAGAGTACTTCATTTATGGGTTGTAACCATTAAAGAAAACACCACAAAGCATCGTACCCTACTGCGAGAAGTGCTTCTTATCTGAGTACTTTATTCATGGGTGGTAACCATTAAAGAAAACACCACAAAGCATTATTTCCTACTAAGATGTATTTCTGATCATAGTACTTCATTTATGAGTGTTAGTCTTTCAAGAAAACTTCACAAAACACCATATCTTACCACGAGAAGAGTTTATTCTTCGAGTGCTTCATTTAAGTGTTATAAACATTCATTTAAAAACAACGAAGAAGCATAGATACCAATCTAAGTGTTTCATGTCCGTGTACTTAATTTATGAGTGATTCTGATCATAGTACTTCATTTATGGGTGGTAACCTTTAAAGAAAACACCACAAAGCATCGTACCCTACTGCGAGATGTGTTTATTATCTGAGTACTTCATTCTTGGGTAGTAACCATTAAAGAAAACACCATAAAGCACCATATTCTACTAAGAAGTATTTCTGATCGTAGTACTTCATTTATGAGAGGTACTCTTTCAAGAAAACTTCACAAAACATCATATCTTACCACGAGAAGAGTTTATTCTTCGAGTACTTCATTTAAGTGTTGTAACCATTCATTGAAACACAACAAACAAGTATCGAGTACCACTCTAAGTGCTCCATTACCGAGTAATTAATTTATGAGTGATTATGATCATAGTGCTTCATTTATGGGTGATAACCATTAAAGAAAACATCACAAAGCTTCTTACCCTAAAGCGAGAAGTGTTTCTTATCTGAGTACTTCATTTATGGGTTGTAATCATTAATGAAAACACAACAAAGCATCATATCCTACTAAGAAGTGTTTCTGATCATTGTACTTCAATTATTAGTAGTAACCTTTCAAGAACCCTCTACAAAGCATTATATTTTACTACGAAAAGAGTTTCTCCTTCGAGTACTTCATTTATGTGTTGTAACCATTCACTAAAACACAACGAAGAAGATTCGGGTACCACTCTATGTGTTTCATGTCCGAGTACTTAATTTATGGGTGATTCTGATCAGAGTACTTCATTTATGGGTTGTAACCATTAAAGAAAACACCACAAAGCATCGTACCCTACTGCGAGAAGTGCTTCTTATCTGAGTACTTTATTCATGGGTGGTAACCATTAAAGAAAACACCACAAAGCATTATTTCCTACTAAGATGTATTTCTGATCATAGTACTTCATTTATGAGTGTTAGTCTTTCAAGAAAACTTCACAAAACACCATATCTTACCACGAGAAGAGTTTATTCTTCGAGTGCTTCATTTAAGTGTTATAAACATTCATTTAAAAACAACGAAGAAGCATAGATACCAATCTAAGTGTTTCATGTCCGTGTACTTAATTTATGAGTGATTCTGATCATAGTACTTCATTTATGGGTGGTAACCTTTAAAAAAAACACCACAAAGCATCGTACCCTACTGCGAGATGTGTTTATTATCTGAGTACTTCATTCATGGGTAGTAACCATTAAAGAAAACACCATAAAGCATCATATTCTACTAAGAAGTATTTCTGATCGTAGTACTTCATTTATGAGAGGTACTCTTTCAAGAAAACTTCACAAAACATCATATCTTACCACGAGAAGAGTTTATTCTTCGAGTACTTCATTTAAGTGTTGTAACCATTCATTGAAACACAACAAACAAGTATCGAGTACCACTCTAAGTGCTCCATTACCGAGTAATTAATTTATGAGTGATTATGATCATAGTGCTTCATTTATGGGTGATAACCATTAAAGAAAACATCACAAAGCTTCTTACCCTAAAGCGAGAAGTGTTTCTTATCTGAGTACTTCATTTATGAGTTGTAACCATTAATGAAAACACAACAAAGCATCATATCCTACTAAGAAGTGTTTCTGATCATTGTACTTCAATTATTAGTAGTAACCTTTCAAGAACCCTCTACAAAGCATTATATTTTACTACGAAAAGAGTTTCTCCTTCGAGTACTTCATTTATGTGTTGTAACCATTCACTAAAACACAACGAAGAAGATTCGGGTACCACTCTATGTGTTTCATGTCCGAGTACTTAATTTATGGGTGATTCTGATCAGAGTACTTCATTTATGGGTTGTAACCATTAAAGAAAACACCACAAAGCATCGTACCCTACTGCGAGAAGTGCTTCTTATCTGAGTACTTTATTCATGGGTGGTAACCATTAAAGAAAACACCACAAAGCATTATTTCCTACTAAGATGTATTTCTGATCATAGTACTTCATTTATGAGTGTTAGTCTTTCAAGAAAACTTCACAAAACACCATATCTTACCACGAGAAGAGTTTATTCTTCGAGTGCTTCATTTAAGTGTTATAAACATTCATTTAAAAACAACGAAGAAGCATAGATACCACTCTAAGTGTTTCATTTCCGTGTACTTAATTTATGAGTGATTCTGATCATAGTACTTCATTTATAGGTGGTAACCTTTAAAGAAAACACCACAAAGCATCGTACCCTACTGCGAGAAGTGTTTCTTATCTGAGTAGTTCATTCATGGGTGGTAACCATTCAAGAAAACACCACAAAGCATCATATCCTACTAAGAAGTGTTTCTGATCATTGTACTTCATTTATGAGTGGTGACCTTTCAAAAACACTCTACAAAGCATTATATTTTACTACGAAAAGAGTTTCTCCTCCGATTATTTCATTTAAATGTTGTAACCATTCACTAAAACACAACAAAGAAGCATCGAGTACCACTCTATGTGTTTCATGTCCGTGTACTTAATTTATGAGTGATTCTGATCATAGTACTTCATTTATGGGTTGTAACCATTAAAGAAAACACCACAAAGCATCGTACCCTACTGCGAGAAGTGCTTCTTATCTGAGTACTTTATTCATGGGTGGTAAACATTAAAGAAAACACAACAAAGCATCATTTCCTACTAAGATGTATTTTTGATCATAGTACTTAATTTATGAGTGTTAGTCTTTCAAGAAAACTTCACAAAACACCATATCTTACCACGAGAAGAGTTTATTCTTCGAGTGCTTCATTTAAGTGTTATAAACATTCATTTAAAAACAACGAAGAAGCATAGATACCACTCTAAGTGTTTCATTTCCGTGTACTTAATTTATGAGTGATTCTGATCATAGTACTTCATTTATAGGTGGTAAACTTTAAAGAAAACACCACAAAGCATCGTACCCTACTGCCAGAAGTGTTTATTATCTGAGTACTTCATTCATGGGTGGTAACAATTAAAGAAAATACCATAAAGCATCATATCCTACTAAGAAGTATTTCTGATCAGAGTACTTAATTTATGAATGTTAGTCTTTCAAGAAAACTTCACAAAACACCATATCTTACCACGAGAAGAGTTTATTCTTCGAGTGCTTCATTTAAGTGTTATAAACATTCATTTAAAAACAACGAAGAAGCATAGATACCACTCTAAGTGTTTCATTTCCGTGTACTTAATTTATGAGTGATTCTGATCATAGTACTTCATTTATAGGTGGTAAACTTTAAAGAAAACACCACAAAGCATCGTACCCTACTGCCAGAAGTGTTTATTATCTGAGTACTTCATTCATGGGTGGTAACAATTAAAGAAAATACCATAAAGCATCATATCCTACTAAGAAGTATTTCTGATCAGAGTACTTAATTTATGAATGTTAGTCTTTCAAGAAAACTTCACAAAACACCATATCTTACCACGAGAAGAGTTTATTCTTCGAGTGCTTCATTTAAGTGTTATAAACATTCATTTAAAAACAACGAAGAAGCATAGATACCAATCTAAGTGTTTCATGTCCGTGTACTTAATTTATGAGTGATTCTGATCATAGTACTTCATTTATGGGTGGTAACCTTTAAAGAAAACACCAAAAAGCATCGTACCCTACTGCGAGATGTGTTTATTATCTGAGTACTTCATTCATGGGTAGTAACCATTAAAGAAAACACCATAAAGCACCATATTCTACTAAGAAGTATTTCTGATCGTAGTACTTCATTTATGAGAGGTACTCTTTCAAGAAAACTTCACAAAACATCATATCTTACCACGAGAAGAGTTTATTCTTCGAGTACTTCATTTAAGTGTTGTAACCATTCATTGAAACACAACAAACAAGTATCGAGTACCACTCTAAGTGCTCCATTACCGAGTAATTAATTTATGAGCGATTATGATCATAGTGCTTCATTTATGGGTGATAACCATTAAAGAAAACATCACAAAGCTTCTTACCCTAAAGCGAGAAGTGTTTCTTATCTGAGTACTTCATTTATGGGTTGTAACCATTAATGAAAACACAACAAAGCATCATATCCTACTAAGAAGTGTTTCTGATCATTGTACTTCAATTATTAGTAGTAACCTTTCAAGAACCCTCTACAAAGCATTATATTTTACTACGAAAAGAGTTTCTCCTTCGAGTACTTCATTTATGTGTTGTAACCATTCACTAAAACACAACGGAGAAGATACGGGTACCGCTCTATGTGTTTCATGTCCGAGTACTTAATTTATGGGTGATTCTGATCATAGTACTTCATTTATGGGTTGTAACCATTAAAGAAAACACCACAAAGCATCGTACCCTACTGCGAGAAGTGCTTCTTATCTGAGTACTTTATTCATGGGTGGTAAACATTAAAGAAAACACAACAAAGCATCATTTCCTACTAAGATGTATTTTTGATCATAGTACTTAATTTATGAGTGTTAGTCTTTCAAGAAAACTTCACAAAACACCATATCTTACCACGAGAAGAGTTTATTCTTCGAGTGCTTCATTTAAGTGTTATAAACATTCATTTAAAAACAACGAAGAAGCATAGATACCACTCTAAGTGTTTCATTTCCGTGTACTTAATTTATGAGTGATTCTGATCATAGTACTTCATTTATAGGTGGTAAACTTTAAAGAAAACACCACAAAGCATCGTACCCTACTGCCAGAAGTGTTTATTATCTGAGTACTTCATTCATGGGTGGTAACAATTAAAGAAAATACCATAAAGCATCATATCCTACTAAGAAGTATTTCTGATCAGAGTACTTAATTTATGAATGTTAGTCTTTCAAGAAAACTTCACAAAACACCATATCTTACCACGAGAAGAGTTTATTCTTCGAGTGCTTCATTTAAGTGTTATAAACATTCATTTAAAAACAACGAAGAAGCATAGATACCACTCTAAGTGTTTCATTTCCGTGTACTTAATTTATGAGTGATTCTGATCATAGTACTTCATTTATAGGTGGTAAACTTTAAAGAAAACACCACAAAGCATCGTACCCTACTGCCAGAAGTGTTTATTATCTGAGTACTTCATTCATGGGTGGTAACAATTAAAGAAAATACCATAAAGCATCATATCCTACTAAGAAGTATTTCTGATCAGAGTACTTAATTTATGAATGTTAGTCTTTCAAGAAAACTTCACAAAACACCATATCTTACCACGAGAAGAGTTTATTCTTCGAGTGCTTCATTTAAGTGTTATAAACATTCATTTAAAAACAACGAAGAAGCATAGATACCAATCTAAGTGTTTCATGTCCGTGTACTTAATTTATGAGTGATTCTGATCATAGTACTTCATTTATGGGTGGTAACCTTTAAAGAAAACACCAAAAAGCATCGTACCCTACTGCGAGATGTGTTTATTATCTGAGTACTTCATTCATGGGTAGTAACCATTAAAGAAAACACCATAAAGCACCATATTCTACTAAGAAGTATTTCTGATCGTAGTACTTCATTTATGAGAGGTACTTTTTCAAGAAAACTTCACAAAACATCATATCTTACCACGAGAAGAGTTTATTCTTCGAGTACTTCATTTAAGTGTTGTAACCATTCATTGAAACACAACAAACAAGTATCGAGTACCACTCTAAGTGCTCCATTACCGAGTAATTAATTTATGAGCGATTATGATCATAGTGCTTCATTTATGGGTGATAACCATTAAAGAAAACATCACAAAGCTTCTTACCCTAAAGCGAGAAGTGTTTCTTATCTGAGTACTTCATTTATGGGTTGTAACCATTAATGAAAACACAACAAAGCATCATATCCTACTAAGAAGTGTTTCTGATCATTGTACTTCAATTATTAGTAGTAACCTTTCAAGAAACCTCTACAAAGCATTATATTTTACTACGAAAAGAGTTTCTCCTTCGAGTACTTCATTTATGTGTTGTAACCATTCACTAAAACACAACGGAGAAGATACGGGTACCGCTCTATGTGTTTCATGTCCGAGTACTTAATTTATGGGTGATTCTGATCATAGTACTTCATTTATGGGTTGTAACCATTAAAGAAAACACCACAAAGCATCGTACCCTACTGCGAGAAGTGCTTCTTATCTGAGTACTTTATTCATGGGTGGTAAACATTAAAGAAAACACAACAAAGCATCATTTCCTACTAAGATGTATTTTTGATCATAGTACTTAATTTATGAGTGTTAGTCTTTCAAGAAAACTTCACAAAACACCATATCTTACCACGAGAAGAGTTTATTCTTCGAGTGCTTCATTTAAGTGTTATAAACATTCATTTAAAAACAACGAAGAAGCATAGATACCACTCTAAGTGTTTCATTTCCGTGTACTTAATTTATGAGTGATTCTGATCATAGTACTTCATTTATAGGTGGTAAACTTTAAAGAAAACACCACAAAGCATCGTACCCTACTGCCAGAAGTGTTTATTATCTGAGTACTTCATTCATGGGTGGTAACAATTAAAGAAAATACCATAAAGCATCATATCCTACTAAGAAGTATTTCTGATCAGAGTACTTCATTTATGAATGTTAGTCTTTCAAGAAAACTTCACAAAACACCTATCTTACCACGAGAAGAGTTTATTCTTCGAGTGCTTCATTTAAGTGTTACAACCATTCATTTAAAAACAACGAAGAAGCATAGATACCACTCTAAGTGTTTCATTTCCGTGTACTTAATTTATGAGTGATTCTGATCATAGTACTTCATTTATAGGTGGTAACCTTTAAAGAAAACACCACAAAGCATCGTACCCTACTGCGAGATGTGTTTCTTATCTGAGTAGTTCATTCATGGGTGGTAACCATTCAAGAAAACACCACAAAGCATCATATCCTACTAAGAAGTGTTTCTGATCATTGTACTTCATTTATGAGTGGTGACCTTTCAAAAACACTCTACAAAGCATTATATTTTACTACGAAAAGGGTTTCTCCTCCCAGTATTTCATTTAAATGTTGTAACCATTCACTAAAACACAACAAAGAAGCATCGAGTACCACTCTATGTGTTTCATGTCCGTGTACTTAATTTATGAGTGATTCTGATCATAGTACTTCATTTATGGGTTGTAACCATTAAAGAAAACACCACAAAGCATCGTACCCTACTGCGAGAAGTGCTTCTTATCTGAGTACTTTATTCATGGGTGGTAAACATTAAAGAAAACACAACAAAGCATCATTTCCTACTAAGATGTATTTTTGATCATAGTACTTAATTTATGAGTGTTAGTCTTTCAAGAAAACTTCACAAAACACCATATCTTACCACGAGAAGAGTTTATTCTTCGAGTGCTTCATTTAAGTGTTACAACCATTCATTTAAAAACAACGAAGAAGCATAGATACCAATCTAAGTGTTTCTTGTCCGTGTACTTAATTTATGAGTGATTCTGATCATAGTACTTCATTTATGGGTGGTAACCTTTAAAGAAAACACCAAAAAGCATCGTACCCTACTGCGAGATGTGTTTATTATCTGAGTACTTCATTCATGGGTAGTAACCATTAAAGAAAACACCATAAAGCATCATATTCTACTAAGAAGTATTTCTGATCGTAGTACTTCATTTATGAGAGGTACTCTTTCAAGAAAACTTCACAAAACATCATATCTTACCACGAGAAGAGTTTATTCTTCGAGTACTTCATTTAAGTGTTGTAACCATTCATTGAAACACAACAAACAAGTATCGAGTACCACTCTAAGTGCTCCATTACCGAGTAATTAATTTATGAGCGATTATGATCATAGTGCTTCATTTATGGGTGATAACCATTAAAGAAAACATCACAAAGCTTCTTACCCTAAAGCGAGAAGTGTTTCTTATCTGAGTACTTCATTTATGGGTTGTAACCATTAATGAAAACACAACAAAGCATCATATCCTACTAAGAAGTGTTTCTGATCATTGTACTTCAATTATTAGTAGTAACCTTTCAAGAACCCTCTACAAAGCATTATATTTTACTACGAAAAGAGTTTCTCCTCCGAGTATTTCATTTAAATGTTGTAACCATTCACTAAAACACAACGGAGAAGATACGGGTACCGCTCTATGTGTTTCATGTCCGAGAACTTAATTTATGGGTGATTCTGATCAGAGTACTTCATTTATGGGTTGTAACCATTAAAGAAAACACCACAAAGCATCGTACCCTACTGCGAGAAGTGCTTCTTATCTGAGTACTTTATTCATGGGTGGTAAACATTAAAGAAAACACAACAAAGCATCATTTCCTACTAAGATGTATTTTTGATCATAGTACTTAATTTATGAGTGTTAGTCTTTCAAGAAAACTTCACAAAACACCATATCTTACCACGAGAAGAGTTTATTCTTCGAGTGCTTCATTTAAGTGTTATAAACATTCATTTAAAAACAACGAAGAAGCATAGATACCACTCTAAGTGTTTCATTTCCGTGTACTTAATTTATGAGTGATTCTGATCATAGTACTTCATTTATAGGTGGTAAACTTTAAAGAAAACACCACAAAGCATCGTACCCTACTGCCAGAAGTGTTTATTATCTGAGTACTTCATTCATGGGTGGTAACAATTAAAGAAAATAGCATCATATTCTACTAAGAAGTATTTCTGATCGTAGTACTTCATTTATGAGAGGTACTCTTTCAAGAAAACTTCACAAAACATCATATCTTACCACGAGAAGAGTTTATTCTTCGAGTACTTCATTTAAGTGTTGTTACCATTCATTGAAACACAACAAACAAGTATCGAGTACCACTCTAAGTGCTCCATTACCGAGTAATTAATTTATGAGTGATTATGATCATAGTGCTTCATTTATGGGTGATAACCATTAAAGAAAACATCACAAAGCTTCTTACCCTAAAGCGAGAAGTGTTTCTTATCTGAGTACTTCATTTATGAGTTGTAACCATTAATGAAAACACAACAAAGCATCATATCCTACTAAGAAGTGTTTCTGATCATTGTACTTCAATTATTAGTAGTAACCTTTCAAGAACCCTCTACAAAGCATTATATTTTACTACGAAAAGAGTTTCTCCTTCGAGTACTTCATTTATGTGTTGTAACCATTCACTAAAACACAACGAAGAAGATTCGGGTACCACTCTATGTGTTTCATGTCCGAGTACTTAATTTATGGGTGATTCTGATCAGAGTACTTCATTTATGGGTTGTAACCATTAAAGAAAACACCACAAAGCATCGTACCCTACTGCGAGAAGTGCTTCTTATCTGAGTACTTTATTCATGGGTGGTAACCATTAAAGAAAACACCACAAAGCATTATTTCCTACTAAGATGTATTTCTGATCATAGTACTTCATTTATGAGTGTTAGTCTTTCAAGAAAACTTCACAAAACACCATATCTTACCACGAGAAGAGTTTATTCTTCGAGTGCTTCATTTAAGTGTTATAAACATTCATTTAAAAACAACGAAGAAGCATAGATACCACTCTAAGTGTTTCATTTCCGTGTACTTAATTTATGAGTGATTCTGATCATAGTACTTCATTTATAGGTGGTAACCTTTAAAGAAAACACCACAAAGCATCGTACCCTACTGCGAGAAGTGTTTCTTATCTGAGTAGTTCATTCATGGGTGGTAACCATTCAAGAAAACACCACAAAGCATCATATCCTACTAAGAAGTGTTTCTGATCATTGTACTTCATTTATGAGTGGTGACCTTTCAAAAACACTCTACAAAGCATTATATTTTACTACGAAAAGAGTTTCTCCTCCGAGTATTTCATTTAAATGTTGTAACCATTCACTAAAACACAACAAAGAAGCATCGAGTACCACTCTATGTGTTTCATGTCCGTGTACTTAATTTATGAGTGATTCTGATCATAGTACTTCATTTATGGGTTGTAACCATTAAAGAAAACACCACAAAGCATCGTACCCTACTGCGAGAAGTGCTTCTTATCTGAGTACTTTATTCATGGGTGGTAAACATTAAAGAAAACACAACAAAGCATCATTTCCTACTAAGATGTATTTTTGATCATAGTACTTAATTTATGAGTGTTAGTCTTTCAAGAAAACTTCACAAAACACCATATCTTACCACGAGAAGAGTTTATTCTTCGAGTGCTTCATTTAAGTGTTACAACCATTCATTTAAAAACAACGAAGAAGCATAGATACCAATCTAAGTGTTTCTTGTCCGTGTACTTAATTTATGAGTGATTCTGATCATAGTACTTCATTTATGGGTGGTAACCTTTAAAGAAAACACCAAAAAGCATCGTACCCTACTGCGAGATGTGTTTATTATCTGAGTACTTCATTCATGGGTAGTAACCATTAAAGAAAACACCATAAAGCATCATATTCTACTAAGAAGTATTTCTGATCGTAGTACTTCATTTATGAGAGGTACTCTTTCAAGAAAACTTCACAAAACATCATATCTTACCACGAGAAGAGTTTATTCTTCGAGTACTTCATTTAAGTGTTGTAACCATTCATTGAAACACAACAAACAAGTATCGAGTACCACTCTAAGTGCTCCATTACCGAGTAATTAATTTATGAGCGATTATGATCATAGTGCTTCATTTATGGGTGATAACCATTAAAGAAAACATCACAAAGCTTCTTACCCTAAAGCGAGAAGTGTTTCTTATCTGAGTACTTCATTTATGGGTTGTAACCATTAATGAAAACACAACAAAGCATCATATCCTACTAAGAAGTGTTTCTGATCATTGTACTTCAATTATTAGTAGTAACCTTTCAAGAACCCTCTACAAAGCATTATATTTTACTACGAAAAGAGTTTCTCCTCCGAGTATTTCATTTAAATGTTGTAACCATTCACTAAAACACAACGGAGAAGATACGGGTACCGCTCTATGTGTTTCATGTCCGAGTACTTAATTTATGGGTGATTCTGATCAGAGTACTTCATTTATGGGTTGTAACCATTAAAGAAAACACCACAAAGCATCGTACCCTACTGCGAGAAGTGCTTCTTATCTGAGTACTTTATTCATGGGTGGTAAACATTAAAGAAAACACAACAAAGCATCATTTCCTACTAAGATGTATTTTTGATCATAGTACTTAATTTATGAGTGTTAGTCTTTCAAGAAAACTTCACAAAACACCATATCTTACCACGAGAAGAGTTTATTCTTCGAGTGCTTCATTTAAGTGTTATAAACATTCATTTAAAAACAACGAAGAAGCATAGATACCACTCTAAGTGTTTCATTTCCGTGTACTTAATTTATGAGTGATTCTGATCATAGTACTTCATTTATAGGTGGTAAACTTTAAAGAAAACACCACAAAGCATCGTACCCTACTGCCAGAAGTGTTTATTATCTGAGTACTTCATTCATGGGTGGTAACAATTAAAGAAAATAGCATCATATTCTACTAAGAAGTATTTCTGATCGTAGTACTTCATTTATGAGAGGTACTCTTTCAAGAAAACTTCACAAAACATCATATCTTACCACGAGAAGAGTTTATTCTTCGAGTACTTCATTTAAGTGTTGTTACCATTCATTGAAACACAACAAACAAGTATCGAGTACCACTCTAAGTGCTCCATTACCGAGTAATTAATTTATGAGTGATTATGATCATAGTGCTTCATTTATGGGTGATAACCATTAAAGAAAACATCACAAAGCTTCTTACCCTAAAGCGAGAAGTGTTTCTTATCTGAGTACTTCATTTATGAGTTGTAACCATTAATGAAAACACAACAAAGCATCATATCCTACTAAGAAGTGTTTCTGATCATTGTACTTCAATTATTAGTAGTAACCTTTCAAGAACCCTCTACAAAGCATTATATTTTACTACGAAAAGAGTTTCTCCTTCGAGTACTTCATTTATGTGTTGTAACCATTCACTAAAACACAACGAAGAAGATTCGGGTACCACTCTATGTGTTTCATGTCCGAGTACTTAATTTATGGGTGATTCTGATCAGAGTACTTCATTTATGGGTTGTAACCATTAAAGAAAACACCACAAAGCATCGTACCCTACTGCGAGAAGTGCTTCTTATCTGAGTACTTTATTCATGGGTGGTAACCATTAAAGAAAACACCACAAAGCATTATTTCCTACTAAGATGTATTTCTGATCATAGTACTTCATTTATGAGTGTTAGTCTTTCAAGAAAACTTCACAAAACACCATATCTTACCACGAGAAGAGTTTATTCTTCGAGTGCTTCATTTAAGTGTTATAAACATTCATTTAAAAACAACGAAGAAGCATAGATACCACTCTAAGTGTTTCATTTCCGTGTACTTAATTTATGAGTGATTCTGATCATAGTACTTCATTTATAGGTGGTAACCTTTAAAGAAAACACCACAAAGCATCGTACCCTACTGCGAGAAGTGTTTCTTATCTGAGTAGTTCATTCATGGGTGGTAACCATTCAAGAAAACACCACAAAGCATCATATCCTACTAAGAAGTGTTTCTGATCATTGTACTTCATTTATGAGTGGTGACCTTTCAAAAACACTCTACAAAGCATTATATTTTACTACGAAAAGAGTTTCTCCTCCGAGTATTTCATTTAAATGTTGTAACCATTCACTAAAACACAACAAAGAAGCATCGAGTACCACTCTATGTGTTTCATGTCCGTGTACTTAATTTATGAGTGATTCTGATAATAGTACTTCATTTATGGGTTGTAACCATTAAAGAAAACACCACAAAGCATCGTACCCTACTGCGAGAAGTGCTTCTTATCTGAGTACTTTATTCATGGGTGGTAAACATTAAAGAAAACACAACAAAGCATCATTTCCTACTAAGATGTATTTTTGATCATAGTACTTAATTTATGAGTGTTAGTCTTTCAAGAAAACTTCACAAAACACCATATCTTACCACGAGAAGAGTTTATTCTTCGAGTGCTTCATTTAAGTGTTATAAACATTCATTTAAAAACAACGAAGAAGCATAGATACCAATCTAAGTGTTTCATGTCCGTGTACTTAATTTATGAGTGATTCTGATCATAGTACTTCATTTATGGGTGGTAACCTTTAAAGAAAACACCACAAAGCATCGTACCCTACTGCCAGAAGTGTTTATTATCTGAGTACTTCATTCATGGGTGGTAACAATTAAAGAAAATACCATAAAGCATCATATCCTACTAAGAAGTATTTCTGATCAGAGTACTTCATTTATGAATGTTAGTCTTTCAAGAAAACTTCACAAAACACCATATCTTACCACGAGAAGAGTTTATTCTTCGAGTGCTTCATTTAAGTGTTACAACCATTCATTTAAAAACAACGAAGAAGCATAGATACCAATCTAAGTGTTTCATGTCCGTGTACTTAATTTATGAGTGATTCTGATCATAGTACTTCATTTATGGGTGGTAACCTTTAAAGAAAACACCACAAAGCATGGTACCCTACTGCGAGATGTGTTTATTATCTGAGTACTTCATTCATGGGTAGTAACCATTAAAGAAAACACCATAAAGCATCATATTCTACTAAGAAGTATTTCTGATCGTAGTACTTCATTTATGAGAGGTACTCTTTCAAGAAAACTTCACAAAACATCATATCTTACCACGAGAAGAGTTTATTCTTCGAGTACTTCATTTAAGTGTTGTTACCATTCATTGAAACACAACAAACAAGTATCGAGTACCACTCTAAGTGCTCCATTACCGAGTAATTAATTTATGAGTGATTATGATCATAGTGCTTCATTTATGGGTGATAACCATTAAAGAAAACATCACAAAGCTTCTTACCCTAAAGCGAGAAGTGTTTCTTATCTGAGTACTTCATTTATGAGTTGTAACCATTAATGAAAACACAACAAAGCATCATATCCTACTAAGAAGTGTTTCTGATCATTGTACTTCAATTATTAGTAGTAACCTTTCAAGAACCCTCTACAAAGCATTATATTTTACTACGAAAAGAGTTTCTCCTTCGAGTACTTCATTTATGTGTTGTAACCATTCACTAAAACACAACGAAGAAGATTCGGGTACCACTCTATGTGTTTCATGTCCGAGTACTTAATTTATGGGTGATTCTGATCAGAGTACTTCATTGATGGGTAGTAACCATTAAAGAAAACACCATAAAGCATCATATTCTACTAAGAAGTATTTCTGATCGTAGTACTTCATTTATGAGAGGTACTCTTTCAAGAAAACTTCACAAAACATCATATCTTACCACGAGAAGAGTTTATTCTTCGAGTACTTCATTTAAGTGTTGTAACCATTCATTGAAACACAACAAACAAGTATCGAGTACCACTCTAAGTGCTCCATTACCGAGTAATTAATTTATGAGTGATTATGATCATAGTGCTTCATTTATGGGTGATAACCATTAAAGAAAACATCACAAAGCTTCTTACCCTAAAGCGAGAAGTGTTTCTTATCTGAGTACTTCATTTATGGGTTGTAACCATTAATGAAAAACACAACAAAGCATCATATCCTACTAAGAAGTGTTTCTGATCATTGTACTTCAATTATTAGTAGTAACCTTTCAAGAACCCTCTACAAAGCATTATATTTTACTACGAAAAGAGTTTCTCCTTCGAGTACTTCATTTATGTGTTGTAACCATTCACTAAAACACAACGAAGAATATTCGGGTACCACTCTATGTGTTTCATGTCCGAGTACTTAATTTATGGGTGATTCCGATCAGAGTACTTCATTTATGGGTTGTAACCATTAAAGAAAACACCACAAAGCATCGTACCCTACTGCGAGAAGTGCTTCTTATCTGAGTACTTTATTCATGGGTGGTAACCATTAAAGAAAACACCACAAAGCATTATTTCCTACTAAGATGTATTTCTGATCATAGTACTTCATTTATGAGTGTTAGTCTTTCAAGAAAACTTCACAAAACACCATATCTTACCACGAGAAGAGTTTATTCTTCGAGTGCTTCATTTAAGTGTTATAAACATTCATTTAAAAACAACGAAGAAGCATAGATACCAATCTAAGTGTTTCATGTCCGTGTACTTAATTTATGAGTGATTCTGATCATAGTACTTCATTTATGGGTGGTAACCTTTAAAGAAAACACCACAAAGCAAAATACCCTACTGCGAGATGTGTTTATTATCTGAGTACTTCATTCATGGGTAGTAACCATTAAAGAAAACACCATAAAGCACCATATTCTACTAAGAAGTATTTCTGATCGTAGTACTTCATTTATGAGAGGTACTCTTTCAAGAAAACTTCACAAAACATCATATCTTACCACGAGAAGAATTTATTCTTCGAGTACTTCATTTAAGTGTTGTAACCATTCATTGAAACACAACAAACAAGTATCGAGTACCACTCTAAGTGCTCCATTACCGAGTAATTAATTTATGAGTGATTATGATCATAGTGCTTCATTTATGGGTGATAACCATTAAAGAAAACATCACAAAGCTTCTTACCCTAAAGCGAGAAGTGTTTCTTATCTGAGTACTTCATTTATGGGTTGTAATCATTAATGAAAACACAACAAAGCATCATATCCTACTAAGAAGTGTTTCTGATCATTGTACTTCAATTATTAGTAGTAACCTTTCAAGAACCCTCTACAAAGCATTATATTTTACTACGAAAAGAGTTTCTCCTTCGAGTACTTCATTTATGTGTTGTAACCATTCACTAAAACACAACGAAGAAGATTCGGGTACCACTCTATGTGTTTCATGTCCGAGTACTTAATTTATGGGTGATTCTGATCAGAGTACTTCATTTATGGGTTGTAACCATTAAAGAAAACACCACAAAGCATCGTACCCTACTGCGAGAAGTGCTTCTTATCTGAGTACTTTATTCATGGGTGGTAACCATTAAAGAAAACACCACAAAGCATTATTTCCTACTAAGATGTATTTCTGATCATAGTACTTCATTTATGAGTGTTAGTCTTTCAAGAAAACTTCACAAAACACCATATCTTACCACGAGAAGAGTTTATTCTTCGAGTGCTTCATTTAAGTGTTATAAACATTCATTTAAAAACAACGAAGAAGCATAGATACCAATCTAAGTGTTTCATGTCCGTGTACTTAATTTATGAGTGATTCTGATCATAGTACTTCATTTATGCGTGGTAACCTTTAAAGAAAACACCACAAAGCATCGTACCCTACTGCGAGATGTGTTTATTATCTGAGTACTTCATTGATGGGTAGTAACCATTAAAGAAAACACCATAAAGCATCATATTCTACTAAGAAGTATTTCTGATCGTAGTACTTCATTTATGAGAGGTACTCTTTCAAGAAAACTTCACAAAACATCATATCTTACCACGAGAAGAGTTTATTCTTCGAGTACTTCATTTAAGTGTTGTTACCATTCATTGAAACACAACAAACAAGTATCGAGTACCACTCTAAGTGCTCCATTACCGAGTAATTAATTTATGAGTGATTATGATCATAGTGCTTCATTTATGGGTGATAACCATTAAAGAAAACATCACAAAGCTTCTTACCCTAAAGCGAGAAGTGTTTCTTATCTGAGTACTTCATTTATGGGTTGTAATCATTAATGAAAACACAACAAAGCATCATATCCTACTAAGAAGTGTTTCTGATCATTGTACTTCAATTATTAGTAGTAACCTTTCAAGAACCCTCTACAAAGCATTATATTTTACTACGAAAAGAGTTTCTCCTTCGAGTACTTCATTTATGTGTTGTAACCATTCACTAAAACACAACGAAGAAGATTCGGGTACCACTCTATGTGTTTCATGTCCGAGTACTTAATTTATGGGTGATTCTGATCAGAGTACTTCATTTATGGGTTGTAACCATTAAAGAAAACACCACAAAGCATCGTACCCTACTGCGAGAAGTGCTTCTTATCTGAGTACTTTATTCATGGGTGGTAACCATTAAAGAAAACACCACAAAGCATTATTTCCTACTAAGATGTATTTCTGATCATAGTACTTCATTTATGAGTGTTAGTCTTTCAAGAAAACTTCACAAAACACCATATCTTACCACGAGAAGAGTTTATTCTTCGAGTGCTTCATTTAAGTGTTATAAACATTCATTTAAAAACAACGAAGAAGCATAGATACCAATCTAAGTGTTTCATGTCCGTGTACTTAATTTATGAGTGATTCTGATCATAGTACTTCATTTATGGGTGGTAACCTTTAAAGAAAACACCACAAAGCATCGTACCCTACTGCGAGATGTGTTTATTATCTGAGTACTTCATTGATGGGTAGTAACCATTAAAGAAAACACCATAAAGCATCATATTCTACTAAGAAGTATTTCTGATCGTAGTACTTCATTTATGAGAGGTACTCTTTCAAGAAAACTTCACAAAACATCATATCTTACCACGAGAAGAGTTTATTCTTCGAGTACTTCATTTAAGTGTTGTTACCATTCATTGAAACACAACAAACAAGTATCGAGTACCACTCTAAGTGCTCCATTACCGAGTAATTAATTTATGAGTGATTATGATCATAGTGCTTCATTTATGGGTGATAACCATTAAAGAAAACATCACAAAGCTTCTTACCCTAAAGCGAGAAGTGTTTCTTATCTGAGTACTTCATTTATGAGTTGTAACCATTAATGAAAACACAACAAAGCATCATATCCTACTAAGAAGTGTTTCTGATCATTGTACTTCAATTATTAGTAGTAACCTTTCAAGAACCCTCTACAAAGCATTATATTTTACTACGAAAAGAGTTTCTCCTTCGAGTACTTCATTTATGTGTTGTAACCATTCACTAAAACACAACGAAGAAGATTCGGGTACCACTCTATGTGTTTCATGTCCGAGTACTTAATTTATGGGTGATTCTGATCAGAGTACTTCATTGATGGGTAGTAACCATTAAAGAAAACACCATAAAGCATCATATTCTACTAAGAAGTATTTCTGATCGTAGTACTTCATTTATGAGAGGTACTCTTTGAAGAAAACTTCACAAAACATCATATCTTACCACGAGAAGAGTTTATTCTTCGAGTACTTCATTTAAGTGTTGTTACCATTCATTGAAACACAACAAACAAGTATCGAGTACCACTCTAAGTGCTCCATTACCGAGTAATTAATTTATGAGCGATTATGATCATAGTGCTTCATTTATGGGTGATAACCATTAAAGAAAACATCACAAAGCTTCTTACCCTAAAGCGAGAAGTGTTTCTTATCTGAGTACTTCATTTATGGGTTGTAACCATTAATGAAAACACAACAAAGCATCATATCCTACTAAGAAGTGTTTCTGATCATTGTACTTCAATTATTAGTAGTAACCTTTCAAGAACCCTCTACAAAGCATTATATTTTACTACGAAAAGAGTTTCTCCTTCGAGTACTTCATTTATGTGTTGTAACCATTCACTAAAACACAACGGAGAAGATACGGGTACCGCTCTATGTGTTTCATGTCCGAGTACTTAATTTATGGGTGATTCTGATCATAGTACTTCATTTATGGGTTGTAACCATTAAAGAAAACACCACAAAGCATCGTACCCTACTGCGAGAAGTGCTTCTTATCTGAGTACTTTATTCATGGGTGGTAAACATTAAAGAAAACACAACAAAGCATCATTTCCTACTAAGATGTATTTTTGATCATAGTACTTAATTTATGAGTGTTAGTCTTTCAAGAAAACTTCACAAAACACCATATCTTACCACGAGAAGAGTTTATTCTTCGAGTGCTTCATTTAAGTGTTATAAACATTCATTTAAAAACAACGAAGAAGCATAGATACCACTCTAAGTGTTTCATTTCCGTGTACTTAATTTATGAGTGATTCTGATCATAGTACTTCATTTATAGGTGGTAAACTTTAAAGAAAACACCACAAAGCATCGTACCCTACTGCCAGAAGTGTTTATTATCTGAGTACTTCATTCATGGGTGGTAACAATTAAAGAAAATACCATAAAGCATCATATCCTACTAAGAAGTATTTCTGATCAGAGTACTTCATTTATGAATGTTAGTCTTTCAAGAAAACTTCACAAAACACCTATCTTACCACGAGAAGAGTTTATTCTTCGAGTGCTTCATTTAAGTGTTACAACCATTCATTTAAAAACAACGAAGAAGCATAGATACCACTCTAAGTGTTTCATTTCCGTGTACTTAATTTATGAGTGATTCTGATCATAGTACTTCATTTATAGGTGGTAACCTTTAAAGAAAACACCACAAAGCATCGTACCCTACTGCGAGATGTGTTTCTTATCTGAGTAGTTCATTCATGGGTGGTAACCATTCAAGAAAACACCACAAAGCATCATATCCTACTAAGAAGTGTTTCTGATCATTGTACTTCATTTATGAGTGGTGACCTTTCAAAAACACTCTACAAAGCATTATATTTTACTACGAAAAGGGTTTCTCCTCCCAGTATTTCATTTAAATGTTGTAACCATTCACTAAAACACAACAAAGAAGCATCGAGTACCACTCTATGTGTTTCATGTCCGTGTACTTAATTTATGAGTGATTCTGATCATAGTACTTCATTTATGGGTTGTAACCATTAAAGAAAACACCACAAAGCATCGTACCCTACTGCGAGAAGTGCTTCTTATCTGAGTACTTTATTCATGGGTGGTAAACATTAAAGAAAACACAACAAAGCATCATTTCCTACTAAGATGTATTTTTGATCATAGTACTTAATTTATGAGTGTTAGTCTTTCAAGAAAACTTCACAAAACACCATATCTTACCACGAGAAGAGTTTATTCTTCGAGTGCTTCATTTAAGTGTTACAACCATTCATTTAAAAACAACGAAGAAGCATAGATACCAATCTAAGTGTTTCATGTCCGTGTACTTAATTTATGAGTGATTCTGATCATAGTACTTCATTTATGGGTGGTAACCTTTAAAGAAAACACCAAAAAGCATCGTACCCTACTGCGAGATGTGTTTATTATCTGAGTACTTCATTCATGGGTAGTAACCATTAAAGAAAACACCATAAAGCATCATATTCTACTAAGAAGTATTTCTGATCGTAGTACTTCATTTATGAGAGGTACTCTTTCAAGAAAACTTCACAAAACATCATATCTTACCACGAGAAGAGTTTATTCTTCGAGTACTTCATTTAAGTGTTGTAACCATTCATTGAAACACAACAAACAAGTATCGAGTACCACTCTAAGTGCTCCATTACCGAGTAATTAATTTATGAGCGATTATGATCATAGTGCTTCATTTATGGGTGATAACCATTAAAGAAAACATCACAAAGCTTCTTACCCTAAAGCGAGAAGTGTTTCTTATCTGAGTACTTCATTTATGGGTTGTAACCATTAATGAAAACACAACAAAGCATCATATCCTACTAAGAAGTGTTTCTGATCATTGTACTTCAATTATTAGTAGTAACCTTTCAAGAACCCTCTACAAAGCATTATATTTTACTACGAAAAGAGTTTCTCCTCCGAGTATTTCATTTAAATGTTGTAACCATTCACTAAAACACAACGGAGAAGATACGGGTACCGCTCTATGTGTTTCATGTCCGAGTACTTAATTTATGGGTGATTCTGATCAGAGTACTTCATTTATGGGTTGTAACCATTAAAGAAAACACCACAAAGCATCGTACCCTACTGTGAGAAGTGCTTCTTATCTGAGTACTTTATTCATGGGTGGTAAACATTAAAGAAAACACAACAAAGCATCATTTCCTACTAAGATGTATTTTTGATCATAGTACTTAATTTATGAGTGTTAGTCTTTCAAGAAAACTTCACAAAACACCATATCTTACCACGAGAAGAGTTTATTCTTCGAGTGCTTCATTTAAGTGTTATAAACATTCATTTAAAAACAACGAAGAAGCATAGATACCACTCTAAGTGTTTCATTTCCGTGTACTTAATTTATGAGTGATTCTGATCATAGTACTTCATTTATAGGTGGTAAACTTTAAAGAAAACACCACAAAGCATCGTACCCTACTGCCAGAAGTGTTTATTATCTGAGTACTTCATTCATGGGTGGTAACAATTAAAGAAAATAGCATCATATTCTACTAAGAAGTATTTCTGATCGTAGTACTTCATTTATGAGAGGTACTCTTTCAAGAAAACTTCACAAAACATCATATCTTACCACGAGAAGAGTTTATTCTTCGAGTACTTCATTTAAGTGTTGTTACCATTCATTGAAACACAACAAACAAGTATCGAGTACCACTCTAAGTGCTCCATTACCGAGTAATTAATTTATGAGTGATTATGATCATAGTGCTTCATTTATGGGTGATAACCATTAAAGAAAACATCACAAAGCTTCTTACCCTAAAGCGAGAAGTGTTTCTTATCTGAGTACTTCATTTATGAGTTGTAACCATTAATGAAAACACAACAAAGCATCATATCCTACTAAGAAGTGTTTCTGATCATTGTACTTCAATTATTAGTAGTAACCTTTCAAGAACCCTCTACAAAGCATTATATTTTACTACGAAAAGAGTTTCTCCTTCGAGTACTTCATTTATGTGTTGTAACCATTCACTAAAACACAACGAAGAAGATTCGGGTACCACTCTATGTGTTTCATGTCCGAGTACTTAATTTATGGGTGATTCTGATCAGAGTACTTCATTTATGGGTTGTAACCATTAAAGAAAACACCACAAAGCATCGTACCCTACTGCGAGAAGTGCTTCTTATCTGAGTACTTTATTCATGGGTGGTAACCATTAAAGAAAACACCACAAAGCATTATTTCCTACTAAGATGTATTTCTGATCATAGTACTTCATTTATGAGTGTTAGTCTTTCAAGAAAACTTCACAAAACACCATATCTTACCACGAGAAGAGTTTATTCTTCGAGTGCTTCATTTAAGTGTTATAAACATTCATTTAAAAACAACGAAGAAGCATAGATACCACTCTAAGTGTTTCATTTCCGTGTACTTAATTTATGAGTGATTCTGATCATAGTACTTCATTTATAGGTGGTAACCTTTAAAGAAAACACCACAAAGCATCGTACCCTACTGCGAGAAGTGTTTCTTATCTGAGTAGTTCATTCATGGGTGGTAACCATTCAAGAAAACACCACAAAGCATCATATCCTACTAAGAAGTGTTTCTGATCATTGTACTTCATTTATGAGTGGTGACCTTTCAAAAACACTCTACAAAGCATTATATTTTACTACGAAAAGAGTTTCTCCTCCGAGTATTTCATTTAAATGTTGTAACCATTCACTAAAACACAACAAAGAAGCATCGAGTACCACTCTATGTGTTTCATGTCCGTGTACTTAATTTATGAGTGATTCTGATAATAGTACTTCATTTATGGGTTGTAACCATTAAAGAAAACACCACAAAGCATCGTACCCTACTGCGAGAAGTGCTTCTTATCTGAGTACTTTATTCATGGGTGGTAAACATTAAAGAAAACACAACAAAGCATCATTTCCTACTAAGATGTATTTTTGATCATAGTACTTAATTTATGAGTGTTAGTCTTTCAAGAAAACTTCACAAAACACCATATCTTACCACGAGAAGAGTTTATTCTTCGAGTGCTTCATTTAAGTGTTATAAACATTCATTTAAAAACAACGAAGAAGCATAGATACCACTCTAAGTGTTTCATTTCCGTGTACTTAATTTATGATTGATTCTGATCATAGTACTTCATTTATAGGTGGTAAACTTTAAAGAAAACACCACAAAGCATCGTACCCTACTGCCAGAAGTGTTTATTATCTGAGTACTTCATTCATGGGTGGTAACAATTAAAGAAAATACCATAAAGCATCATATCCTACTAAGAAGTATTTCTGATCAGAGTACTTCATTTATGAATGTTAGTCTTTCAAGAAAACTTCACAAAACACCATATCTTACCACGAGAAGAGTTTATTCTTCGAGTGCTTCATTTAAGTGTTACAACCATTCATTTAAAAACAACGAAGAAGCATAGATACCAATCTAAGTGTTTCATGTCCGTGTACTTAATTTATGAGTGATTCTGATCATAGTACTTCATTTATGGGTGGTAACCTTTAAAGAAAACACCACAAAGCATCGTACCCTACTGCGAGATGTGTTTATTATCTGAGTACTTCATTCATGGGTAGTAACCATTAAAGAAAACACCATAAAGCATCATATTCTACTAAGAAGTATTTCTGATCGTAGTACTTCATTTATGAGAGGTACTCTTTCAAGAAAACTTCACAAAACATCATATCTTACCACGAGAAGAGTTTATTCTTCGAGTACTTCATTTAAGTGTTGTTACCATTCATTGAAACACAACAAACAAGTATCGAGTACCACTCTAAGTGCTCCATTACCGAGTAATTAATTTATGAGTGATTATGATCATAGTGCTTCATTTATGGGTGATAACCATTAAAGAAAACATCACAAAGCTTCTTACCCTAAAGCGAGAAGTGTTTCTTATCTGAGTACTTCATTTATGAGTTGTAACCATTAATGAAAACACAACAAAGCATCATATCCTACTAAGAAGTGTTTCTGATCATTGTACTTCAATTATTAGTAGTAACCTTTCAAGAACCCTCTACAAAGCATTATATTTTACTACGAAAAGAGTTTCTCCTTCGAGTACTTCATTTATGTGTTGTAACCATTCACTAAAACACAACGAAGAAGATTCGGGTACCACTCTATGTGTTTCATGTCCGAGTACTTAATTTATGGGTGATTCTGATCAGAGTACTTCATTGATGGGTAGTAACCATTAAAGAAAACACCATAAAGCATCATATTCTACTAAGAAGTATTTCTGATCGTAGTACTTCATTTATGAGAGGTACTCTTTCAAGAAAACTTCACAAAACATCATATCTTACCACGAGAAGAGTTTATTCTTCGAGTACTTCATTTAAGTGTTGTAACCATTCATTGAAACACAACAAACAAGTATCGAGTACCACTCTAAGTGCTCCATTACCGAGTAATTAATTTATGAGTGATTATGATCATAGTGCTTCATTTATGGGTGATAACCATTAAAGAAAACATCACAAAGCTTCTTACCCTAAAGCGAGAAGTGTTTCTTATCTGAGTACTTCATTTATGGGTTGTAACCATTAATGAAAACACAACAAAGCATCATATCCTACTAAGAAGTGTTTCTGATCATTGTACTTCAATTATTAGTAGTAACCTTTCAAGAACCCTCTACAAAGCATTATATTTTACTACGAAAAGAGTTTCTCCTTCGAGTACTTCATTTATGTGTTGTAACCATTCACTAAAACACAACGAAGAAGATTCGGGTACCACTCTATGTGTTTCATGTCCGAGTACTTAATTTATGGGTGATTCCGATCAGAGTACTTCATTTATGGGTTGTAACCATTAAAGAAAACACCACAAAGCATCGTACCCTACTGCGAGAAGTGCTTCTTATCTGAGTACTTTATTCATGGGTGGTAACCATTAAAGAAAACACCACAAAGCATTATTTCCTACTAAGATGTATTTCTGATCATAGTACTTCATTTATGAGTGTTAGTCTTTCAAGAAAACTTCACAAAACACCATATCTTACCACGAGAAGAGTTTATTCTTCGAGTGCTTCATTTAAGTGTTATAAACATTCATTTAAAAACAACGAAGAAGCATAGATACCAATCTAAGTGTTTCATGTCCGTGTACTTAATTTATGAGTGATTCTGATCATAGTACTTCATTTATGGGTGGTAACCTTTAAAGAAAACACCACAAAGCATCGTACCCTACTGCGAGATGTGTTTATTATCTGAGTACTTCATTGATGGGTAGTAACCATTAAAGAAAACACCATAAAGCATCATATTCTACTAAGAAGTATTTCTGATCGTAGTACTTCATTTATGAGAGGTACTCTTTCAAGAAAACTTCACAAAACATCATATCTTACCACGAGAAAAGTTTATTCTTCGAGTACTTCATTTAAGTGTTGTAACCATTCATTGAAACACAACAAACAAGTATCGAGTACCACTCTAAGTGCTCCATTACCGAGTAATTAATTTATGAGTGATTATGATCATAGTGCTTCATTTATGGGTGATAACCATTAAAGAAAACATCACAAAGCTTCTTACCCTAAAGCGAGAAGTGTTTCTTATCTGAGTACTTCATTTATGGGTTGTAATCATTAATGAAAACACAACAAAGCATCATATCCTACTAAGAAGTGTTTCTGATCATTGTACTTCAATTATTAGTAGTAACCTTTCAAGAACCCTCTACAAAGCATTATATTTTACTACGAAAAGAGTTTCTCCTTCGAGTACTTCATTTATGTGTTGTAACCATTCACTAAAACACAACGAAGAAGATTCGGGTACCACTCTATGTGTTTCATGTCCGAGTACTTAATTTATGGGTGATTCTGATCAGAGTACTTCATTTATGGGTTGTAACCATTAAAGAAAACACCACAAAGCATCATATTCTACTAAGAAGTATTTCTGATCGTAGTACTTCATTTATGAGAGGTACTCTTTCAAGAAAACTTCACAAAACATCATATCTTACCACGAGAAGAGTTTATTCTTCGAGTACTTCATTTAAGTGTTGTAACCATTCATTGAAACACAACAAACAAGTATCGAGTACCACTCTAAGTGCTCCATTACCGAGTAATTAATTTATGAGTGATTATGATCATAGTGCTTCATTTATGGGTGATAACCATTAAAGAAAACATCACAAAGCTTCTTACCCTAAAGCGAGAAGTGTTTCTTATCTGAGTACTTCATTTATGAGTTGTAACCATTAATGAAAACACAACAAAGCATCATATCCTACTAAGAAGTGTTTCTGATCATTGTACTTCAATTATTAGTAGTAACCTTTCAAGAACCCTCTACAAAGCATTATATTTTACTACGAAAAGAGTTTCTCCTTCGAGTACTTCATTTATGTGTTGTAACCATTCACTAAAACACAACGAAGAAGATTCGGGTACCACTCTATGTGTTTCATGTCCGAGTACTTAATTTATGGGTGATTCTGATCAGAGTACTTCATTGATGGGTAGTAACCATTAAAGAAAACACCATAAAGCATCATATTCTACTAAGAAGTATTTCTGATCGTAGTACTTCATTTATGAGAGGTACTCTTTCAAGAAAACTTCACAAAACATCATATCTTACCACGAGAAGAGTTTATTCTTCGAGTACTTCATTTAAGTGTTGTAACCATTCATTGAAACACAACAAACAAGTATCGAGTACCACTCTAAGTGCTCCATTACCGAGTAATTAATTTATGAGTGATTATGATCATAGTGCTTCATTTATGGGTGATAACCATTAAAGAAAACATCACAAAGCTTCTTACCCTAAAGCGAGAAGTGTTTCTTATCTGAGTACTTCATTTATGGGTTGTAACCATTAATGAAAACACAACAAAGCATCATATCCTACTAAGAAGTGTTTCTGATCATTGTACTTCAATTATTAGTAGTAACCTTTCAAGAACCCTCTACAAAGCATTATATTTTACTACGAAAAGAGTTTCTCCTTCGAGTACTTCATTTATGTGTTGTAACCATTCACTAAAACACAACGAAGAAGATTCGGGTACCACTCTATGTGTTTCATGTCCGAGTACTTAATTTATGGGTGATTCCGATCAGAGTACTTCATTTATGGGTTGTAACCATTAAAGAAAACACCACAAAGCATCGTACCCTACTGCGAGAAGTGCTTCTTATCTGAGTACTTTATTCATGGGTGGTAACCATTAAAGAAAACACCACAAAGCATTATTTCCTACTAAGATGTATTTCTGATCATAGTACTTCATTTATGAGTGTTAGTCTTTCAAGAAAACTTCACAAAACACCATATCTTACCACGAGAAGAGTTTATTCTTCGAGTGCTTCATTTAAGTGTTATAAACATTCATTTAAAAACAACGAAGAAGCATAGATACCAATCTAAGTGTTTCATGTCCGTGTACTTAATTTATGAGTGATTCTGATCATAGTACTTCATTTATGGGTGGTAACCTTTAAAGAAAACACCACAAAGCATCGTACCCTACTGCGAGATGTGTTTATTATCTGAGTACTTCATTGATGGGTAGTAACCATTAAAGAAAACACCATAAAGCATCATATTCTACTAAGAAGTATTTCTGATCGTAGTACTTCATTTATGAGAGGTACTCTTTCAAGAAAACTTCACAAAACATCATATCTTACCACGAGAAGAGTTTATTCTTCGAGTACTTCATTTAAGTGTTGTAACCATTCATTGAAACACAACAAACAAGTATCGAGTACCACTCTAAGTGCTCCATTACCGAGTAATTAATTTATGAGTGATTATGATCATAGTGCTTCATTTATGGGTGATAACCATTAAAGAAAACATCACAAAGCTTCTTACCCTAAAGCGAGAAGTGTTTCTTATCTGAGTACTTCATTTATGAGTTGTAACCATTAATGAAAACACAACAAAGCATCATATCCTACTAAGAAGTGTTTCTGATCATTGTACTTCAATTATTAGTAGTAACCTTTCAAGAACCCTCTACAAAGCATTATATTTTACTACGAAAAGAGTTTCTCCTTCGAGTACTTCATTTATGTGTTGTAACCATTCACTAAAACACAACGAAGAAGATTCGGGTACCACTCTATGTGTTTCATGTCCGAGTACTTAATTTATGGGTGATTCTGATCAGAGTACTTCATTGATGGGTAGTAACCATTAAAGAAAACACCATAAAGCATCATATTCTACTAAGAAGTATTTCTGATCGTAGTACTTCATTTATGAGAGGTACTCTTTCAAGAAAACTTCACAAAACATCATATCTTACCACGAGAAGAGTTTATTCTTCGAGTACTTCATTTAAGTGTTGTAACCATTCATTGAAACACAACAAACAAGTATCGAGTACCACTCTAAGTGCTCCATTACCGAGTAATTAATTTATGAGTGATTATGATCATAGTGCTTCATTTATGGGTGATAACCATTAAAGAAAACATCACAAAGCTTCTTACCCTAAAGCGAGAAGTGTTTCTTATCTGAGTACTTCATTTATGGGTTGTAACCATTAATGAAAACACAACAAAGCATCATATCCTACTAAGAAGTGTTTCTGATCATTGTACTTCAATTATTAGTAGTAACCTTTCAAGAACCCTCTACAAAGCATTATATTTTACTACGAAAAGAGTTTCTCCTTCGAGTACTTCATTTATGTGTTGTAACCATTCACTAAAACACAACGAAGAAGATTCGGGTACCACTCTATGTGTTTCATGTCCGAGTACTTAATTTATGGGTGATTCCGATCAGAGTACTTCATTTATGGGTTGTAACCATTAAAGAAAACACCACAAAGCATCGTACCCTACTGCGAGAAGTGCTTCTTATCTGAGTACTTTATTCATGGGTGGTAACCATTAAAGAAAACACCACAAAGCATTATTTCCTACTAAGATGTATTTCTGATCATAGTACTTCATTTATGAGTGTTAGTCTTTCAAGAAAACTTCACAAAACACCATATCTTACCACGAGAAGAGTTTATTCTTCGAGTGCTTCATTTAAGTGTTATAAACATTCATTTAAAAACAACGAAGAAGCATAGATACCAATCTAAGTGTTTCATGTCCGTGTACTTAATTTATGAGTGATTCTGATCATAGTACTTCATTTATGGGTGGTAACCTTTAAAGAAAACACCACAAAGCATCGTACCCTACTGCGAGATGTGTTTATTATCTGAGTACTTCATTCTTGGGTAGTAACCATTAAAGAAAACACCATAAAGCACCATATTCTACTAAGAAGTATTTCTGATCGTAGTACTTCATTTATGAGAGGTACTCTTTCAAGAAAACTTCACAAAACATCATATCTTACCACGAGAAGAGTTTATTCTTCGAGTACTTCATTTAAGTGTTGTAACCATTCATTGAAACACAACAAACAAGTATCGAGTACCACTCTAAGTGCTCCATTACCGAGTAATTAATTTATGAGTGATTATGATCATAGTGCTTCATTTATGGGTGATAACCATTAAAGAAAACATCACAAAGCTTCTTACCCTAAAGCGAGAAGTGTTTCTTATCTGAGTACTTCATTTATGGGTTGTAATCATTAATGAAAACACAACAAAGCATCATATCCTACTAAGAAGTGTTTCTGATCATTGTACTTCAATTATTAGTAGTAACCTTTCAAGAACCCTCTACAAAGCATTATATTTTACTACGAAAAGAGTTTCTCCTTCGAGTACTTCATTTATGTGTTGTAACCATTCACTAAAACACAACGAAGAAGATTCGGGTACCACTCTATGTGTTTCATGTCCGAGTACTTAATTTATGGGTGATTCTGATCAGAGTACTTCATTTATGGGTTGTAACCATTAAAGAAAACACCACAAAGCATCGTACCCTACTGCGAGAAGTGCTTCTTATCTGAGTACTTTATTCATGGGTGGTAACCATTAAAGAAAACACCACAAAGCATTATTTCCTACTAAGATGTATTTCTGATCATAGTACTTCATTTATGAGTGTTAGTCTTTCAAGAAAACTTCACAAAACACCATATCTTACCACGAGAAGAGTTTATTCTTCGAGTGCTTCATTTAAGTGTTATAAACATTCATTTAAAAACAACGAAGAAGCATAGATACCAATCTAAGTGTTTCATGTCCGTGTACTTAATTTATGAGTGATTCTGATCATAGTACTTCATTTATGGGTGGTAACCTTTAAAGAAAACACCACAAAGCATCGTACCCTACTGCGAGATGTGTTTATTATCTGAGTACTTCATTCTTGGGTAGTAACCATTAAAGAAAACACCATAAAGCACCATATTCTACTAAGAAGTATTTCTGATCGTAGTACTTCATTTATGAGAGGTACTCTTTCAAGAAAACTTCACAAAACATCATATCTTACCACGAGAAGAGTTTATTCTTCGAGTACTTCATTTAAGTGTTGTAACCATTCATTGAAACACAACAAACAAGTATCGAGTACCACTCTAAGTGCTCCATTACCGAGTAATTAATTTATGAGTGATTATGATCATAGTGCTTCATTTATGGGTGATAACCATTAAAGAAAACATCACAAAGCTTCTTACCCTAAAGCGAGAAGTGTTTCTTATCTGAGTACTTCATTTATGGGTTGTAATCATTAATGAAAACACAACAAAGCATCATATCCTACTAAGAAGTGTTTCTGATCATTGTACTTCAATTATTAGTAGTAACCTTTCAAGAACCCTCTACAAAGCATTATATTTTACTACGAAAAGAGTTTCTCCTTCGAGTACTTCATTTATGTGTTGTAACCATTCACTAAAACACAACGAAGAAGATTCGGGTACCACTCTATGTGTTTCATGTCCGAGTACTTAATTTATGGGTGATTCTGATCAGAGTACTTCATTTATGGGTTGTAACCATTAAAGAAAACACCACAAAGCATCGTACCCTACTGCGAGAAGTGCTTCTTATCTGAGTACTTTATTCATGGGTGGTAACCATTAAAGAAAACACCACAAAGCATTATTTCCTACTAAGATGTATTTCTGATCATAGTACTTCATTTATGAGTGTTAGTCTTTCAAGAAAACTTCACAAAACACCATATCTTACCACGAGAAGAGTTTATTCTTCGAGTGCTTCATTTAAGTGTTATAAACATTCATTTAAAAACAACGAAGAAGCATAGATACCAATCTAAGTGTTTCATGTCCGTGTACTTAATTTATGAGTGATTCTGATCATAGTACTTCATTTATGGGTGGTAACCTTTAAAGAAAACACCACAAAGCATCGTACCCTACTGCGAGATGTGTTTATTATCTGAGTACTTCATTGATGGGTAGTAACCATTAAAGAAAACACCATAAAGCATCATATTCTACTAAGAAGTATTTCTGATCGTAGTACTTCATTTATGAGAGGTACTCTTTCAAGAAAACTTCACAAAACATCATATCTTACCACGAGAAGAGTTTATTCTTCGAGTACTTCATTTAAGTGTTGTTACCATTCATTGAAACACAACAAACAAGTATCGAGTACCACTCTAAGTGCTCCATTACCGAGTAATTAATTTATGAGTGATTATGATCATAGTGCTTCATTTATGGGTGATAACCATTAAAGAAAACATCACAAAGCTTCTTACCCTAAAGCGAGAAGTGTTTCTTATCTGAGTACTTCATTTATGAGTTGTAACCATTAATGAAAACACAACAAAGCATCATATCCTACTAAGAAGTGTTTCTGATCATTGTACTTCAATTATTAGTAGTAACCTTTCAAGAACCCTCTACAAAGCATTATATTTTACTACGAAAAGAGTTTCTCCTTCGAGTACTTCATTTATGTGTTGTAACCATTCACTAAAACACAACGAAGAAGATTCGGGTACCACTCTATGTGTTTCATGTCCGAGTACTTAATTTATGGGTGATTCTGATCAGAGTACTTCATTTATGGGTTGTAACCATTAAAGAAAACACCACAAAGCATCGTACCCTACTGCGAGAAGTGCTTCTTATCTGAGTACTTTATTCATGGGTGGTAACCATTAAAGAAAACACCACAAAGCATTATTTCCTACTAAGATGTATTTCTGATCATAGTACTTCATTTATGAGTGTTAGTCTTTCAAGAAAACTTCACAAAACACCATATCTTACCACGAGAAGAGTTTATTCTTCGAGTGCTTCATTTAAGTGTTATAAACATTCATTTAAAAACAACGAAGAAGCATAGATACCACTCTAAGTGTTTCATTTCCGTGTACTTAATTTATGAGTGATTCTGATCATAGTACTTCATTTATAGGTGGTAACCTTTAAAGAAAACACCACAAAGCATCGTACCCTACTGCGAGAAGTGTTTCTTATCTGAGTAGTTCATTCATGGGTGGTAACCATTCAAGAAAACACCACAAAGCATCATATCCTACTAAGAAGTGTTTCTGATCATTGTACTTCATTTATGAGTGGTGACCTTTCAAAAACACTCTACAAAGCATTATATTTTACTACGAAAAGAGTTTCTCCTCCGAGTATTTCATTTAAATGTTGTAACCATTCACTAAAACACAACAAAGAAGCATCGAGTGCCACTCTATGTGTTTCATGTCCGTGTACTTAATTTATGAGTGATTCTGATCATAGTACTTCATTTATGGGTTGTAACCATTAAAGAAAACACCACAAAGCATCGTACCCTACTGCGAGAAGTGCTTCTTATCTGAGTACTTTATTCATGGGTGGTAAACATTAAAGAAAACACAACAAAGCATCATTTCCTACTAAGATGTATTTTTGATCATAGTACTTAATTTATGAGTGTTAGTCTTTCAAGAAAACTTCACAAAACACCATATCTTACCACGAGAAGAGTTTATTCTTCGAGTGCTTCATTTAAGTGTTATAAACATTCATTTAAAAACAACGAAGAAGCATAGATACCACTCTAAGTGTTTCATTTCCGTGTACTTAATTTATGAGTGATTCTGATCATAGTACTTCATTTATAGGTGGTAAACTTTAAAGAAAACACCACAAAGCATCGTACCCTACTGCCAGAAGTGTTTATTATCTGAGTACTTCATTCATGGGTGGTAACAATTAAAGAAAATACCATAAAGCATCATATCCTACTAAGAAGTATTTCTGATCAGAGTACTTCATTTATGAATGTTAGTCTTTCAAGAAAACTTCACAAAACACCATATCTTACCACGAGAAGAGTTTATTCTTCGAGTGCTTCATTTAAGTGTTACAACCATTCATTTAAAAACAACGAAGAAGCATAGATACCAATCTAAGTGTTTCATGTCCGTGTACTTAATTTATGAGTGATTCTGATCATAGTACTTCATTTATGGGTGGTAACCTTTAAAGAAAACACCACAAAGCATCGTACCCTACTGCGAGATGTGTTTATTATCTGAGTACTTCATTCATGGGTAGTAACCATTAAAGAAAACACCATAAAGCATCATATTCTACTAAGAAGTATTTCTGATCGTAGTACTTCATTTATGAGAGGTACTCTTTCAAGAAAACTTCACAAAACATCATATCTTACCACGAGAAGAGTTTATTCTTCGAGTACTTCATTTAAGTGTTGTAACCATTCATTGAAACACAACAAACAAGTATCGAGTACCACTCTAAGTGCTCCATTACCGAGTAATTAATTTATGAGCGATTATGATCATAGTGCTTCATTTATGGGTGATAACCATTAAAGAAAACATCACAAAGCTTCTTACCCTAAAGCGAGAAGTGTTTCTTATCTGAGTACTTCATTTATGGGTTGTAACCATTAATGAAAACATAACAAAGCATCATAACCTACTAAGAAGTGTTTCTGATCATTGTACTTCAATTATTAGTAGTAACCTTTCAAGAACCCTCTACAAAGCATTATATTTTACTACGAAAAGAGTTTCTCCTTCGAGTACTTCATTTATGTGTTGTAACCATTCACTAAAACACAACGGAGAAGATACGGGTACCACTCTATGTGTTTCATGTCCGAGTACTTAATTTATGGGTGATTCTGATCAGAGTACTTCATTTATGGGTTGTAACCATTAAAGAAAACACCACAAAGCATCGTACCCTACTGCGAGAAGTGCTTCTTATCTGAGTACTTTATTCATGGGTGGTAACCATTAAAGAAAACACCACAAAGCATTATTTCCTACTAAGATGTATTTCTGATCATAGTACTTCATTTATGAGTGTTAGTCTTTCAAGAAAACTTCACAAAACACCATATCTTACCACGAGAAGAGTTTATTCTTCGAGTGCTTCATTTAAGTGTTATAAACATTCATTTAAAAACAACGAAGAAGCATAGATACCACTCTAAGTGTTTCATTTCCGTGTACTTAATTTATGAGTGATTCTGATCATAGTACTTCATTTATAGGTGGTAACCTTTAAAGAAAACACCACAAAGCATCGTACCCTACTGCGAGATGTGTTTCTTATTTGAGTAGTTCATTCATGGGTGGTAACCATTCAAGAAAACACCACAAAGCATCATATCCTACTAAGAAGTGTTTCTGATCATTGTACTTCATTTATGAGTGGTGACCTTTCAAAAACACTCTACAAAGCATTATATTTTACTACGAAAAGGGTTTCTCCTCCCAGTATTTCATTTAAATGTTGTAACCATTCACTAAAACACAACAAAGAAGCATCGAGTACCACTCTATGTGTTTCATGTCCGTGTACTTAATTTATGAGTGATTCTGATCATAGTACTTCATTTATGGGTTTTAACCATTAAATAAAACACCACAAAGCATCGTACCCTACTGCGAGAAGTGCTTCTTATCTGAGTACTTTATTCATGGGTGGTAAACATTAAAGAAAACACAACAAAGCATCATTTCCTACTAAGATGTATTTTTTATCATAGTACTTAATTTATGAGTGTTAGTCTTTCAAGAAAACTTCACAAAACACCATATCTTACCACGAGAAGAGTTTATTCTTCGAGTGCTTCATTTAAGTGTTATAAACATTCATTTAAAAACGACGAAGAAGCATAGATACCAATCTAAGTGTTTCATGTCCGTGTACTTAATTTATGAGTGATTCTGATCATAGTACTTCATTTATGGGTGGTAACCTTTAAAGAAAACACCACAAAGCATCGTACCCTACTGCGAGATGTGTTTATTATCTGAGTACTTCATTCATGGGTAGTAACCATTAAAGAAAACACCATAAAGCATCATATTCTACTAAGAAGTATTTCTGATCGTAGTACTTCATTTATGAGAGGTACTCTTTCAAGAAAACTTCAAAAAACATCATATCTTACCACGAGAAGAGTTTATTCTTCGAGTACTTCATTTAAGTGTTGTAACCATTCATTGAAACACAACAAACAAGTATCGAGTACCACTCTAAGTGCTCCATTACCGAGTAATTAATTTATGAGTGATTATGATCATAGTGCTTCATTTATGGGTGATAACCATTAAAGAAAACATCACAAAGCTTCTTACCCTAAAGCGAGAAGTGTTTCTTATCTGAGTACTTCATTTATGGGTTGTAATCATTAATGAAAACACAACAAAGCATCATATCCTACTAAGAAGTGTTTCTGATCATTGTACTTCAATTATTAGTAGTAACCTTTCAAGAACCCTCTACAAAGCATTATATTTTACTACGAAAAGAGTTTCTCCTTCGAGTACTTCATTTATGTGTTGTAACCATTCACTAAAACACAACGAACAAGATTCGGGTACCACTCTATGTGTTTCATGTCCGAGTACTTAATTTATGGGTGATTCTGATCAGAGTACTTCATTTATGAGTTGTAACCATTAAAGAAAACACCACAAAGCATCGTACCCTACTGCGAGAAGTGCTTCTTATCTGAGTACTTTATTCATGGGTGGTAACCATTAAAGAAAACACCACAAAGCATTATTTCCTACTAAGATGTATTTCTGATCATAGTACTTCATTTATGAGTGTTAGTCTTTCAAGAAAACTTCACAAAACACCATATCTTACCACGAGAAGAGTTTATTCTTCGAGTGCTTCATTTAAGTGTTATAAACATTCATTTAAAAACAACGAAGAAGCATAGATACCAATCTAAGTGTTTCATTTCCGTGTACTTAATTTATGAGTGATTCTGATCATAGTACTTCATTTATGGGTGGTAACCTTTAAAGAAAACACCACAAAGCATCGTACCCTACTGCGAGATGTGTTTATTATCTGAGTACTTCATTCTTGGGTAGTAACCATTAAAGAAAACACCATAAAGCACCATATTCTACTAAGAAGTATTTCTGATCGTAGTACTTCATTTATGAGAGGTACTCTTTCAAGAAAACTTCACAAAACATCATATATTACCACGAGAAGAGTTTATTCTTCGAGTACTTCATTTAAGTGTTGTAACCATTCATTGAAACACAACAAACAAGTATCGAGTACCACTCTAAGTGCTCCATTACCGAGTAATTAATTTATGAGTGATTATGATCATAGTGCTTCATTTATGGGTGATAACCATTAAAGAAAACATCACAAAGCTTCTTACCCTAAAGCGAGAAGTGTTTCTTATCTGAGTACTTCATTTATGGGTTGTAATCATTAATGAAAACACAACAAAGCATCATATCCTACTAAGAAGTGTTTCTGATCATTGTACTTCAATTATTAGTAGTAACCTTTCAAGAACCCTCTACAAAGCATTATATTTTACTACGAAAAGAGTTTCTCCTTCGAGTACTTCATTTATGTGTTGTAACCATTCACTAAAACACAACGAAGAAGATTCGGGTACCACTCTATGTGTTTCATGTCCGAGTACTTAATTTATGGGTGATTCTGATCAGAGTACTTCATTTATGGGTTGTAACCATTAAAGAAAACACCACAAAGCATCGTACCCTACTGCGAGAAGTGCTTCTTATCTGAGTACTTTATTCATGGGTGGTAACCATTAAAGAAAACACCACAAAGCATTATTTCCTACTAAGATGTATTTCTGATCATAGTACTTCATTTATGAGTGTTAGTCTTTCAAGAAAACTTCACAAAACACCATATCTTACCACGAGAAGAGTTTATTCTTCGAGTGCTTCATTTAAGTGTTATAAACATTCATTTAAAAACAACGAAGAAGCATAGATACCAATCTAAGTGTTTCATGTCCGTGTACTTAATTTATGAGTGATTCTGATCATAGTACTTCATTTATGGGTGGTAACCTTTAAAAAAAACACCACAAAGCATCGTACCCTACTGCGAGATGTGTTTATTATCTGAGTACTTCATTCATGGGTAGTAACCATTAAAGAAAACACCATAAAGCATCATATTCTACTAAGAAGTATTTCTGATCGTAGTACTTCATTTATGAGAGGTACTCTTTCAAGAAAACTTCACAAAACATCATATCTTACCACGAGAAGAGTTTATTCTTCGAGTACTTCATTTAAGTGTTGTAACCATTCATTGAAACACAACAAACAAGTATCGAGTACCACTCTAAGTGCTCCATTACCGAGTAATTAATTTATGAGTGATTATGATCATAGTGCTTCATTTATGGGTGATAACCATTAAAGAAAACATCACAAAGCTTCTTACCCTAAAGCGAGAAGTGTTTCTTATCTGAGTACTTCATTTATGAGTTGTAACCATTAATGAAAACACAACAAAGCATCATATCCTACTAAGAAGTGTTTCTGATCATTGTACTTCAATTATTAGTAGTAACCTTTCAAGAACCCTCTACAAAGCATTATATTTTACTACGAAAAGAGTTTCTCCTTCGAGTACTTCATTTATGTGTTGTAACCATTCACTAAAACACAACGAAGAAGATTCGGGTACCACTCTATGTGTTTCATGTCCGAGTACTTAATTTATGGGTGATTCTGATCAGAGTACTTCATTTATGGGTTGTAACCATTAAAGAAAACACCACAAAGCATCGTACCCTACTGCGAGAAGTGCTTCTTATCTGAGTACTTTATTCATGGGTGGTAACCATTAAAGAAAACACCACAAAGCATTATTTCCTACTAAGATGTATTTCTGATCATAATACTTCATTTATGAGTGTTAGTCTTTCAAGAAAACTTCACAAAACACCATATCTTACCACGAGAAGAGTTTATTCTTCGAGTGCTTCATTTAAGTGTTATAAACATTCATTTAAAAACAACGAAGAAGCATAGATACCACTCTAAGTGTTTCATTTCCGTGTACTTAATTTATGAGTGATTCTGATCATAGTACTTCATTTATAGGTGGTAACCTTTAAAGAAAACACCACAAAGCATCGTACCCTACTGCGAGAAGTGTTTCTTATCTGAGTAGTTCATTCATGGGTGGTAACCATTCAAGAAAACACCACAAAGCATCATATCCTACTAAGAAGTGTTTCTGATCATTGTACTTCATTTATGAGTGGTGACCTTTCAAAAACACTCTACAAAGCATTATATTTTACTACGAAAAGAGTTTCTCCTCCGAGTATTTCATTTAAATGTTGTAACCATTCACTAAAACACAACAAAGAAGCATCGAGTACCACTCTATGTGTTTCATGTCCGTGTACTTAATTTATGAGTGATTCTGATCATAGTACTTCATTTATGGGTTGTAACCATTAAAGAAAACACCACAAAGCATCGTACCCTACTGCGAGAAGTGCTTCTTATCTGAGTACTTTATTCATGGGTGGTAAACATTAAAGAAAACACAACAAAGCATCATTTCCTACTAAGATGTATTTTTGATCATAGTACTTAATTTATGAGTGTTAGTCTTTCAAGAAAACTTCACAAAACACCATATCTTACCACGAGAAGAGTTTATTCTTCGAGTGCTTCATTTAAGTGTTATAAACATTCATTTAAAAACAACGAAGAAGCATAGATACCACTCTAAGTGTTTCATTTCCGTGTACTTAATTTATGAGTGATTCTGATCATAGTACTTCATTTATAGGTGGTAAACTTTAAAGAAAACACCACAAAGCATCGTACCATACTGCCAGAAGTGTTTATTATCTGAGTACTTCATTCATGGGTGGTAACAATTAAAGAAAATACCATAAAGCATCATATCCTACTAAGAAGTATTTCTGATCAGAGTACTTAATTTATGAATGTTAGTCTTTCAAGAAAACTTCACAAAACACCATATCTTACCACGAGAAGAGTTTATTCTTCGAGTGCTTCATTTAAGTGTTATAAACATTCATTTAAAAACAACGAAGAAGCATAGATACCAATCTAAGTGTTTCATGTCCGTGTACTTAATTTATGAGTGATTCTGATCATAGTACTTCATTTATGGGTGGTAACCTTTAAAGAAAACACCAAAAAGCATCGTACCCTACTGCGAGATGTGTTTATTATCTGAGTACTTCATTCATGGGTAGTAACCATTAAAGAAAACACCATAAAGCATCATATTCTACTAAGAAGTATTTCTGATCGTAGTACTTCATTTATGAGAGGTACTCTTTCAAGAAAACTTCACAAAACATCATATCTTACCACGAGAAGAGTTTATTCTTCGAGTACTTCATTTAAGTGTTGTAACCATTCATTGAAACACAACAAACAAGTATCGAGTACCACTCTAAGTGCTCCATTACCGAGTAATTAATTTATGAGTGATTATGATCATAGTGCTTCATTTATGGGTGATAACCATTAAAGAAAACATCACAAAGCTTCTTACCCTAAAGCGAGAAGTGTTTCTTATCTGAGTACTTCATTTATGAGTTGTAACCATTAATGAAAACACAACAAAGCATCATATCCTACTAAGAAGTGTTTCTGATCATTGTACTTCAATTATTAGTAGTAACCTTTCAAGAACCCTCTACAAAGCATTATATTTTACTACGAAAAGAGTTTCTCCTTCGAGTACTTCATTTATGTGTTGTAACCATTCACTAAAACACAACGAAGAAGATTCGGGTACCACTCTATGTGTTTCATGTCCGAGTACTTAATTTATGGGTGATTCTGATCAGAGTACTTCATTTATGGGTTGTAACCATTAAAGAAAACACCACAAAGCATCGTACCCTACTGCCAGAAGTGTTTATTATCTGAGTACTTCATTCATGGGTGGTAACAATTAAAGAAAATACCATAAAGCATCATATCCTACTAAGAAGTATTTCTGATCAGAGTACTTCATTTATGAATGTTAGTCTTTCAAGAAAACTTCACAAAACACCATATCTTACCACGAGAAGAGTTTATTCTTCGAGTGCTTCATTTAAGTGTTATAAACATTCATTTAAAAACAACGAAGAAGCATAGATACCACTCTAAGTGTTTCATTTCCGTGTACTTAATTTATGAGTGATTCTGATCATAGTACTTCATTTATAGGTGGTAAACTTTAAAGAAAACACCACAAAGCATCGTACCCTACTGCCAGAAGTGTTTATTATCTGAGTACTTCATTCATGGGTGGTAACAATTAAAGAAAATACCATAAAGCATCATATCCTACTAAGAAGTATTTCTGATCAGAGTACTTAATTTATGAATGTTAGTCTTTCAAGAAAACTTCACAAAACACCATATCTTACCACGAGAAGAGTTTATTCTTCGAGTGCTTCATTTAAGTGTTATAAACATTCATTTAAAAACAACGAAGAAGCATAGATACCAATCTAAGTGTTTCATGTCCGTGTACTTAATTTATGAGTGATTCTGATCATAGTACTTCATTTATGGGTGGTAACCTTTAAAGAAAACACCAAAAAGCATCGTACCCTACTGCGAGATGTGTTTATTATCTGAGTACTTCATTCATGGGTAGTAACCATTAAAGAAAACACCATAAAGCATCATATTCTACTAAGAAGTATTTCTGATCGTAGTACTTCATTTATGAGAGGTACTCTTTCAAGAAAACTTCACAAAACATCATATCTTACCACGAGAAGAGTTTATTCTTCGAGTACTTCATTTAAGTGTTGTAACCATTCATTGAAACACAACAAACAAGTATCGAGTACCACTCTAAGTGCTCCATTACCGAGTAATTAATTTATGAGCGATTATGATCATAGTGCTTCATTTATGGGTGATAACCATTAAAGAAAACATCACAAAGCTTCTTACCCTAAAGCGAGAAGTGTTTCTTATCTGAGTACTTCATTTATGGGTTGTAACCATTAATGAAAACACAACAAAGCATCATATCCTACTAAGAAGTGTTTCTGATCATTGTACTTCAATTATTAGTAGTAACCTTTCAAGAACCCAATACAAAGCATTATATTTTACTACGAAAAGAGTTTCTCCTTCGAGTACTTCATTTATGTGTTGTAACCATTCACTAAAACACAACGGAGAAGATACGGGTACCGCTCTATGTGTTTCATGTCCGAGTACTTAATTTATGGGTGATTCTGATCATAGTACTTCATTTATGGGTTGTAACCATTAAAGAAAACACCACAAAGCATCGTACCCTACTGCGAGAAGTGCTTCTTATCTGAGTACTTTATTCATGGGTGGTAAACATTAAAGAAAACACAACAAAGCATCATTTCCTACTAAGATGTATTTTTGATCATAGTACTTAATTTATGAGTGTTAGTCTTTCAAGAAAACTTCACAAAACACCATATCTTACCACGAGAAGAGTTTATTCTTCGAGTGCTTCATTTAAGTGTTATAAACATTCATTTAAAAACAACGAAGAAGCATAGATACCACTCTAAGTGTTTCATTTCCGTGTACTTAATTTATGAGTGATTCTGATCATAGTACTTCATTTATAGGTGGTAAACTTTAAAGAAAACACCACAAAGCATCGTACCCTACTGCCAGAAGTGTTTATTATCTGAGTACTTCATTCATGGGTGGTAACAATTAAAGAAAATACCATAAAGCATCATATCCTACTAAGAAGTATTTCTGATCAGAGTACTTCATTTATGAATGTTAGTCTTTCAAGAAAACTTCACAAAACACCTATCTTACCACGAGAAGAGTTTATTCTTCGAGTGCTTCATTTAAGTGTTACAACCATTCATTTAAAAACAACGAAGAAGCATAGATACCACTCTAAGTGTTTCATTTCCGTGTACTTAATTTATGAGTGATTCTGATCATAGTACTTCATTTATAGGTGGTAACCTTTAAAGAAAACACCACAAAGCATCGTACCCTACTGCGAGATGTGTTTCTTATCTGAGTAGTTCATTCATGGGTGGTAACCATTCAAGAAAACACCACAAAGCATCATATCCTACTAAGAAGTGTTTCTGATCATTGTACTTCATTTATGAGTGGTGACCTTTCAAAAACACTCTACAAAGCATTATATTTTACTACGAAAAGGGTTTCTCCTCCCAGTATTTCATTTAAATGTTGTAACCATTCACTAAAACACAACAAAGAAGCATCGAGTACCACTCTATGTGTTTCATGTCCGTGTACTTAATTTATGAGTGATTCTGATCATAGTACTTCATTTATGGGTTGTAACCATTAAAGAAAACACCACAAAGCATCGTACCCTACTGCGAGAAGTGCTTCTTATCTGAGTACTTTATTCATGGGTGGTAAACATTAAAGAAAACACAACAAAGCATCATTTCCTACTAAGATGTATTTTTGATCATAGTACTTAATTTATGAGTGTTAGTCTTTCAAGAAAACTTCACAAAACACCATATCTTACCACGAGAAGAGTTTATTCTTCGAGTGCTTCATTTAAGTGTTACAACCATTCATTTAAAAACAACGAAGAAGCATAGATACCAATCTAAGTGTTTCATGTCCGTGTACTTAATTTATGAGTGATTCTGATCATAGTACTTCATTTATGGGTTTTAACCATTAAAGAAAACACCACAAAGCATCGTACCCTACTGCGAGAAGTGCTTCTTATCTGAGTACTTTATTCATGGGTGGTAAACATTAAAGAAAACACAACAAAGCATCATTTCCTACTAAGATGTATTTTTGATCATAGTACTTAATTTATGAGTGTTAGTCTTTCAAGAAAACTTCACAAAACACCATATCTTACCACGAGAAGAGTTTATTCTTCGAGTGCTTCATTTAAGTGTTATAAACATTCATTTAAAAACAACGAAGAAGCATAGATACCAATCTAAGTGTTTCATGTCCGTGTACTTAATTTATGAGTGATTCTGATCATAGTACTTCATTTATGGGTGGTAACCTTTAAAGAAAACACCACAAAGCATCGTACCCTACTGCGAGATGTGTTTATTATCTGAGTACTTCATTCATGGGTAGTAACCATTAAAGAAAACACCATAAAGCACCATATTCTACTAAGAAGTATTTCTGATCGTAGTACTTCATTTATGAGAGGTACTCTTTCAAGAAAACTTCACAAAACATCATATCTTACCACGAGAAGAGTTTATTCTTCGAGTACTTCATTTAAGTGTTGTAACCATTCATTGAAACACAACAAACAAGTATCGAGTACCACTCTAAGTGCTCCATTACCGAGTAATTAATTTATGAGTGATTATGATCATAGTGCTTCATTTATGGGTGATAACCATTAAAGAAAACATCACAAAGCTTCTTACCCTAAATCGAGAAGTGTTTCTTATCTGAGTACTTCATTTATGGGTTGTAATCATTAATGAAAACACAACAAAGCATCATATCCTACTAAGAAGTGTTTCTGATCATTGTACTTCAATTATTAGTAGTAACCTTTCAAGAACCCTCTACAAAGCATTATATTTTACTACGAAAAGAGTTTCTCCTTCGAGTACTTCATTTATGTGTTGTAACCATTCACTAAAACACAACGAACAAGATTCGGGTACCACTCTATGTGTTTCATGTCCGAGTACTTAATTTATGGGTGATTCTGATCAGAGTACTTCATTTATGGGTTGTAACCATTAAAGAAAACACCACAAAGCATCGTACCCTACTGCGAGAAGTGCTTCTTATCTGAGTACTTTATTCATGGGTGGTAAACATTAAAGAAAACACAACAAAGCATCATTTCCTACTAAGATGTATTTTTGATCATAGTACTTAATTTATGAGTGTTTGTCTTTCAAGAAAACTTCACAAAACACCATATCTTACCACGAGAAGAGTTTATTCTTCGAGTGCTTCATTTAAGTGTTATAAACATTCATTTAAAAACAACGAAGAAGCATAGATACCACTCTAAGTGTTTCATTTCCGTGTACTTAATTTATGAGTGATTCTGATCATAGTACTTCATTTATAGGTGGTAAACTTTAAAGAAAACACCACAAAGCATCGTACCGTACTGCCAGAAGTGTTTATTATCTGAGTACTTCATTCATGGGTGGTAACAATTAAAGAAAATACCATAAAGCATCATATCCTACTAAGAAGTATTTCTGATCAGAGTACTTCATTTATGAATGTTAGTCTTTCAAGAAAACTTCACAAAACACCTATCTTACCACGAGAAGAGTTTATTCTTCGAGTGCTTCATTTAAGTGTTACAACCATTCATTTAAAAACAACGAAGAAGCATAGATACCACTCTAAGTGTTTCATTTCCGTGTACTTAATTTATGAGTGATTCTGATCATAGTACTTCATTTATAGGTGGTAACCTTTAAAGAAAACACCACAAAGCATCGTACCCTACTGCGAGATGTGTTTCTTATCTGAGTAGTTCATTCATGGGTGGTAACCATTCAAGAAAACACCACAAAGCATCATATCCTACTAAGAAGTGTTTCTGATCATTGTACTTCATTTATGAGTGGTGACCTTTCAAAAACACTCTACAAAGCATTATATTTTACTACGAAAAGGGTTTCTCCTCCCAGTATTTCATTTAAATGTTGTAACCATTCACTAAAACACAACAAAGAAGCATCGAGTACCACTCTATGTGTTTCATGTCCGTGTACTTAATTTATGAGTGATTCTGATCATAGTACTTCATTTATGGGTTGTAACCATTAAAGAAAACACCACAAAGCATCGTACCCTACTGCGAGAAGTGCTTCTTATCTGAGTACTTTATTCATGGGTGGTAAACATTAAAGAAAACACAACAAAGCATCATTTCCTACTAAGATGTATTTTTGATCATAGTACTTAATTTATGAGTGTTAGTCTTTCAAGAAAACTTCACAAAACACCATATCTTACCACGAGAAGAGTTTATTCTTCGAGTGCTTCATTTAAGTGTTACAACCATTCATTTAAAAACAACGAAGAAGCATAGATACCAATCTAAGTGTTTCATGTCCGTGTACTTAATTTATGAGTGATTCTGATCATAGTACTTCATTTATGGGTTTTAACCATTAAAGAAAACACCACAAAGCATCGTACCCTACTGCGAGAAGTGCTTCTTATCTGAGTACTTTATTCATGGGTGGTAAACATTAAAGAAAACACAACAAAGCATCATTTCCTACTAAGATGTATTTTTGATCATAGTACTTAATTTATGAGTGTTAGTCTTTCAAGAAAACTTCACAAAACACCATATCTTACCACGAGAAGAGTTTATTCTTCGAGTGCTTCATTTAAGTGTTATAAACATTCATTTAAAAACAACGAAGAAGCATAGATACCAATCTAAGTGTTTCATGTCCGTGTACTTAATTTATGAGTGATTCTGATCATAGTACTTCATTTATGGGTGGTAACCTTTAAAGAAAACACCACAAAGCATCGTACCCTACTGCGAGATGTGTTTATTATCTGAGTACTTCATTCATGGGTAGTAACCATTAAAGAAAACACCATAAAGCACCATATTCTACTAAGAAGTATTTCTGATCGTAGTACTTCATTTATGAGAGGTACTCTTTCAAGAAAACTTCACAAAACATCATATCTTACCACGAGAAGAGTTTATTCTTCGAGTACTTCATTTAAGTGTTGTAACCATTCATTGAAACACAACAAACAAGTATCGAGTACCACTCTAAGTGCTCCATTACCGAGTAATTAATTTATGAGTGATTATGATCATAGTGCTTCATTTATGGGTGATAACCATTAAAGAAAACATCACAAAGCTTCTTACCCTAAATCGAGAAGTGTTTCTTATCTGAGTACTTCATTTATGGGTTGTAATCATTAATGAAAACACAACAAAGCATCATATCCTACTAAGAAGTGTTTCTGATCATTGTACTTCAATTATTAGTAGTAACCTTTCAAGAACCCTCTACAAAGCATTATATTTTACTACGAAAAGAGTTTCTCCTTCGAGTACTTCATTTATGTGTTGTAACCATTCACTAAAACACAACGAACAAGATTCGGGTACCACTCTATGTGTTTCATGTCCGAGTACTTAATTTATGGGTGATTCTGATCAGAGTACTTCATTTATGGGTTGTAACCATTAAAGAAAACACCACAAAGCATCGTACCCTACTGCGAGAAGTGCTTCTTATCTGAGTACTTTATTCATGGGTGGTAACCATTAAAGAAAACACCACAAAGCATTATTTCCTACTAAGATGTATTTCTGATCATAGTACTTCATTTATGAGTGTTAGTCTTTCAAGAAAACTTCACAAAACACCATATCTTACCACGAGAAGAGTTTATTCTTCGAGTGCTTCATTTAAGTGTTATAAACACTCATTTAAAAACAACGAAGAAGCATAGATACCAATCTAAGTGTTTCATGTCCGTGTACTTAATTTATGAGTGATTCTGATCATAGTACTTCATTTATGGGTGGTAACCTTTAAAAAAAACACCACAAAGCATCGTACCCTACTGCGAGATGTGTTTATTATCTGAGTACTTCATTCATGGGTAGTAACCATTAAAGAAAACACCATAAAGCATCATATTCTACTAAGAAGTATTTCTGATCGTAGTACTTCATTTATGAGAGGTACTCTTTCAAGAAAACTTCACAAAACATCATATCTTACCACGAGAAGAGTTTATTCTTCGAGTACTTCATTTAAGTGTTGTAACCATTCATTGAAACACAACAAACAAGTATCGAGTACCACTCTAAGTGCTCCATTACCGAGTAATTAATTTATGAGCGATTATGATCATAGTGCTTCATTTATGGGTGATAACCATTAAAGAAAACATCACAAAGCTTCTTACCCTAAAGCGAGAAGTGTTTCTTATCTGAGTACTTCATTTATGGGTTGTAACCATTAATGAAAACACAACAAAGCATCATATCCTACTAAGAAGTGTTTCTGATCATTGTACTTCAATTATTAGTAGTAACCTTTCAAGAACCCTCTACAAAGCATTATATTTTACTACGAAAAGAGTTTCTCCTTCGAGTACTTCATTTATGTGTTGTAACCATTCACTAAAACACAACGGAGAAGATACGGGTACCGCTCTATGTGTTTCATGTCCGAGTACTTAATTTATGGGTGATTCTGATCATAGTACTTCATTTATGGGTTGTAACCATTAAAGAAAACACCACAAAGCATCGTACCCTACTGCGAGAAGTGCTTCTTATCTGAGTACTTTATTCATGGGTGGTAAACATTAAAGAAAACACAACAAAGCATCATTTCCTACTAAGATGTATTTTTGATCATAGTACTTAATTTATGAGTGTTAGTCTTTCAAGAAAACTTCACAAAACACCATATCTTACCACGAGAAGAGTTTATTCTTCGAGTGCTTCATTTAAGTGTTATAAACATTCATTTAAAAACAACGAAGAAGCATAGATACCACTCTAAGTGTTTCATTTCCGTGTACTTAATTTATGAGTGATTCTGATCATAGTACTTCATTTATAGGTGGTAAACTTTAAAGAAAACACCACAAAGCATCGTACCCTACTGCCAGAAGTGTTTATTATCTGAGTACTTCATTCATGGGTGGTAACAATTAAAGAAAATACCATAAAGCATCATATCCTACTAAGAAGTATTTCTGATCAGAGTACTTCATTTATGAATGTTAGTCTTTCAAGAAAACTTCACAAAACACCTATCTTACCACGAGAAGAGTTTATTCTTCGAGTGCTTCATTTAAGTGTTACAACCATTCATTTAAAAACAACGAAGAAGCATAGATACCACTCTAAGTGTTTCATTTCCGTGTACTTAATTTATGAGTGATTCTGATCATAGTACTTCATTTATAGGTGGTAACCTTTAAAGAAAACACCACAAAGCATCGTACCCTACTGCGAGATGTGTTTCTTATCTGAGTAGTTCATTCATGGGTGGTAACCATTCAAGAAAACACCACAAAGCATCATATCCTACTAAGAAGTGTTTCTGATCATTGTACTTCATTTATGAGTGGTGACCTTTCAAAAACACTCTACAAAGCATTATATTTTACTACGAAAAGGGTTTCTCCTCCCAGTATTTCATTTAAATGTTGTAACCATTCACTAAAACACAACAAAGAAGCATCGAGTACCACTCTATGTGTTTCATGTCCGTGTACTTAATTTATGAGTGATTCTGATCATAGTACTTCATTTATGGGTTGTAACCATTAAAGAAAACACCACAAAGCATCGTACCCTACTGCGAGAAGTGCTTCTTATCTGAGTACTTTATTCATGGGTGGTAAACATTAAAGAAAACACAACAAAGCATCATTTCCTACTAAGATGTATTTTTGATCATAGTACTTAATTTATGAGTGTTAGTCTTTCAAGAAAACTTCACAAAACACCATATCTTACCACGAGAAGAGTTTATTCTTCGAGTGCTTCATTTAAGTGTTACAACCATTCATTTAAAAACAACGAAGAAGCATAGATACCAATCTAAGTGTTTCATGTCCGTGTACTTAATTTATGAGTGATTCTGATCATAGTACTTCATTTATGGGTTTTAACCATTAAAGAAAACACCACAAAGCATCGTACCCTACTGCGAGAAGTGCTTCTTATCTGAGTACTTTATTCATGGGTGGTAAACATTAAAGAAAACACAACAAAGCATCATTTCCTACTAAGATGTATTTTTGATCATAGTACTTAATTTATGAGTGTTAGTCTTTCAAGAAAACTTCACAAAACACCATATCTTACCACGAGAAGAGTTTATTCTTCGAGTGCTTCATTTAAGTGTTATAAACATTCATTTAAAAACAACGAAGAAGCATAGATACCAATCTAAGTGTTTCATGTCCGTGTACTTAATTTATGAGTGATTCTGATCATAGTACTTCATTTATGGGTGGTAACCTTTAAAGAAAACACCACAAAGCATCGTACCCTACTGCGAGATGTGTTTATTATCTGAGTACTTCATTCATGGGTAGTAACCATTAAAGAAAACACCATAAAGCACCATATTCTACTAAGAAGTATTTCTGATCGTAGTACTTCATTTATGAGAGGTACTCTTTCAAGAAAACTTCACAAAACATCATATCTTACCACGAGAAGAGTTTATTCTTCGAGTACTTCATTTAAGTGTTGTAACCATTCATTGAAACACAACAAACAAGTATCGAGTACCACTCTAAGTGCTCCATTACCGAGTAATTAATTTATGAGTGATTATGATCATAGTGCTTCATTTATGGGTGATAACCATTAAAGAAAACATCACAAAGCTTCTTACCCTAAAGCGAGAAGTGTTTCTTATCTGAGTACTTCATTTATGGGTTGTAATCATTAATGAAAACACAACAAAGCATCATATCCTACTAAGAAGTGTTTCTGATCATTGTACTTCAATTATTAGTAGTAACCTTTCAAGAACCCTCTACAAAGCATTATATTTTACTACGAAAAGAGTTTCTCCTTCGAGTACTTCATTTATGTGTTGTAACCATTCACTAAAACACAACGAAGAAGATTCGGGTACCACTCTATGTGTTTCATGTCCGAGTACTTAATTTATGGGTGATTCTGATCAGAGTACTTCATTTATGGGTTGTAACCATTAAAGAAAACACCACAAAGCATCGTACCCTACTGCGAGAAGTGCTTCTTATCTGAGTACTTTATTCATGGGTGGTAACCATTAAAGAAAACACCACAAAGCATTATTTCCTACTAAGATGTATTTCTGATCAGAGTACTTCATTTATGAGTGTTAGTCTTTCAAGAAAACTTCACAAAACACCATATCTTACCACGAGAAGAGTTTATTCTTCGAGTGCTTCATTTAAGTGTTATAAACATTCATTTAAAAACAACGAAGAAGCATAGATACCACTCTAAGTGTTTCATGTCCGTGTACTTAATTTATGAGTGATTCTGATCATAGTACTTCATTTATGGGTGGTAACCTTTAAAAAAAACACCACAAAGCATCGTACCCTACTGCGAGATGTGTTTATTATCTGAGTACTTCATTCATGGGTAGTAACCATTAAAGAAAACACCATAAAGCATCATATTCTACTAAGAAGTATTTCTGATCGTAGTACTTCATTTATGAGAGGTACTCTTTCAAGAAAACTTCACAAAACATCATATCTTACCACGAGAAGAGTTTATTCTTCGAGTACTTCATTTAAGTGTTGTAACCATTCATTGAAACACAACAAACAAGTATCGAGTACCACTCTAAGTGCTCCATTACCGAGTAATTAATTTATGAGCGATTATGATCATAGTGCTTCATTTATGGGTGATAACCATTAAAGAAAACATCACAAAGCTTCTTACCCTAAAGCGAGAAGTGTTTCTTATCTGAGTACTTCATTTATGGGTTGTAACCATTAATGAAAACACAACAAAGCATCATATCCTACTAAGAAGTGTTTCTGATCATTGTACTTCAATTATTAGTAGTAACCTTTCAAGAACCCTCTACAAAGCATTATATTTTACTACGAAAAGAGTTTCTCCTTCGAGTACTTCATTTATGTGTTGTAACCATTCACTAAAACACAACGGAGAAGATACGGGTACCGCTCTATGTGTTTCATGTCCGAGTACTTAATTTATGGGTGATTCTGATCATAGTACTTCATTTATGGGTTGTAACCATTAAAGAAAACACCACAAAGCATCGTACCCTACTGCGAGAAGTGCTTCTTATCTGAGTACTTTATTCATGGGTGGTAAACATTAAAGAAAACACAACAAAGCATCATTTCCTACTAAGATGTATTTTTGATCATAGTACTTAATTTATGAGTGTTAGTCTTTCAAGAAAACTTCACAAAACACCATATCTTACCACGAGAAGAGTTTATTCTTCGAGTGCTTCATTTAAGTGTTATAAACATTCATTTAAAAACAACGAAGAAGCATAGATACCAATCTAAGTGTTTCATGTCCGTGTACTTAATTTATGAGTGATTCTCATCATAGTACTTCATTTATGGGTGGTAACCTTTAAAGAAAACACCACAAAGCATCGTACCCTACTGCCAGAAGTGTTTATTATCTGAGTACTTCATTCATGGGTGCTAACAATTAAAGAAAATACCATAAAGCATCATATCCTACTAAGAAGTATTTCTGATCAGAGTACTTCATTTATGAGTGTTAGTCTTTCAAGAAAACTTCACAAAACACCATATCTTACCACGAGAAGAGTTTATTCTTCGAGTGCTTCATTTAAGTGTTATAAACATTCATTTAAAAACAACGAAGAAGCATAGATACCACTCTAAGTGTTTCATTTCCGTGTACTTAATTTATGAGTGATTCTGATCATAGTACTTCATTTATAGGTGGTAACCTTTAAAGAAAACACCACAAAGCATCGTACCCTACTGCGAGAAGTGTTTCTTATCTGAGTAGTTCATTCATGGGTGGTAACCATTAAAGAAAACACCATAAAGCATCATATTCTACTAAGAAGTATTTCTGATCGTAGTACTTCATTTATGAGAGGTACTCTTTCAAGAAAACTTCACAAAACATCATATCTTACCACGAGAATTGTTTATTCTTCGAGTACTTCATTTAAGTGTTGTAACCATTCATTGAAACACAACAAACAAGTATCGAGTACCAATCTAAGTGCTCCATTACCGAGTAATTAATTTATGAGTGATTATGATCATAGTGCTTCATTTATGGGTGATAACCATTAAAGAAAACATCACAAAGCTTCTTACCCTAAAGGGAGAAGTGTTTCTTATCTGAGTACTTCATTTATGGGTTGTAACCATTAATGAAAACACAACAAAGCATCATATCCTACTAAGAAGTGTTTCTGATCATTGTACTTCAATTATTAGTTGTAACCTTTCAAGAACCCTCTACAAAGCATTATATTTTACTACGAAAAGAGTTTCTCCTTCGAGTACTTCATTTATGTGTTGTAACCATTCACTAAAACACAACGGAGAAGATTCGGGTACCACTCTATGTGTTTCATGTCCGAGTACTTAATTTATGGGTGATTCTGATCAGAGTACTTCATTTATGGGTTGTAACCATTAAAGAAAACACCACAAAGCATCGTACCCTACTGCGAGAAGTGCTTCTTATCTGAGTACTTTATTCATGGGTGGTAACCATTAAAGAAAACACCACAAAGCATCATATCCTACTAAGATGTATTTCTGATCATAGTACTTCATTTATGAGTGTTAGTCTTTCAAGAAAACTTCACAAAACACCATATCTTACCACGAGAAGAGTTTATTCTTCGAGTGCTTCATTTAAGTGTTATAAACATTCATTTAAAAACAACGAAGAAGCATAGATACCAATCTAAGTGTTTCATGTCCGTGTACTTAATTTATGAGTGATTCTGATCATAGTACTTCATTTATGGGTGGTAACCTTTAAAGAAAACACCACAAAGCATCGTACCCTACTGCCAGAAGTGTTTATTATCTGAGTACTTCATTCATGGGTGCTAACAATTAAAGAAAATACCATAAAGCATCATATCCTACTAAGAAGTATTTCTGATCAGAGTACTTCATTTATGAGTGTTAGTCTTTCAAGAAAACTTCACAAAACACCATATCTTACCACGAGAAGAGTTTATTCTTCGAGTGCTTCATTTAAGTGTTATAAACATTCATTTAAAAACAACGAAGAAGCATAGATACCACTCTAAGTGTTTCATTTCCGTGTACTTAATTTATGAGTGATTCTGATCATAGTACTTCATTTATAGGTGGTAACCTTTAAAGAAAACACCACAAAGCATCGTACCCTACTGCGAGAAGTGTTTCTTATCTGAGTAGTTCATTCATGGGTGGTAACCATTAAAGAAAACACCATAAAGCATCATATTCTACTAAGAAGTATTTCTGATCGTAGTACTTCATTTATGAGAGGTACTCTTTCAAGAAAACTTCACAAAACATCATATCTTACCACGAGAAGAGTTTATTCTTCGAGTACTTCATTTAAGTGTTGTAACCATTCATTGAAACACAACAAACAAGTATCGAGTACCACTCTAAGTGCTCCATTACCGAGTAATTAATTTATGAGTGATTATGATCATAGTGCTTCATTTATGGGTGATAACCATTAAAGAAAACATCACAAAGCTTCTTACCCTAAAGCGAGAAGTGTTTCTTATCTGAGTACTTCATTTATGGGTTGTAACCATTAATGAAAACACAACAAAGCATCATATCCTACTAAGAAGTGTTTCTGATCATTGTACTTCAATTATTAGTTGTAACCTTTCAAGAACCCTCTACAAAGCATTATATTTTACTACGAAAAGAGTTTCTCCTTCGAGTACTTCATTTATGTGTTGTAACCATTCACTAAAACACAACGGAGAAGATTCGGGTACCACTCTATGTGTTTCATGTTCGAGTACTTAATTTATGGGTGATTCTGATCAGAGTACTTCATTTATGGGTTGTAACCATTAAAGAAAACACCACAAAGCATCGTACCCTACTGCGAGAAGTGCTTCTTATCTGAGTACTTTATTCATGGGTGGTAACCATTAAAGAAAACACCACAAAGCATCATATCCTACTAAGATGTATTTCTGATCATAGTACTTCATTTATGAGTGTTAGTCTTTCAAGAAAACTTCACAAAACACCATATCTTACCACGAGAAGAGTTTATTCTTCGAGTGCTTCATTTAAGTGTTATAAACATTCATTTAAAAACAACGAAGAAGCATAGATACCAATCTAAGTGTTTCATGTCCGTGTACTTAATTTATGAGTGATTCTGATCATAGTACTTCATTTATGAGTGGTAACCTTTAAAGAAAACACCACAAAGCATCGTACCCTACTGCCAGAAGTGTTTATTATCTGAGTACTTCATTCATGGGTGCTAACAATTAAAGAAAATACCATAAAGCATCATATCCTACTAAGAAGTATTTCTGATCAGAGTACTTCATTTATGAGTGTTAGTCTTTCAAGAAAACTTCACAAAACACCATATCTTACCACGAGAAGAGTTTATTCTTCGAGTGCTTCATTTAAGTGTTATAAACATTCATTTAAAAACAACGAAGAAGCATAGATACCACTCTAAGTGTTTCATTTCCGTGTACTTAATTTATGAGTGATTCTGATCATAGTACTTCATTTATAGGTGGTAACCTTTAAAGAAAACACCACAAAGCATCGTACCCTACTGCGAGAAGTGTTTCTTATCTGAGTAGTTCATTCATGGGTGGTAACCATTAAAGAAAACACCATAAAGCATCATATTCTACTAAGAAGTATTTCTGATCGTAGTACTTCATTTATGAGAGGTACTCTTTCAAGAAAACTTCACAAAACATCATATCTTACCACGAGAATTGTTTATTCTTCGAGTACTTCATTTAAGTGTTGTAACCATTCATTGAAACACAACAAACAAGTATCGAGTACCAATCTAAGTGCTCCATTACCGAGTAATTAATTTATGAGTGATTATGATCATAGTGCTTCATTTATGGGTGATAACCATTAAAGAAAACATCACAAAGCTTCTTACCCTAAAGGGAGAAGTGTTTCTTATCTGAGTACTTCATTTATGGGTTGTAACCATTAATGAAAACACAACAAAGCATCATATCCTACTAAGAAGTGTTTCTGATCATTGTACTTCAATTATTAGTTGTAACCTTTCAAGAACCCTCTACAAAGCATTATATTTTACTACGAAAAGAGTTTCTCCTTCGAGTACTTCATTTATGTGTTGTAACCATTCACTAAAACACAACGGAGAAGATTCGGGTACCACTCTATGTGTTTCATGTCCGAGTACTTAATTTATGGGTGATTCTGATCAGAGTACTTCATTTATGGGTTGTAACCATTAAAGAAAACACCACAAAGCATCGTACCCTACTGCGAGAAGTGCTTCTTATCTGAGTACTTTATTCATGGGTGGTAACCATTAAAGAAAACACCACAAAGCATCATATCCTACTAAGATGTATTTCTGATCATAGTACTTCATTTATGAGTGTTAGTCTTTCAAGAAAACTTCACAAAACACCATATCTTACCACGAGAAGAGTTTATTCTTCGAGTGCTTCATTTAAGTGTTATAAACATTCATTTAAAAACAACGAAGAAGCATAGATACCAATCTAAGTGTTTCATGTCCGTGTACTTAATTTATGAGTGATTCTGATCATAGTACTTCATTTATGGGTGGTAACCTTTAAAGAAAACACCACAAAGCATCGTACCCTACTGCCAGAAGTGTTTATTATCTGAGTACTTCATTCATGGGTGCTAACAATTAAAGAAAATACCATAAAGCATCATATCCTACTAAGAAGTATTTCTGATCAGAGTACTTCATTTATGAGTGTTAGTCTTTCAAGAAAACTTCACAAAACACCATATCTTACCACGAGAAGAGTTTATTCTTCGAGTGCTTCATTTAAGTGTTATAAACATTCATTTAAAAACAACGAAGAAGCATAGATACCACTCTAAGTGTTTCATTTCCGTGTACTTAATTTATGAGTGATTCTGATCATAGTACTTCATTTATAGGTGGTAACCTTTAAAGAAAACACCACAAAGCATCGTACCCTACTGCGAGAAGTGTTTCTTATCTGAGTAGTTCATTCATGGGTGGTAACCATTAAAGAAAACACCATAAAGCATCATATTCTACTAAGAAGTATTTCTGATCGTAGTACTTCATTTATGAGAGGTACTCTTTCAAGAAAACTTCACAAAACATCATATCTTACCACGAGAAGAGTTTATTCTTCGAGTACTTCATTTAAGTGTTGTAACCATTCATTGAAACACAACAAACAAGTATCGAGTACCACTCTAAGTGCTCCATTACCGAGTAATTAATTTATGAGTGATTATGATCATAGTGCTTCATTTATGGGTGATAACCATTAAAGAAAACATCACAAAGCTTCTTACCCTAAAGCGAGAAGTGTTTCTTATCTGAGTACTTCATTTATGGGTTGTAACCATTAATGAAAACACAACAAAGCATCATATCCTACTAAGAAGTGTTTCTGATCATTGTACTTCAATTATTAGTTGTAACCTTTCAAGAACCCTCTACAAAGCATTATATTTTACTACGAAAAGAGTTTCTCCTTCGAGTACTTCATTTATGTGTTGTAACCATTCACTAAAACACAACGGAGAAGATTCGGGTACCACTCTATGTGTTTCATGTTCGAGTACTTAATTTATGGGTGATTCTGATCAGAGTACTTCATTTATGGGTTGTAACCATTAAAGAAAACACCACAAAGCATCGTACCCTACTGCGAGAAGTGCTTCTTATCTGAGTACTTTATTCATGGGTGGTAACCATTAAAGAAAACACCACAAAGCATCATATCCTACTAAGATGTATTTCTGATCATAGTACTTCATTTATGAGTGTTAGTCTTTCAAGAAAACTTCACAAAACACCATATCTTACCACGAGAAGAGTTTATTCTTCGAGTGCTTCATTTAAGTGTTATAAACATTCATTTAAAAACAACGAAGAAGCATAGATACCAATCTAAGTGTTTCATGTCCGTGTACTTAATTTATGAGTGATTCTGATCATAGTACTTCATTTATGGGTGGTAACCTTTAAAGAAAACACCACAAAGCATCGTACCCTACTGCCAGAAGTGTTTATTATCTGAGTACTTCATTCATGGGTGCTAACAATTAAAGAAAATACCATAAAGCATCATATCCTACTAAGAAGTATTTCTGATCAGAGTACTTCATTTATGAGTGTTAGTCTTTCAAGAAAACTTCACAAAACACCATATCTTACCACGAGAAGAGTTTATTCTTCGAGTGCTTCATTTAAGTGTTATAAACATTCATTTAAAAACAACGAAGAAGCATAGATACCACTCTAAGTGTTTCATTTCCGTGTACTTAATTTATGAGTGATTCTGATCATAGTACTTCATTTATAGGTGGTAACCTTTAAAGAAAACACCACAAAGCATCGTACCCTACTGCGAGAAGTGTTTCTTATCTGAGTAGTTCATTCATGGGTGGTAACCATTAAAGAAAACACCATAAAGCATCATATTCTACTAAGAAGTATTTCTGATCGTAGTACTTCATTTATGAGAGGTACTCTTTCAAGAAAACTTCACAAAACATCATATCTTACCACGAGAAGAGTTTATTCTTCGAGTACTTCATTTAAGTGTTGTAACCATTCATTGAAACACAACAAACAAGTATCGAGTACCACTCTAAGTGCTCCATTACCGAGTAATTAATTTATGAGTGATTATGATCATAGTGCTTCATTTATGGGTGATAACCATTAAAGAAAACATCACAAAGCTTCTTACCCTAAAGCGAGAAGTGTTTCTTATCTGAGTACTTCATTTATGGGTTGTAACCATTAATGAAAACACAACAAAGCATCATATCCTACTAAGAAGTGTTTCTGATCATTGTACTTCAATTATTAGTTGTAACCTTTCAAGAACCCTCTACAAAGCATTATATTTTACTACGAAAAGAGTTTCTCCTTCGAGTACTTCATTTATGTGTTGTAACCATTCACTAAAACACAACGGAGAAGATTCGGGTACCACTCTATGTGTTTCATGTCCGAGTACTTAATTTATGGGTGATTCTGATCAGAGTACTTCATTTATGGGTTGTAACCATTAAAGAAAACACCACAAAGCATCGTACCCTACTGCGAGAAGTGCTTCTTATCTGAGTACTTTATTCATGGGTGGTAACCATTAAAGAAATCACCACAAAGCATTATTTCCTACTAAGATATATTTCTGATCATAGTACTTCATTTATGAGTGTTAGTCTTTCAAGAAAACTTCACAAAACACCATATCTTACCACGAGAAGAGTTTATTCTTCGAGTGCTTCATTTAAGTGTTATAAACATTCATTTAAAAACAACGAAGAAGCATAGATACCACTCTAAGTGTTTCATTTCCGTGTACTTAATTTATGAGTGATTCTGATCATAGTACTTCATTTATAGGTGGTAACCTTTAAAGAAAACACCACAAAGCATCGTACCCTACTGCGAGAAGTGTTTCTTATCTGAGTAGTTCATTCATGGGTGGTAACCATTAAAGAAAACACCATAAAGCATCATATTCTACTAAGAAGTATTTCTGATCGTAGTACTTCATTTATGAGAGGTACTCTTTCAAGAAAACTTCATAAAACATCATATCTTACCACGAGAAGAGTTTATTCTTCGAGTACTTCATTTAAGTGTTGTAACCATTCATTGAAACACAACAAACAAGTATCGAGTACCACTCTAAGTGCTCCATTACCGAGTAATTAATTTATGAGTGATTATGATCATAGTGCTTCATTTATGGGTGATAACCATTAAAGAAAACATCACAAAGCTTCTTACCCTAAAGCGAGAAGTGTTTCTTATCTGAGTACTTCATTTATGGGTTGTAACCATTAATGAAAACACAACAAAGCATCATATCCTACTAAGAAGTGTTTCTGATCATTGTACTTCAATTATTAGTTGTAACCTTTCAAGAACCCTCTACAAAGCATTATATTTTACTACGAAAAGAGTTTCTCCTTCGAGTACTTCATTTATGTGTTGTAACCATTCACTAAAACACAACGGAGAAGATTCGGGTACCACTCTATGTGTTTCATGTCCGAGTACTTAATTTATGGGTGATTCTGATCAGAGTACTTCATTTATGGGTTGTAACCATTAAAGAAAACACCACAAAGCATCGTACCCTACTGCGAGAAGTGCTTCTTATCTGAGTACTTTATTCATGGGTGGTAACCATTAAAGAAAACACCACAAAGCATTATTTCCTACTAAGATGTATTTCTGATCATAGTACTTCATTTATGAGTGTTAGTCTTTCAAGAAAACTTCACAAAATACCATATCTTACCACGAGAAGAGTTTATTCTTCGAGTGCTTCATTTAAGTGTTATAAACATTCATTTAAAAACAACGAAGAAGCATAGATACCAATCTAAGTGTTTCATGTCCGTGTACTTAATTTATGAGTGATTCTGATCATAGTACTTCATTTATGGGTGGTAACCTTTAAAGAAAACACCACAAAGCATCGTACCCTACTGCGAGATGTGTTTATTATCTGAGTACTTCATTCATGGGTAGTAACCATTAAAGAAAACACCATAAAGCATCATATTCTACTAAGAAGTATTTCTGATCGTAGTACTTCATTTATGAGAGGTACTCTTTCAAGAAAACTTCACAAAACATCATATCTTACCACGAGAAGAGTTTATTCTTCGAGTACTTCATTTAAGTGTTGTAACCATTCATTGAAACACAACAAACAAGTATCGAGTACCACTCTAAGTGCTCCATTACCGAGTAATTAATTTATGAGTGATTATGATCATAGTGCTTCATTTATGGGTGATAACCATTAAAGAAAACATCACAAAGCTTCTTACCCTAAAGCGAGAAGTGTTTCTTATCTGAGTACTTCATTTATGGGTTGTATCCATTAATGAAAACACAACAAAGCATCATATCCTACTAAGAAGTGTTTCTGATCATTGTACTTCAATTATTAGTAGTAACCTTTCAAGAACCCTCTACAAAGCATTATATTTTACTACGAAAAGAGTTTCTCCTTCGAGTACTTCATTTATGTGTTGTAACCATTCACTAAAACACAACGGAGAAGATTCGGGTACCACTCTATGTGTTTCATGTCCGAGTACTTAATTTATGGGTGATTCTGATCAGAGTACTTCATTTATGGGTTGTAACCATTAAAGAAAACACCACAAAGCATCGTACCCTACTGCGAGAAGTGCTTCTTATCTGAGTACTTTATTCATGGGTGGTAACCATTAAAGAAAACACCACAAAGCATCATATCCTACTAAGATGTATTTCTGATCATAGTACTTCATTTATGAGTGTTATTCTTTCAAGAAAACTTCACAAAACATCATATCTTACCACGAGAAGAGTTTATTCTTCGAGTACTTCATTTAAGTGTTGTAACCATTCATTGAAACACAACAAACAAGTATCGAGTACCACTCTAAGTGCTCCATTGCCGAGTAATTAATTTATGAGTGATTATGATCATAGTGCTTCATTTATGGGTGATAACCATTAAAGAAAACATCACAAAGCTTCTTACCCTAAAGCGAGAAGTGTTTCTTATCTGAGTACTTCATTTATGGGTTGTAACCATTAATGAAAACACAACAAAGCATCATATCCTACTAAGAAGTGTTTCTGATCATTGTACTTCAATTATTAGTTGTAACCTTTCAAGAACCCTCTACAAAGCATTATATTTTACTACGAAAAGAGTTTCTCCTTCGAGTACTTCATTTATGTGTTGTAACCATTCACTAAAACACAACGGAGAAGATTCGGGTACCACTCTATGTGTTTCATGTCCGAGTACTTAATTTATGGGTGATTCTGATCAGAGTACTTCATTTATGGGTTGTAACCATTAAAGAAAACACCACAAAGCATCGTACCCTACTGCGAGAAGTGCTTCTTATCTGAGTACTTTATTCATGGGTGGTAACCATTAAAGAAAACACCACAAAGCATTATTTCCTACTAAGATGTATTTCTGATCATAGTACTTCATTTATGAGTGTTAGTCTTTCAAGAAAACTTCACAAAATACCATATCTTACCACGAGAAGAGTTTATTCTTCGAGTGCTTCATTTAAGTGTTATAAACATTCATTTAAAAACAACGAAGAAGCATAGATACCAATCTAAGTGTTTCATGTCCGTGTACTTAATTTATGAGTGATTCTGATCATAGTACTTCATTTATGGGTGGTAACCTTTAAAGAAAACACCACAAAGCATAGTACCCTACTGCGAGATGTGTTTATTATCTGAGTACTTCATTCATGGGTAGTAACCATTAAAGAAAACACCATAAAGCATCATATTCTACTAAGAAGTATTTCTGATCGTAGTACTTCATTTATGAGAGGTACTCTTTCAAGAAAACTTCACAAAACATCATATCTTACCACGAGAAGAGTTTATTCTTCGAGTACTTCATTTAAGTGTTGTAACCATTCATTGAAACACAACAAACAAGTATCGAGTAACACTCTAAGTGCTCCATTACCGAGTAATTAATTTATGAGTGATTATGATCATAGTGCTTCATTTATGGGTGATAACCATTAAAGAAAACATCACAAAGCTTCTTACCCTAAAGCGAGAAGTGTTTCTTATCTGAGTACTTCATTTATGGGTTGTAACCATTAATGAAAACACAACAAAGCATCATATCCTACTAAGAAGTGTTTCTGATCATTGTACTTCAATTATTAGTAGTAACCTTTCAAGAACCCTCTACAAAGCATTATATTTTACTACGAAAAGAGTTTCTCCTTCGAGTACTTCATTTATGTGTTGTAACCATTCACTAAAACACAACGGAGATGATTCGGGTACCACTCTATGTGTTTCATGTCCGAGTACTTAATTTATGGGTGATTCTGATCAGAGTACTTCATTTATGGGTTGTAACCATTAAAGAAAACACCACAAAGCATCGTACCCTACTGCGAGAAGTGCTTCTTATCTGAGTACTTTATTCATGGGTGGTAACCATTAAAGAAAACACCACAAAGCATCATATCCTACTAAGATGTATTTCTGATCATAGTACTTCATTTATGAGTGTTAGTCTTTCAAGAAAACTTCACAAAACACCATATCTTACCACGAGAAGAGTTTATTCTTCGAGTGCTTCATTTAAGTGTTATAAACATTCATTTAAAAACAACGAAGAAGCATAGATACCAATCTAAGTGTTTCATGTCCGTGTACTTAATTTATGAGTGATTCTGATCATAGTACTTCATTTATGGGTGGTAACCTTTAAAGAAAACACCACAAAGCATCGTACCCTACTGCCAGAAGTGTTTATTATCTGAGTACTTCATTCTTGGGTGGTAACAATTAAAGAAAATATCATAAAGCATCATATCCTACTAAGAAGTATTTCTGATCAGAGTACTTCATTTATGAGTGTTAGTCTTTCAAGAAAACTTCACAAAACACCATATCTTACCACGAGAAGAGTTTATTCTTCGAGTGCTTCATTTAAGTGTTATAAACATTCATTTAAAAACAACGAAGAAGCATAGATACCACTCTAAGTGTTTCATTTCCGTGTACTTAATTTATGAGTGATTCTGATCATAGTACTTCATTTATAGGTGGTAACCTTTAAAGAAAACACCACAAAGCATCGTACCCTACTGCGAGAAGTGTTTCTTATCTGAGTAGTTCATTCATGGGTGGTAACCATTAAAGAAAACACCATAAAGCATCATATTCTACTAAGAAGTATTTCTGATCGTAGTACTTCATTTATGAGAGGTACTCTTTCAAGAAAACTTCACAAAACATCATATCTTACCACGAGAAGAGTTTATTCTTCGAGTACTTCATTTAAGTGTTGTAACCATTCATTGAAACACAACAAACAAGTATCGAGTACCACTCTAAGTGCTCCATTACCGAGTAATTAATTTATGAGTGATTATGATCATAGTGCTTCATTTATGGGTGATAACCATTAAAGAAAACATCACAAAGCTTCTTACCCTAAAGCGAGAAGTGTTTCTTATCTGAGTACTTCATTTATGGGTTGTAACCATTAATGAAAACACAACAAAGCATCATATCCTACTAAGAAGTGTTTCTGATCATTGTACTTCAATTATTAGTAGTAACCTTTCAAGAACCCTCTACAAAGCATTATATTTTACTACGAAAAGAGTTTCTCCTTCGAGTACTTCATTTATGTGTTGTAACCATTCACTAAAACACAACGGAGAAGATTCGGGTACCACTCTATGTGTTTCATGTCCGAGTACTTAATTTATGGGTGATTCTGATCAGAGTACTTCATTTATGGGTTGTAACTATTAAAGAAAACACCACAAAGCATCGTACCCTACTGCGAGAAGTGCTTCTTATCTGAGTACTTTATTCATGGGTGGTAACCATTAAAGAAAACACCACAAAGCATTATTTCCTACTAAGATGTATTTCTGATCATAGTACTTCATTTATGAGTGTTAGTCTTTCAAGAAAACTTCACAAAACACCATATCTTACCACGAGAATAGTTTATTCTTCGAGTGCTTCATTTAAGTGTTATAAACATTCATTTAAAAACAACGAAGAAGCATAGATACCACTCTAAGTGTTTCATTTCCGTGTACTTAATTTATGAGTGATTCTGATCATAGTACTTCATTTATAGGTGGTAACCTTTAAAGAAAACACCACAAAGCATCGTACCCTACTGCGAGAAGTGTTTCTTATCTGAGTAGTTCATTCATGGGTGGTAACCATTCAAGAAAACACCACAAAGCATCATATCCTACTAAGAAGTGTTTCTGATCATTGTACTTCATTTATGAGTGGTGACCTTTCAAAAACACTCTACAAAGCATTATATTTTACTACGAAAAGAGTTTCTCCTCCGAGTATTTCATTTAAATGTTGTAACCATTCACTAAAACACAACAAAGAAGCATCGAGTACCACTCTATGTGTTTCATGTCCGTGTACTTAATTTATGAGTGATTCTGATCATAGTACTTCATTTATGGGTTGTAACCATTAAAGAAAACACCACAAAGCATCGTACCCTACTGCGAGAAGTGCTTCTTATCTGAGTACTTTATTCATGGGTGGTAAACATTAAAGAAAACACAACAAAGCATCAATTCCTACTAAGATGTATTTTTGATCATAGTACTTAATTTATGAGTGTTAGTCTTTCAAGAAAACTTCACAAAACACCATATCTTACCACGAGAAGAGTTTATTCTTCGAGTGCTTCATTTAAGTGTTATAAACATTCATTTAAAAACAACGAAGAAGCATAGATACCACTCTAAGTGTTTCATTTCCGTGTACTTAATTTATGAGTGATTCTGATCATAGTACTTCATTTATAGGTGGTAAACTTTAAAGAAAACACCACAAAGCATCGTACCCTACTGCCAGAAGTGTTTATTATCTGAGTACTTCATTCATGGGTGGTAACAATTAAAGAAAATACCATAAAGCATCATATCCTACTAAGAAGTATTTCTGATCAGAGTACTTCATTTATGAATGTTAGTCTTTCAAGAAAACTTCACAAAACACCATATCTTACCACGAGAAGAGTTTATTCTTCGAGTGCTTCATTTAAGTGTTACAACCATTCATTTAAAAACAACGAAGAAGCATAGATACCAATCTAAGTGTTTCATGTCCGTGTACTTAATTTATGAGTGATTCTGATCATAGTACTTCATTTATGGGTGGTAACCTTTAAAGAAAACACCACAAAGCATCGTACCCTACTGCGAGATGTGTTTATTATCTGAGTACTTCATTCATGGGTAGTAACCATTAAAGAAAACACCATAAAGCATCATATTCTACTAAGAAGTATTTCTGATCGTAGTACTTCATTTATGAGAGGTACTCTTTCAAGAAAACTTCACAAAACATCATATCTTACCACGAGAAGAGTTTATTCTTCGAGTACTTCATTTAAGTGTTGTAACCATTCATTGAAACACAACAAACAAGTATCGAGTACCACTCTAAGTGCTCCATTACCGAGTAATTAATTTATGAGCGATTATGATCATAGTGCTTCATTTATGGGTGATAACCATTAAAGAAAACATCACAAAGCTTCTTACCCTAAAACGAGAAGTGTTTCTTATCTGAGTACTTCATTTATGGGTTGTAACCATTAATGAAAACACAACAAAGCATCATATCCTACTAAGAAGTGTTTCTGATCATTGTACTTCAATTATTAGTAGTAACCTTTCAAGAACCCTCTACAAAGCATTATATTTTACTACGAAAAGAGTTTCTCCTTCGAGTACTTCATTTATGTGTTGTAACCATTCACTAAAACACAACGGAGAAGATTCGGGTACCACTCTATGTGTTTCATGTCCGAGTACTTAATTTATGGGTGATTCTGATCAGAGTACTTCATTTATGGGTTGTAACCATTAAAGAAAACACCACAAAGCATCGTACCCTACTGCGAGAAGTGCTTCTTATCTGAGTACTTTATTCATGGGTGGTAACCATTAAAGAAAACACCACAAAGCATTATTTCCTACTAAGATGTATTCTAATCATAGTACTTCATTTATGAGTGTTAGTCTTTCAAGAAAACTTCACAAAATACCATATCTTACCACGAGAAGAGTTTATTCTTCGAGTGCTTCATTTAAGTGTTATAAACATTCATTTAAAAACAACGAAGAAGCATAGATACCAATCTAAGTGTTTCATGTCCGTGTACTTAATTTATGAGTGATTCTGATCATAGTACTTCATTTATGGGTGGTAACCTTGAAAGAAAACACCACAAAGCATCGTACCCTACTGCGAGATGTGTTTATTATCTGAGTACTTCATTCATGGGTAGTAACCATTAAAGAAAACACCATAAAGCATCATATGCTACTAAGAAGTATTTCTGATCGTAGTACTTCATTTATGAGAGGTACTCTTTCAAGAAAACTTCACAAAACATCATATCTTACCACGAGAAGAGTTTATTCTTCGAGTACTTCATTTAAGTGTTGTAACCATTCATTGAAACACAACAAACAAGTATCGAGTACCACTCTAAGTGCTCCATTACCGAGTAATTAATTTATGAGTGATTATGATCATAGTGCTTCATTTATGGGTGATAACCATTAAAGAAAACATCACTAAAGCGAGAAGTGTTTCTTATCTGAGTACTTCATTTATGGGTTGTAACCATTAATGAAAACACAACAAAGCATCATATCCTACTAAGAAGTGTTTCTGATCATTGTACTTCAATTATTAGTAGTAACCTTTCAAGAACCCTCTACAAAGCATTATATTTTACTACGAAAAGAGTTTCTCCTTCGAGTACTTCATTTATGTGTTGTAACCATTCACTAAAACACAACGGAGAAGATTCGGGTACCACTCTATGTGTTTCATGTCCGAGTACTTAATTTATGGGTGATTCTGATCAGAGTACTTCATTTATGGGTTGTAACCATTAAAGAAAACACCACAAAGCATCGTACCCTACTGCGAGAAGTGCTTCTTATCTGAGTACTTTATTCATGGGTGGTAACCATTAAAGAAAACACCACAAAGCATCATATCCTACAAAGATGTATTTCTGATCATAGTACTTCATTTATGAGTGTTATTCTTTCAAGAAAACTTCACAAAACATCATATCTTACCACGAGAAGAGTTTATTCTTCGAGTACTTCATTTAAGTGTTGTAACCATTCATTGAAACACAACAAACAAGTATCGAGTACCACTCTAAGTGCTCCATTGCCGAGTAATTAATTTATGAGTGATTATGATCATAGTGCTTCATTTATGGGTGATAACCATTAAAGAAAACATCACAAAGCTTCTTACCCTAAAGCGAGAAGTGTTTCTTATCTGAGTACTTCATTTATGGGTTGTAACCATTAATGAAAACACAACAAAGCATCATATCCTACTAAGAAGTGTTTCTGATCATTGTACTTCAATTATTAGTTGTAACCTTTCAAGAACCCTCTACAAAGCATTATATTTTACTACGAAAAGAGTTTCTCCTTCGAGTACTTCATTTATGTGTTGTAACCATTCACTAAAACACAACGGAGAAGATTCGGGTACCACTCTATGTGTTTTTCATGTCCGAGTACTTAATTTATGGGTGATTCTGATCAGAGTACTTCATTTATGGGTTGTAACCATTAAAGAAAACACCACAAAGCATCGTACCCTACTGCGAGAAGTGCTTCTTATCTGAGTACTTTATTCATGGGTGGTAACCATTAAAGAAAACACCACAAAGCATTATTTCCTACTAAGATGTATTTCTGATCATAGTACTTCATTTATGAGTGTTAGTCTTTCAAGAAAACTTCACAAAATACCATATCTTACCACGAGAAGAGTTTATTCTTCGAGTGCTTCATTTAAGTGTTATAAACATTCATTTAAAAACAACGAAGAAGCATAGATACCAATCTAAGTGTTTCATGTCCGTGTACTTAATTTATGAGTGATTCTGATCATAGTACTTCATTTATGGGTGGTAACCTTTAAAGAAAACACCACAAAGCATCGTACCCTACTGCGAGATGTGTTTATTATCTGAGTACTTCATTCATGGGTAGTAACCATTAAAGAAAACACCATAAAGCATCATATTCTACTAAGAAGTATTTCTGATCGTAGTACTTCATTTATGAGAGGTACTCTTTCAAGAAAACTTCACAAAACATCATATCTTACCACGAGAAGAGTTTATTCTTCGAGTACTTCATTTAAGTGTTGTAACCATTCATTGAAACACAACAAACAAGTATCGAGTACCACTCTAAGTGATCCATTACCGAGTAATTAATTTATGAGTGATTATGATCATAGTGCTTCATTTATGGGTGATAACCATTAAAGAAAACATCACTAAAGCGAGAAGTGTTTCTTATCTGAGTACTTCATTTATGGGTTGTAACCATTAATGAAAACACAACAAAGCATCATATCCTACTAAGAAGTGTTTCTGATCATTGTACTTCAATTATTAGTTGTAACCTTTCAAGAACCCTCTACAAAGCATTATATTTTACTACGAAAAGAGTTTCTCCTTCGAGTACTTCATTTATGTGTTGTAACCATTCACTAAAACACAACGGAGAAGATTCGGGTACCACTCTATGTGTTTCATGTCCGAGTACTTAATTTATGGGTGATTCTGATCAGAGTACTTCATTTATGGGTTGTAACCATTAAAGAAAACACCACAAAGCATCGTACCCTACTGCGAGAAGTGCTTCTTATCTGAGTACTTTATTCATGGGTGGTAACCATTAAAGAAAACACCACAAAGCATTATTTCCTACTAAGATGTATTTCTGATCATAGTACTTCATTTATGAGTGTTAGTCTTTCAAGAAAACTTCACAAAATACCATATCTTACCACGAGAAGAGTTTATTCTTCGAGTGCTTCATTTAAGTGTTATAAACATTCATTTAAAAACAACGAAGAAGCATAGATACCAATCTAAGTGTTTCATGTCCGTGTACTTAATTTATGAGTGATTCTGATCATAGTACTTCATTTATGGGTGGTAACCTTTAAAGAAAACACCACAAAGCATCGTACCCTACTGCGAGATGTGTTTATTATCTGAGTACTTCATTCATGGGTAGTAACCATTAAAGAAAACACCATAAAGCATCATATTCTACTAAGAAGTATTTCTGATCGTAGTACTTCATTTATGAGAGGTACTCTTTCAAGAAAACTTCACAAAACATCATATCTTACCACGAGAAGAGTTTATTCTTCGAGTACTTCATTTAAGTGTTGTAACCATTCATTGAAACACAACAAACAAGTATCGAGTACCACTCTAAGTGCTCCATTACCGAGTAATTAATTTATGAGTGATTATGATCATAGTGCTTCATTTATGGGTGATAACCATTAAAGAAAACATCACTAAAGCGAGAAGTGTTTCTTATCTGAGTACTTCATTTATGGGTTGTAACCATTAATGAAAACACAACAAAGCATCATATCCTACTAAGAAGTGTTTCTGATCATTGTACTTCAATTATTAGTTGTAACCTTTCAAGAACCCTCTACAAAGCATTATATTTTACTACGAAAAGAGTTTCTCCTTCGAGTACTTCATTTATGTGTTGTAACCATTCACTAAAACACAACGGAGAAGATTCGGGTACCACTCTATGTGTTTCATGTCCGAGTACTTAATTTATGGGTGATTCTGATCAGAGTACTTCATTTATGGGTTGTAACCATTAAAGAAAACACCACAAAGCATCGTACCCTACTGCGAGAAGTGCTTCTTATCTGAGTACTTTATTCATGGGTGGTAACCATTAAAGAAAACACCACAAAGCATTATTTCCTACTAAGATGTATTTCTGATCATAGTACTTCATTTATGAGTGTTAGTCTTTCAAGAAAACTTCACAAAATACCATATCTTACCACGAGAAGAGTTTATTCTTCGAGTGCTTCATTTAAGTGTTATAAACATTCATTTAAAAACAACGAAGAAGCATAGATACCAATCTAAGTGTTTCATGTCCGTGTACTTAATTTATGAGTGATTCTGATCATAGTACTTCATTTATGGGTGGTAACCTTTAAAGAAAACACCACAAAGCATCGTACCCTACTGCGAGATGTGTTTATTATCTGAGTACTTCATTCATGGGTAGTAACCATTAAAGAAAACACCATAAAGCATCATATTCTACTAAGAAGTATTTCTGATCGTAGTACTTCATTTATGAGAGGTACTCTTTCAAGAAAACTTCACAAAACATCATATCTTACCACGAGAAGAGTTTATTCTTCGAGTACTTCATTTAAGTGTTGTAACCATTCATTGAAACACAACAAACAAGTATCGAGTACCACTCTAAGTGCTCCATTACCGAGTAATTAATTTATGAGTGATTATGATCATAGTGCTTCATTTATGGGTGATAACCATTAAAGAAAACATCACAAAGCTTCTTACCCTAAAGCGAGAAGTGTTTCTTATCTGAGTACTTCATTTATGGGTTGTAACCATTAATGAAAACACAACAAAGCATCATATCCTACTAAGAAGTGTTTCTGATCATTGTACTTCAATTATTAGTAGTAACCTTTCAAGAACCCTCTACAAAGCATTATATTTTACTACGAAAAGAGTTTCTCCTTCGAGTACTTCATTTATGTGTTGTAACCATTCACTAAAACACAACGGAGAAGATTCGGGTACCACTCTATGTGTTTCATGTCCGAGTACTTAATTTATGGGTGATTCTGATCAGAGTACTTCATTTATGGGTTGTAACCATTAAAGAAAACACCACAAAGCATCGTACCCTACTGCGAGAAGTGCTTCTTATCTGAGTACTTTATTCATGGGTGGTAACCATTAAAGAAAACACCACAAAGCATCATATCCTACAAAGATGTATTTCTGATCATAGTACTTCATTTATGAGTGTTATTCTTTCAAGAAAACTTCACAAAACATCATATCTTACCACGAGAAGAGTTTATTCTTCGAGTACTTCATTTAAGTGTTGTAACCATTCATTGAAACACAACAAACAAGTATCGAGTACCACTCTAAGTGCTCCATTGCCGAGTAATTAATTTATGAGTGATTATGATCATAGTGCTTCATTTATGGGTGATAACCATTAAAGAAAACATCACAAAGCTTCTTACCCTAAAGCGAGAAGTGTTTCTTATCTGAGTACTTCATTTATGGGTTGTAACTATTAATGAAAACACAACAAAGCATCATATCCTACTAAGAAGTGTTTCTGATCATTGTACTTCAATTATTAGTTGTAACCTTTCAAGAACCCTCTACAAAGCATTATATTTTACTACGAAAAGAGTTTCTCCTTCGAGTACTTCATTTATGTGTTGTAACCATTCACTAAAACACAACGGAGAAGATTCGGGTACCACTCTATGTGTTTCATGTCCGAGTACTTAATTTATGGGTGATTCTGATCAGAGTACTTCATTTATGGGTTGTAACCATTAAAGAAAACACCACAAAGCATCGTACCCTACTGCGAGAAGTGCTTCTTATCTGAGTACTTTATTCATGGGTGGTAACCATTAAAGAAAACACCACAAAGCATTATTTCCTACTAAGATGTATTTCTGATCATAGTACTTCATTTATGAGTGTTAGTCTTTCAAGAAAACTTCACAAAATACCATATCTTACCACGAGAAGAGTTTATTCTTCGAGTGCTTCATTTAAGTGTTATAAACATTCATTTAAAAACAACGAAGAAGCATAGATACCAATCTAAGTGTTTCATGTCCGTGTACTTAATTTATGAGTGATTCTGATCATAGTACTTCATTTATGGGTGGTAACCTTTAAAGAAAACACCACAAAGCATCGTACCCTACTGCGAGATGTGTTTATTATCTGAGTACTTCATTCATGGGTAGTAACCATTAAAGAAAACACCATAAAGCATCATATTCTACTAAGAAGTATTTCTGATCGTAGTACTTCATTTATGAGAGGTACTCTTTCAAGAAAACTTCACAAAACATCATATCTTACCACGAGAAGAGTTTATTCTTCGAGTACTTCATTTAAGTGTTGTAACCATTCATTGAAACACAACAAACAAGTATCGAGTACCACTCTAAGTGCTCCATTACCGAGTAATTAATTTATGAGTGATTATGATCATAGTGCTTCATTTATGGGTGATAACCATTAAAGAAAACATCACAAAGCTTCTTACCCTAAAGCGAGAAGTGTTTCTTATCTGAGTACTTCATTTATGGGTTGTAACCATTAATGAAAACACAACAAAGCATCATATCCTACTAAGAAGTGTTTCTGATCATTGTACTTCAATTATTAGTAGTAACCTTTCAAGAACCCTCTACAAAGCATTATATTTTACTACGAAAAGAGTTTCTCCTTCGAGTACTTCATTTATGTGTTGTAACCATTCACTAAAACACAACGGAGAAGATTCGGGTACCACTCTATGTGTTTCATGTCCGAGTACTTAATTTATGGGTGATTCTGATCAGAGTACTTCATTTATGGGTTGTAACCATTAAAGAAAACACCACAAAGCATCGTACCCTACTGCCAGAAGTGTTTATTATCTGAGTACTTCATTCTTGGGTGGTAACAATTAAAGAAAATATCATAAAGCATCATATCCTACTAAGAAGTATTTCTGATCAGAGTACTTCATTTATGAGTGTTAGTCTTTCAAGAAAACTTCACAAAACACCATATCTTACCACGAGAAGAGTTTATTCTTCGAGTGCTTCATTTAAGTGTTATAAACATTCATTTAAAAACAACGAAGAAGCATAGATACCACTCTAAGTGTTTCATTTCCGTGTACTTAATTTATGAGTGATTCTGATCATAGTACTTCATTTATAGGTGGTAACCTTTAAAGAAAACACCACAAAGCATCGTACCCTACTGCGAGAAGTGTTTCTTATCTGAGTAGTTCATTCATGGGTGGTAACCATTAAAGAAAACACCATAAAGCATCATATTCTACTAAGAAGTATTTCTGATCGTAGTACTTCATTTATGAGAGGTACTCTTTCAAGAAAACTTCACAAAACATCATATCTTACCACGAGAAGAGTTTATTCTTCGAGTACTTCATTTAAGTGTTGTAACCATTCATTGAAACACAACAAACAAGTATCGAGTACCACTCTAAGTGCTCCATTACCGAGTAATTAATTTATGAGTGATTATGATCATAGTGCTTCATTTATGGGTGATAACCATTAAAGAAAACATCACAAAGCTTCTTACCCTAAAGCGAGAAGTGTTTCTTATCTGAGTACTTCATTTATGGGTTGTAACCATTAATGAAAACACAACAAAGCATCATATCCTACTAAGAAGTGTTTCTGATCATTGTACTTCAATTATTAGTAGTAACCTTTCAAGAACCCTCTACAAAGCATTATATTTTACTACGAAAAGAGTTTCTCCTTCGAGTACTTCATTTATGTGTTGTAAATATTCACTAAAACACAACGGAGAAGATTCGGGTACCACTCTATGTGTTTCATGTCCGAGTACTTAATTTATGGGTGATTCTGATCAGAGTACTTCATTTATGGGTTGTAACTATTAAAGAAAACACCACAAAGCATCGTACCCTACTGCGAGAAGTGCTTCTTATCTGAGTACTTTATTCATGGGTGGTAACCATTAAAGAAAACACCACAAAGCATTATTTCCTACTAAGATGTATTTCTGATCATAGTACTTCATTTATGAGTGTTAGTCTTTCAAGAAAACTTCACAAAACACCATATCTTACCACGAGAAGAGTTTATTCTTCGAGTGCTTCATTTAAGTGTTATAAACATTCATTTAAAAACAACGAAGAAGCATAGATACCACTCTAAGTGTTTCATTTCCGTGTACTTAATTTATGAGTGATTCTGATCATAGTACTTCATTTATAGGTGGTAACCTTTAAAGAAAACACCACAAAGCATCGTACCCTACTGCGAGAAGTGTTTCTTATCTGAGTAGTTCATTCATGGGTGGTAACCATTCAAGAAAACACCACAAAGCATCATATCCTACTAAGAAGTGTTTCTGATCATTGTACTTCATTTATGAGTGGTGACCTTTCAAAAACACTCTACAAAGCATTATATTTTACTACGAAAAGAGTTTCTCCTCCGAGTATTTCATTTAAATGTTGTAACCATTCACTAAAACACAACAAAGAAGCATCGAGTACCAATCTATGTGTTTCATGTCCGTGTACTTAATTTATGAGTGATTCTGATCATAGTACTTCATTTATGGGTTGTAACCATTAAAGAAAACACCACAAAGCATCGTACCCTACTGCGAGAAGTGCTTCTTATCTGAGTACTTTATTCATGGGTGGTAAACATTAAAGAAAACACAACAAAGCATCATTTCCTACTAAGATGTATTTTTGATCATAGTACTTAATTTATGAGTGTTAGTCTTTCAAGAAAACTTCACAAAACACCATATCTTACCACGAGAAGAGTTTATTCTTCGAGTGCTTCATTTAAGTGTTATAAACATTCATTTAAAAACAACGAAGAAGCATAGATACCACTCTAAGTGTTTCATTTCCGTGTACTTAATTTATGAGTGATTCTGATCATAGTACTTCATTTATAGGTGGTAAACTTTAAAGAAAACACCACAAAGCATCGTACCCTACTGCCAGAAGTGTTTATTATCTGAGTACTTCATTCATGGGTGGTAACAATTAAAGAAAATACCATAAAGCATCATATCCTACTAAGAAGTATTTCTGATCAGAGTACTTCATTTATGAATGTTAGTCTTTCAAGAAAACTTCACAAAACACCATATCTTACCACGAGAAGAGTTTATTCTTCGAGTGCTTCATTTAAGTGTTACAACCATTCATTTAAAAACAACGAAGAAGCATAGATACCAATCTAAGTGTTTCATGTCCGTGTACTTAATTTATGAGTGATTCTGATCATAGTACTTCATTTATGGGTGGTAACCTTTAAAGAAAACACCACAAAGCATCGTACCCTACTGCGAGATGTGTTTATTATCTGAGTACTTCATTCATGGGTAGTAACCATTAAAGAAAACACCATAAAGCATCATATTCTACTAAGAAGTATTTCTGATCGTAGTACTTCATTTATGAGAGGTACTCTTTCAAGAAAACTTCACAAAACATCATATCTTACCACGAGAAGAGTTTATTCTTCGAGTACTTCATTTAAGTGTTGTAACCATTCACTAAAACACAACGGAGAAGATTCGGGTACCACTCTATGTGTTTCATGTCCGAGTACTTAATTTATGGGTGATTCTGATCAGAGTACTTCATTTATGGGTTGTAACCATTAAAGAAAACACCACAAAGCATCGTACCCTACTGCGAGAAGTGCTTCTTATCTGAGTACTTTATTCATGGGTGGTAACCATTAAAGAAAACACCACAAAGCATCATATCCTACTAAGATGTATTTCTGATCATAGTACTTCATTTATGAATGTTAGTCTTTCTAGAAAACTTCACAAAACACCATATCTTACCACGAGAAGAGTTTATTCTTCGAGTGCTTCATTTAAGTGTTATAAACATTCATTTAAAAACAACGAAGAAGCATAGATACCAATCTAAGTGTTTCATGTCCGTGTACTTAATTTATGAGTGATTCTGATCATAGTACTTCATTTATGGGTGGTAACCTTTAAAGAAAACACCACAAAGCATCGTACCCTACTGCCAGAAGTGTTTATTATCTGAGTACTTCATTCATGGGTGGTAACAATTAAAGAAAATACCATAAAGCATCATATCCTACTAAGAAGTATTTCTGATCAGAGTACTTCATTTATGAGTGTTAGTCTTTCAAGAAAACTTCACAAAACACCATATCTTACCACGAGAAGAGTTTATTCTTCGAGTGCTTCATTTAAGTGTTATAAACATTCATTTAAAAACAACGAAGAAGCATAGATACCACTCTAAGTGTTTCATTTCCGTGTACTTAATTTATGAGTGATTCTGATCATAGTACTTCATTTATAGGTGGTAACCTTTAAAGAAAACACCACAAAGCATCGTACCCTACTGCGAGAAGTGTTTCTTATCTGAGTAGTTCATTCATGGGTGGTAACCATTAAAGAAAACACCATAAAGCATCATATTCTACTAAGAAGTATTTCTGATCGTAGTACTTCATTTATGAGAGGTACTCTTTCAAGAAAACTTTACAAAACATCATATCTTACCACGAGAAGAGTTTATTCTTCGAGTACTTCATTTAAGTGTTGTAACCATTCATTGAAACACAACAAACAAGTATCGAGTACCACTCTAAGTGCTCCATTACCGAGTAATTAATTTATGAGTGATTATGATCATAGTGCTTCATTTATGGGTGATAACCATTAAAGAAAACATCACAAAGCTTCTTACCCTAAAGCGAGAAGTGTTTCTTATCTGAGTACTTCATTTATGGGTTGTAACCATTAATGAAAACACAACAAAGCATCATATCCTACTAAGAAGTGTTTCTGATCATTGTACTTCAATTATTAGTTGTAACCTTTCAAGAACCCTCTACAAAGCATTATATTTTACTACGAAAAGAGTTTCTCCTTCGAGTACTTCATTTATGTGTTGTAACCATTCACTAAAACACAACGGAGAAGATTCGGGTACCACTCTATGTGTTTCATGTCCGAGTACTTAATTTATGGGTGATTCTGATCAGAGTACTTCATTTATGGGTTGTAACCATTAAAGAAAACACCACAAAGCATCGTACCCTACTGCGAGAAGTGCTTCTTATCTGAGTACTTTATTCATGGTTGGTAACCATTAAAGAAAACACCACAAAGCATCATATCCTACTAAGATGTATTTCTGATCATAGTACTTCATTTATGAGTGTTAGTCTTTCTAGAAAACTTCACAAAACACCATATCTTACCACGAGAAGAGTTTATTCTTCGAGTGCTTCATTTAAGTGTTATAAACATTCATTTAAAAACAACGAAGAAGCATAGATACCAATCTAAGTGTTTCATGTCCGTGTACTTAATTTATGAGTGATTCTGATCATAGTACTTCATTTATGGGTGGTAACCTTTAAAGAAAACACCACAAAGCATCGTACCCTACTGCCAGAAGTGTTTATTATCTGAGTACTTCATTCATGGGTGGTAACAATTAAAGAAAATACCATAAAGCATCATATCCTACTAAGAAGTATTTCTGATCAGAGTACTTCATTTATGAGTGTTAGTCTTTCAAGAAAACTTCACAAAACACCATATCTTACCACGAGAAGAGTTTATTCTTCGAGTGCTTCATTTAAGTGTTATAAACATTCATTTAAAAACAACGAAGAAGCATAGATACCACTCTAAGTGTTTCATTTCCGTGTACTTAATTTATGAGTGATTCTGATCATAGTACTTCATTTATAGGTGGTAACCTTTAAAGAAAACACCACAAAGCATCGTACCCTACTGCGAGAAGTGTTTCTTATCTGAGTAGTTCATTCATGGGTGGTAACCATTAAAGAAAACACCATAAAGCATCATATTCTACTAAGAAGTATTTCTGATCGTAGTACTTCATTTATGAGAGGTACTCTTTCAAGAAAACTTCACAAAACATCATATCTTACCACGAGAAGAGTTTATTCTTCGAGTACTTCATTTAAGTGTTGTAACCATTCATTGAAACACAACAAACAAGTATCGAGTACCACTCTAAGTGCTCCATTACCGAGTAATTAATTTATGAGTGATTATGATCATAGTGCTTCATTTATGGGTGATAACCATTAAAGAAAACATCACAAAGCTTCTTACCCTAAAGCGAGAAGTGTTTCTTATCTGAGTACTTCATTTATGGGTTGTAACCATTAATGAAAACACAACAAAGCATCATATCCTACTAAGAAGTGTTTCTGATCATTGTACTTCAATTATTAGTTGTAACCTTTCAAGAACCCTCTACAAAGCATTATATTTTACTACGAAAAGAGTTTCTCCTTCGAGTACTTCATTTATGTGTTGTAACCATTCACTAAAACACAACGGAGAAGATTCGGGTACCACTCTATGTGTTTCATGTCCGAGTACTTAATTTATGGGTGATTCTGATCAGAGTACTTCATTTATGGGTTGTAACCATTAAAGAAAACACCACAAAGCATCGTACCCTACTGCGAGAAGTGCTTCTTATCTGAGTACTTTATTCATGGGTGGTAACCATTAAAGAAATCACCACAAAGCATTATTTCCTACTAAGATATATTTCTGATCAGAGTACTTCATTTATGAGTGTTAGTCTTTCAAGAAAACTTCACAAAACACCATATCTTACCACGAGAAGAGTTTATTCTTCGAGTGCTTCATTTAAGTGTTATAAACATTCATTTAAAAACAACGAAGAAGCATAGATACCACTCTAAGTGTTTCATTTCCGTGTACTTAATTTATGAGTGATTCTGATCATAGTACTTCATTTATAGGTGGTAACCTTTAAAGAAAACACCACAAAGCATCGTACCCTACTGCGAGAAGTGTTTCTTATCTGAGTAGTTCATTCATGGGTGGTAACCATTAAAGAAAACACCATAAAGCATCATATTCTACTAAGAAGTATTTCTGATCGTAGTACTTCATTTATGAGAGGTACTCTTTCAAGAAAACTTCACAAAACATCATATCTTACCACGAGAAGAGTTTATTCTTCGAGTACTTCATTTAAGTGTTGTAACCATTCATTGAAACACAACAAACAAGTATCGAGTACCACTCTAAGTGCTCCATTACCGAGTAATTAATTTATGAGTGATTATGATCATAGTGCTTCATTTATGGGTGATAACCATTAAAGAAAACATCACAAAGCTTCTTACCCTAAAGCGAGAAGTGTTTCTTATCTGAGTACTTCATTTATGGGTTGTAACCATTAATGAAAACACAACAAAGCATCATATCCTACTAAGAAGTGTTTCTGATCATTGTACTTCAATTATTAGTTGTAACCTTTCAAGAACCCTCTACAAAGCATTATATTTTACTACGAAAAGAGTTTCTCCTTCGAGTACTTCATTTATGTGTTGTAACCATTCACTAAAACACAACGGAGAAGATTCGGGTACCACTCTATGTGTTTCATGTCCGAGTACTTAATTTATGGGTGATTCTGATCAGAGTACTTCATTTATGGGTTGTAACCATTAAAGAAAACACCACAAAGCATCGTACCCTACTGCGAGAAGTGCTTCTTATCTGAGTACTTTATTCATGGGTGGTAACCATTAAAGAAATCACCACAAAGCATTATTTCCTACTAAGATATATTTCTGATCAGAGTACTTCATTTATGAGTGTTAGTCTTTCAAGAAAACTTCACAAAACACCATATCTTACCACGAGAAGAGTTTATTCTTCGAGTGCTTCATTTAAGTGTTATAAACATTCATTTAAAAACAACGAAGAAGCATAGATACCACTCTAAGTGTTTCATTTCCGTGTACTTAATTTATGAGTGATTCTGATCATAGTACTTCATTTATAGGTGGTAACCTTTAAAGAAAACACCACAAAGCATCGTACCCTACTGCGAGAAGTGTTTCTTATCTGAGTAGTTCATTCATGGGTGGTAACCATTAAAGAAAACACCATAAAGCATCATATTCTACTAAGAAGTATTTCTGATCGTAGTACTTCATTTATGAGAGGTACTCTTTCAAGAAAACTTCACAAAACATCATATCTTACCACGAGAAGAGTTTATTCTTCGAGTACTTCATTTAAGTGTTGTAACCATTCATTGAAACACAACAAACAAGTATCGAGTACCACTCTAAGTGCTCCATTACCGAGTAATTAATTTATGAGTGATTATGATCATAGTGCTTCATTTATGGGTGATAACCATTAAAGAAAACATCACAAAGCTTCTTACCCTAAAGCGAGAAGTGTTTCTTATCTGAGTACTTCATTTATGGGTTGTAACCATTAATGAAAACACAACAAAGCATCATATCCTACTAAGAAGTGTTTCTGATCATTGTACTTCAATTATTAGTTGTAACCTTTCAAGAACCCTCTACAAAGCATTATATTTTACTACGAAAAGAGTTTCTCCTTCGAGTACTTCATTTATGTGTTGTAACCATTCACTAAAACACAACGGAGAAGATTCGGGTACCACTCTATGTGTTTCATGTCCGAGTACTTAATTTATGGGTGATTCTGATCAGAGTACTTCATTTATGGGTTGTAACCATTAAAGAAAACACCACAAAGCATCGTACCCTACTGCGAGAAGTGCTTCTTATCTGAGTACTTTATTCATGGGTGGTAACCATTAAAGAAATCACCACAAAGCATTATTTCCTACTAAGATATATTTCTGATCATAGTACTTCATTTATGAGTGTTCGTCTTTCAAGAAAACTTCACAAAACACCATATCTTACCACGAGAAGAGTTTATTCTTCGAGTGCTTCATTTAAGTGTTATAAACATTCATTTAAAAACAACGAAGAAGCATAGATACCACTCTAAGTGTTTCATTTCCGTGTACTTAATTTATGAGTGATTCTGATCATAGTACTTCATTTATAGGTGGTAACCTTTAAAGAAAACACCACAAAGCATCGTACCCTACTGCGAGAAGTGTTTCTTATCTGAGTAGTTCATTCATGGGTGGTAACCATTAAAGAAAACACCATAAAGCATCATATTCTACTAAGAAGTATTTCTGATCGTAGTACTTCATTTATGAGAGGTACTCTTTCAAGAAAACTTCACAAAACATCATATCTTACCACGAGAAGAGTTTATTCTTCGAGTACTTCATTTAAGTGTTGTAACCATTCATTGAAACACAACAAACAAGTATCGAGTACCACTCTAAGTGCTCCATTACCGAGTAATTAATTTATGAGTGATTATGATCATAGTGCTTCATTTATGGGTGATAACCATTAAAGAAAACATCACAAAGCTTCTTACCCTAAAGCGAGAAGTGTTTCTTATCTGAGTACTTCATTTATGGGTTGTAACCATTAATGAAAACACAACAAAGCATCATATCCTACTAAGAAGTGTTTCTGATCATTGTACTTCAATTATTAGTTGTAACCTTTCAAGAACCCTCTACAAAGCATTATATTTTACTACGAAAAGAGTTTCTCCTTCGAGTACTTCATTTATGTGTTGTAACCATTCACTAAAACACAACGGAGAAGATTCGGGTACCACTCTATGTGTTTCATGTCCGAGTACTTAATTTATGGGTGATTCTGATCAGAGTACTTCATTTATGGGTTGTAACCATTAAAGAAAACACCACAAAGCATCGTACCCTACTGCGAGAAGTGCTTCTTATCTGAGTACTTTATTCATGGTTGGTAACCATTAAAGAAAACACCACAAAGCATCATATCCTACTAAGATGTATTTCTGATCATAGTACTTCATTTATGAGTGTTAGTCTTTCTAGAAAACTTCACAAAACACCATATCTTACCACGAGAAGAGTTTATTCTTCGAGTGCTTCATTTAAGTGTTATAAACATTCATTTAAAAACAACGAAGAAGCATAGATACCAATCTAAGTGTTTCATGTCCGTGTACTTAATTTATGAGTGATTCTGATCATAGTACTTCATTTATGGGTGGTAACCTTTAAAGAAAACACCACAAAGCATCGTACCCTACTGCCAGAAGTGTTTATTATCTGAGTACTTCATTCATGGGTGGTAACAATTAAAGAAAATACCATAAAGCATCATATCCTACTAAGAAGTATTTCTGATCAGAGTACTTCATTTATGAGTGTTAGTCTTTCAAGAAAACTTCACAAAACACCATATCTTACCACGAGAAGAGTTTATTCTTCGAGTGCTTCATTTAAGTGTTATAAACATTCATTTAAAAACAACGAAGAAGCATAGATACCACTCTAAGTGTTTCATTTCCGTGTACTTAATTTATGAGTGATTCTGATCATAGTACTTCATTTATAGGTGGTAACCTTTAAAGAAAACACCACAAAGCATCGTACCCTACTGCGAGAAGTGTTTCTTATCTGAGTAGTTCATTCATGGGTGGTAACCATTAAAGAAAACACCATAAAGCATCATATTCTACTAAGAAGTATTTCTGATCGTAGTACTTCATTTATGAGAGGTACTCTTTCAAGAAAACTTCACAAAACATCATATCTTACCACGAGAAGAGTTTATTCTTCGAGTACTTCATTTAAGTGTTGTAACCATTCATTGAAACACAACAAACAAGTATCGAGTACCACTCTAAGTGCTCCATTACCGAGTAATTAATTTATGAGTGATTATGATCATAGTGCTTCATTTATGGGTGATAACCATTAAAGAAAACATCACAAAGCTTCTTACCCTAAAGCGAGAAGTGTTTCTTATCTGAGTACTTCATTTATGGGTTGTAACCATTAATGAAAACACAACAAAGCATCATATCCTACTAAGAAGTGTTTCTGATCATTGTACTTCAATTATTAGTTGTAACCTTTCAAGAACCCTCTACAAAGCATTATATTTTACTACGAAAAGAGTTTCTCCTTCGAGTACTTCATTTATGTGTTGTAACCATTCACTAAAACACAACGGAGAAGATTCGGGTACCACTCTATGTGTTTCATGTCCGAGTACTTAATTTATGGGTGATTCTGATCAGAGTACTTCATTTATGGGTTGTAACCATTAAAGAAAACACCACAAAGCATCGTACCCTACTGCGAGAAGTGCTTCTTATCTGAGTACTTTATTCATGGGTGGTAACCATTAAAGAAATCACCACAAAGCATTATTTCCTACTAAGATATATTTCTGATCATAGTACTTCATTTATGAGTGTTAGTCTTTCAAGAAAACTTCACAAAACACCATATCTTACCACGAGAAGAGTTTATTCTTCGAGTGCTTCATTTAAGTGTTATAAACATTCATTTAAAAACAACGAAGAAGCATAGATACCAATCTAAGTGTTTCATGTCCGTGTACATAATTTATGAGTGATTCTGATCATAGTACTTCATTTATGGGTGGTAACCTTTAAAGAAAACACCACAAAGCATCGTACCCTACTGCGAGATGTGTTTATTATCTGAGTACTTCATTCATGGGTAGTAACCATTAAAGAAAACACCATAAAGCATCATATTCTACTAAGAAGTATTTCTGATCGTAGTACTTCATTTATGAGAGGTACTCTTTCAAGAAAACTTCACAAAACATCATATCTTACCACGAGAAGAGTTTATTCTTCGAGTACTTCATTTAAGTGTTATAAACATTCATTTAAAAACAACGAAGAAGCATAGATACCAATCTAAGTGTTTCATGTCCGTGTACTTAATTTATGGGTGATTCTGATCAGAGTACTTCATTTATGGGTTGTAACCATTAAAGAAAACACCACAAAGCATCGTACCCTACTGCGAGAAGTGCTTCTTATCTGAGTACTTTATTCATGGGTGGTAAACATTAAAGAAAACACAACAAAGCATCATTTCTTACTAAGATGTATTTTTGATCATAGTACTTCATTTATGAGTGTTAGTCTTTCAAGAAAACTTCACAAAACACCATATCTTACCACGAGAAGAGTTTATTCTTCGAGTGCTTCATTTAAGTGTTATAAACATTCATTTAAAAACAACGAAGAAGCATAGATACCACTCTAAGTGTTTCATTTCCGTGTACTTAATTTATGAGTGATTCTGATCATAGTACTTCATTTATAGGAGGTAACCTTTAAAGAAAACACCACAAAGCATCGTACCCTACTGCGAGAAGTGTTTCTTATCTGAGTAGTTCATTCATGGGTGGTAACCATTAAAGAAAACACCATAAAGCATCATATTCTACTAAGAAGTATTTCTGATCGTAGTACTTCATTTATGAGAGGTACTCTTTCAAGAAAACTTCACAAAACATCATATCTTACCACGAGAAGAGTTTATTCTTCGAGTACTTCATTTAAGTGTTGTAACCATTCATTGAAACACAACAAACAAGTATCGAGTACCACTCTAAGTGCTCCATTACCGAGTAATTAATTTATGAGTGATTATGATCATAGTGCTTCATTTATGGGTGATAACCATTAAAGAAAACATCACAAAGCTTCTTACCCTAAAGCGAGAAGTGTTTCTTATCTGAGTACTTCATTTATGGGTTGTAACCATTAATGAAAACACAACAAAGCATCATATCCTACTAAGAAGTGTTTCTGATCATTGTACTTCAATTATTAGTAGTAACCTTTCAAGAACCCTCTACAAAGCATTATATTTTACTACGAAAAGAGTTTCTCCTTCGAGTACTTCATTTATGTGTTGTAACCATTCACTAAAACACAACGGAGAAGATTCGGGTACCACTCTATGTGTTTCATGTCCGAGTACTTAATTTATGGGTGATTCTGATCAGAGTACTTCATTTATGGGTTGTAACCATTAAAGAAAACACCACAAAGCATCGTACCCTACTGCGAGAAGTGCTTCTTATCTGAGTACTTTATTCATGGGTGGTAACCATTAAAGAAAACACCACAAAGCATTATTTCCTACTAAGATGTATTTCTGATCATAGTACTTCATTTATGAGTGTTAGTCTTTCAAGAAAACTTCACAAAACATCATATCTTACCACGAGAAGAGTTTATTCTTCGAGTGCTTCATTTAAGTGTTATAAACATTCATTTAAAAACAACGAAGAAGCATAGATACCACTCTAAGTGTTTCATTTCCGTGTACTTAATTTATGAGTGATTCTGATCATAGTACTTCATTTATAGGTGGTAACCTTTAAAGAAAACACCACAAAGCATCGTACCCTACTGCGAGAAGTGTTTCTTATCTGAGTAGTTCATTCATGGGTGGTAACCATTCAAGAAAACACCACAAAGCATCATATCCTACTAAGAAGTGTTTCTGATCATTGTACTTCATTTATGAGTGGTGACCTTTCAAAAACACTCTACAAAGCATTATAAACATTCATTTAAAAACAACGAAGAAGCATAGATACCACTCTAAGTGTTTCATTTCCGTGTACTTAATTTATGAGTGATTCTGATCATAGTACTTCATTTATAGGTGGTAACCTTTAAAGAAAACACCACAAAGCATCGTACCCTACTGCGAGAAGTGTTTCTTATCTGAGTAGTTCATTCATGGGTGGTAACCATTAAAGAAAACACCATAAAGCATCATATTCTACTAAGAAGTATTTCTGATCGTAGTACTTCATTTATGAGAGGTACTCTTTCAAGAAAACTTCACAAAACATCATATCTTACCACGAGAAGAGTTTATTCTTCGAGTACTTCATTTAAGTGTTGTAACCATTCATTGAAACACAACAAACAAGTATCGAGTACCACTCTAAGTGCTCCATTACCGAGTAATTAATTTATGAGTGATTATGATCATAGTGCTTCATTTATGGGTGATAACCATTAAAGAAAACATCACAAAGCTTCTTACCCTAAAGCGAGAAGTGTTTCTTATCTGAGTACTTCATTTATGGGTTGTAACCATTAATGAAAACACAACAAAGCATCATATCCTACTAAGAAGTGTTTCTGATCATTGTACTTCAATTATTAGTTGTAACCTTTCAAGAACCCTCTACAAAGCATTATATTTTACTACGAAAAGAGTTTCTCCTTCGAGTACTTCATTTATGTGTTGTAACCATTCACTAAAACACAACGGAGAAGATTCGGGTACCACTCTATGTGTTTCAAGTCCGAGTACTTAATTTATGGGTGATTCTGATCAGAGTACTTCATTTATGGGTTGTAACCATTAAAGAAAACACCACAAAGCATCGTACCCTACTGCGAGAAGTGCTTCTTATCTGAGTACTTTATTCATGGGTGGTAACCATTAAAGAAATCACCACAAAGCATTATTTCCTACTAAGATATATTTCTGATCATAGTACTTCATTTATGAGTGTTAGTCTTTCAAGAAAACTTCACAAAACACCATATCTTACCACGAGAAGAGTTTATTCTTCGAGTGCTTCATTTAAGTGTTATAAACATTCATTTAAAAACAACGAAGAAGCATAGATACCAATCTAAGTGTTTCATGTCCGTGTACATAATTTATGAGTGATTCTGATCATAGTACTTCATTTATGGGTGGTAACCTTTAAAGAAAACACCACAAAGCATCGTACCCTACTGCGAGATGTGTTTATTATCTGAGTACTTCATTCATGGGTAGTAACCATTAAAGAAAACACCATAAAGAATCATATTCTACTAAGAAGTATTTCTGATCGTAGTACTTCATTTATGAGAGGTACTCTTTCAAGAAAACTTCACAAAACATCATATCTTACCACGAGAAGAGTTTATTCTTCGAGTACTTCATTTAAGTGTTATAAACATTCATTTAAAAACAACGAAGAAGCATAGATACCAATCTAAGTGTTTCATGTCCGTGTACTTAATTTATGAGTGATTCTGATCATAGTACTTCATTTATGGGTGGTAACCTTTAAAGAAAACACCACAAAGCATCGTACCCTACTGCGAGATGTGTTTATTATCTGAGTACTTCATTCATGGGTAGTAACCATTAAAGAAAACACCATAAAGCATCATATTCTACTAAGAAGTATTTCTGATCGTAGTACTTCATTTATGAGAGGTACTCTTTCAAGAAAACTTCACAAAACATCATATCTTACCACGAGAAGAGTTTATTCTTCGAGTACTTCATTTAAGTGTTGTAACCATTCATTGAAACACAACAAACAAGTATCGAGTACCACTCTAAGTTCTCCATTACCGAGTAATTAATTTATGAGTGATTATGATCATAGTGCTTCATTTATGGGTGATAACCATTAAAGAAAACATCACAAAGCTTCTTACCCTAAAGCGAGAAGTGTTTCTTATCTGAGTACTTCATTTATGGGTTGTAACCATTAATGAAAACACAACAAAGCATCATATCCGACTAAGAAGTGTTTCTGATCATTGTACTTCAATTATTAGTAGTAACCTTTCAAGAACCCTCTACAAAGCATTATATTTTACTACGAAAAGAGTTTCTCCTTCGAGTACTTCATTTATGTGTTGTAACCATTCACTAAAACACAACGGAGAAGATTCGGGTACCACTCTATGTGTTTCATGTCCGAGTACTTAATTTATGGGTGATTCTGATCAGAGTACTTCATTTATGGGTTGTAACCATTAAAGAAAACACCACAAAGCATCGTACCCTACTGCGAGAAGTGCTTCTTATCTGAGTACTTTATTCATGGGTGGTAACCATTAAAGAAAACACCACAAAGCATCATATCCTACTAAGATGTATTTCTGATCATAGTACTTCATTTATGAGTGTTAGTCTTTCAAGAAAACTTCACAAAACACCATATCTTACCACGAGAAGAGTTTATTCTTCGAGTGCTTCATTTAAGTGTTATAAACATTCATTTCAAAACAACGAAGAAGCATAGATACCAATCTAAGTGTTTCATGTCCGTGTACTTAATTTATGAGTGATTCTGATCATAGTACTTCATTTATGGGTGGTAACCTTTAAAGAAAACACCACAAAGCATCGTACCCTACTGCCAGAAGTGTTTATTATCTGAGTACTTCATTCATGCGTGGTAACAATTAAAGAAAATACCATAAAGCATCATATCCTACTAAGAAGTATTTCTGATCAGAGTACTTCATTTATGAATGTTAGTCTTTCAAGAAAACTTCACAAAACACCATATCTTACCACGAGAAGAGTTTATTCTTCGAGTGCTTCATTTAAGTGTTACAACCATTCATTTAAAAACAACGAAGAAGCATAGATACCAATCTAAGTGTTTCATGTCCGTGTACTTAATTTATGAGTGATTCTGATCATAGTACTTCATTTATGGGTGGTAACCTTTAAAGAAAACACCACAAAGCATCGTACCCTACTGCGAGATGTGTTTATTATCTGAGTACTTCATTCATGGGTAGTAACCATTAAAGAAAACACCATAAAGCATCATATTCTACTAAGAAGTATTTCTGATCGTAGTACCTCATTTATGAGAGGTACTCTTTCAAGAAAACTTCACAAAACATCATATCTTACCACGAGAAGAGTTTATTCTTCGAGTACTTCATTTAAGTGTTGTAACCATTCATTGAAACACAACAAACAAGTATCGAGTACCACTCTAAGTGCTCCATTACCGAGTAATTAATTTATGAGTGATTATGATCATAGTGCTTCATTTATGGGTGATAACCATTAAAGAAAACATCACAAAGCTTCTTACCCTAAAGCGAGAAGTGTTTCTTATCTGAGTACTTCATTTATGGGTTGTAACCATTAATGAAAACACAACAAAGCATCATATCCTACTAAGAAGTGTTTCTGATCATTGTACTTCAATTATTAGTAGTAACCTTTCAAGAACCCTCTAAAAAGCATTATATTTTACTACGAAAAGAGTTTCTCCTTTGAGTACTTCATTTATGTGTTGTAACCATTCACTAAAACACAACGGAGAAGATTCAGGTACCACTCTATGTGTTTCATGTCCGAGTACTTAATTTATGGGTGATTCTGATCAGAGTACTTCATTTATGGGTTGTAACCATTAAAGAAAACACCACAAAGCATCGTACCCTACTGCGAGAAGTGCTTCTTATCTGAGTACTTTATTCATGGGTGGTAACCATTAAAGAAAACACCACAAAGCATCATATCCTACTAAGATGTATTTCTGATCATAGTACTTCATTTATGAGTGTTAGTCTTTCAAGAAAACTTCACAAAACACCATATCTTACCACGAGAAGAGTTTATTCTTCGAGTGCTTCATTTAAGTGTTATAAACATTCATTTCAAAACAACGAAGAAGCATAGATACCAATCTAAGTGTTTCATGTCCGTGTACTTAATTTATGAGTGATTCTGATCATAGTACTTCATTTATGGGTGGTAACCTTTAAAGAAAACACCACAAAGCATCGTACCCTACTGCCAGAAGTGTTTATTATCTGAGTACTTCATTCATGGGTGGTAACAATTAAAGAAAATACCATAAAGCATCATATCCTACTAAGAAGTATTTCTGATCAGAGTACTTCATTTATGAATGTTAGTCTTTCAAGAAAACTTCACAAAACACCATATCTTACCACGAGAAGAGTTTATTCTTCGAGTGCTTCATTTAAGTGTTACAACCATTCATTTAAAAACAACGAAGAAGCATAGATACCAATCTAAGTGTTTCATGTCCGTGTACTTAATTTATGAGTGATTCTGATCATAGTACTTCATTTATGGGTGGTAACCTTTAAAGAAAACACCACAAAGCATCGTACCCTACTGCGAGATGTGTTTATTATCTGAGTACTTCATTCATGGGTAGTAACCATTAAAGAAAACACCATAAAGCATCATATTCTACTAAGAAGTATTTCTGATCGTAGTACCTCATTTATGAGAGGTACTCTTTCAAGAAAACTTCACAAAACATCATATCTTACCACGAGAAGAGTTTATTCTTCGAGTACTTCATTTAAGTGTTGTAACCATTCATTGAAACACAACAAACAAGTATCGAGTACCACTCTAAGTGCTCCATTACCGAGTAATTAATTTATGAGTGATTATGATCATAGTGCTTCATTTATGGGTGATAACCATTAAAGAAAACATCACAAAGCTTCTTACCCTAAAGCGAGAAGTGTTTCTTATCTGAGTACTTCATTTATGGGTTGTAACCATTAATGAAAACACAACAAAGCATCATATCCTACTAAGAAGTGTTTCTGATCATTGTACTTCAATTATTAGTAGTAACCTTTCAAGAACCCTCTAAAAAGCATTATATTTTACTACGAAAAGAGTTTCTCCTTTGAGTACTTCATTTATGTGTTGTAACCATTCACTAAAACACAACGGAGAAGATTCGGGTACCACTCTATGTGTTTCATGTCCGAGTACTTAATTTATGGGTGATTCTGATCAGAGTACTTCATTTATGGGTTGTAACCATTAAAGAAAACACCACAAAGCATCGTACCCTACTGCGAGAAGTGCTTCTTATCTGAGTACTTTATTCATGGGTGGTAACCATTAAAGAAAACACCACAAAGCATTATTTCCTACTAAGATGTATTTCTGATCATAGTACTTCATTTATGAGTGTTAGTCTTTCAAGAAAACTTCACAAAACACCAAATCTTACCACGAGAAGAGTTTATTCTTCGAGTGCTTCATTTAAGTGTTATAAACATTCATTTAAAAACAACGAAGAAGCATAGATACCAATCTAAGTGTTTCATGTCCGTGTACTTAATTTATGAGTGATTCTGATCATAGTACTTCATTTATGGGTGGTAACCTTTAAAGAAAACACCACAAAGCATCGTACCCTACTGCGAGATGTGTTTATTATCTGAGTACTTCATTCATGGGTAGTAACCATTAAAGAAAACACCATAAAGCATCATATTCTACTAAGAAGTATTTCTGATCGTAGTACTTCATTTATGAGAGGTACTCTTTCAAGAAAACTTCCCAAAACATCATATCTTACCACGAGAAGAGTTTATTCTTCGAGTACTTCATTTAAGTGTTGTAACCATTCATTGAAACACAACAAACAAGTATCGAGTACCACTCTAAGTGCTCCATTACCGAGTAATTAATTTATGAGTGATTATGATCATAGTGCTTCATTTATGGGTGATAACCATTAAAGAAAACATCACAAAGCTTCTTACCCTAAAGCGAGAAGTGTTTCTTATCTGAGTACTTCATTTATGGGTTGTAACCATTAATGAAAACACAACAAAGCATCATATCCTACTAAGAAGTGTTTCTGATCATTGTACTTCAATTATTAGTAGTAACCTTTCAAGAACCCTCTACAAAGCATTATATTTTACTACGAAAAGAGTTTCTCCTTCGAGTACTTCATTTATGTGTTGTAACCATTCACTAAAACACAACGGAGAAGATTCGGGTACCACTCTATGTGTTTCATGTCCGAGTACTTAATTTATGTGTGATTCTGATCAGAGTACTTCATTTATGGGTTGTAACCATTAAAGAAAACACCACAAAGCATCGTACCCTACTGCGAGAAGTGCTTCTTATCTGAGTACTTTATTCATGGGTGGTAACCATTAAAGAAAACACCACAAAGCATTATTTCCTACTAAGATGTATTTCTGATCATAGTACTTCATTTATGAGTGTTAGTCTTTCAAGAAAACTTCACAAAACACCATATCTTACCACGAGAAGAGTTTATTCTTCGAGTGCTTCATTTAAGTGTTATAAACATTCATTTAAAAACAACGAAGAAGCATAGATACCAATCTAAGTGTTTCATGTCCGTGTACTTAATTTATGAGTGATTCTGATCATAGTACTTCATTTATGGGTGGTAACCTTTAAAGAAAACACCACAAAGCATCGTACCCTACTGCGAGATGTGTTTATTATCTGAGTACTTCATTCATGGGTAGTAACCATTAAAGAAAACACCATAAAGCATCATATTCTACTAAGAAGTATTTCTCATCGTAGTACTTCATTTATGAGAGGTACTCTTTCAAGAAAACTTCACAAAACATCATATCTTACCACGAGAAGAGTTTATTCTTCGAGTACTTCATTTAAGTGTTGTAACCATTCATTGAAACACAACAAACAAGTATCGAGTACCACTCTAAGTGCTCCATTACCGAGTAATTAATTTATGAGTGATTATGATCATAGTGCTTCATTTATGGGTGATAACCATTAAAGAAAACATCAGAAAGCTTCTTACCCTAAAGCGAGAAGTGTTTCTTATCTGAGTACTTCATTTATGGGTTGTAACCATTAATGAAAACACAACAAAGCATCATATCCTACTAAGAAGTGTTTCTGATCATTGTACTTCAATTATTAGTAGTAACCTTTCAAGAACCCTCTACAAAGCATTATATTTTACTACGAAAAGAGTTTCTCCTTCGAGTACTTCATTTATGTGTTGTAACCATTCACTAAAACACAACGGAGAAGAATCGGGTACCACTCTATGTGTTTCATGTCCGAGTACTTAATTTATGAGTGATTCTGATCAGAGTACTTCATTTATGGGTTGTAACCATTAAAGAAAACACCACAAAGCATCGTACCCTACTGCGAGAAGCGTTTCTTATCTGAGTAGTTCATTCATGGGTGGTAACCATTCAAGAAAACACCACAAAGCATCATATCCTACTAAGAAATGTTTCTGATCATTGTAATTCATTTATGAGTGGTGACCTTTCAAAAACACTCTACAAAGCATTATATTTTACTACGAAAAGAGTTTCTCCTCCGAGTATTTCATTTAAATGTTGTAACCATTCACTACAACACAACGAAGAAGCATCGGGTATTTCATTTATGATCATATTCTACTAAGAAGTATTGTAACCATTCATTTAAGAAGCATCATATCCTACTAAGAAGTGTTTCTGATCATTGTACTTCCTTTATGAGTGGTGACCTTTCAAAAACACTCTCCAAAGCATTATATTTTACTACGAAAAGAGTTTCTCCTCCGAGTATTTTATTTAAATGTTGTAACCATTCACTACAACACAACGAAGAAGCATCGGGTACCACTCTATGTGTGTCATGTCCGAGTACAAAATTTATGAGTGATTCTGATCAGAGTACTTCATTTATGGGTTGTAACCATTAAAGAAAACACCACAAAGCATCGTACCCTACTACGACAAGTGCTTCTTATCTGAGTACTTTATTCATGGGTGGTAACCATTAAAGAAAACACCACAAAGCATTATTTCCTACTAAGATGTATTTCTGATCATAGTACTTCATTTATGAGTGTTAGTCTTTCAAGAAAACTTCACAAAACACCATATCTTACCACGAGAAGAGTTTATTCTTCGAGTGCTTCATTTAAGTGTTATAAACATTCATTTAAAAACAACGAAGAAGCATAGATACCAATCTAAGTGTTTCATGTCCGTGTACTTAATTTATGAGTGATTCTGATCATAGTACTTCATTTATGGGTGGTAACCTTTAAAGAAAACACCACAAAGCATCGTACCCTACTGCGAGATGTGTTTATTATCTGAGTACTTCATTCATGGGTAGTAACCATTAAAGAAAACACCATAAAGCATCATATTCTACTAAGAAGTATTTCTCATCGTAGTACTTCATTTATGAGAGGTACTCTTTCAAGAAAACTTCACAAAACATCATATCTTACCACGAGAAGAGTTTATTCTTCGAGTACTTCATTTAAGTGTTGTAACCATTCATTGAAACACAACAAACAAGTATCGAGTACCACTCTAAGTGCTCCATTACCGAGTAATTAATTTATGAGTGATTATGATCATAGTGCTTCATTTATGGGTGATAACCATTAAAGAAAACATCAGAAAGCTTCTTACCCTAAAGCGAGAAGTGTTTCTTATCTGAGTACTTCATTTATGGGTTGTAACCATTAATGAAAACACAACAAAGCATCATATCCTACTAAGAAGTGTTTCTGATCATTGTACTTCAATTATTAGTAGTAACCTTTCAAGAACCCTCTACAAAGCATTATATTTTACTACGAAAAGAGTTTCTCCTTCGAGTACTTCATTTATGTGTTGTAACCATTCACTAAAACACAACGGAGAAGAATCGGGTACCACTCTATGTGTTTCATGTCCGAGTACTTAATTTATGAGTGATTCTGATCAGAGTACTTCATTTATGGGTTGTAACCATTAAAGAAAACACCACAAAGCATCGTACCCTACTGCGAGAAGCGTTTCTTATCTGAGTAGTTCATTCATGGGTGGTAACCATTCAAGAAAACACCACAAAGCATCATATCCTACTAAGAAATGTTTCTGATCATTGTAATTCATTTATGAGTGGTGACCTTTCAAAAACACTCTACAAAGCATTATATTTTACTACGAAAAGAGTTTCTCCTCCGAGTATTTCATTTAAATGTTGTAACCATTCACTACAACACAACGAAGAAGCATCGGGTATTTCATTTATGATCATATTCTACTAAGAAGTATTGTAACCATTCATTTAAGAAGCATCATATCCTACTAAGAAGTGTTTCTGATCATTGTACTTCCTTTATGAGTGGTGACCTTTCAAAAACACTCTCCAAAGCATTATATTTTACTACGAAAAGAGTTTCTCCTCCGAGTATTTTATTTAAATGTTGTAACCATTCACTACAACACAACGAAGAAGCATCGGGTACCACTCTATGTGTGTCATGTCCGAGTACAAAATTTATGAGTGATTCTGATCAGAGTACTTCATTTATGGGTTGTAACCATTAAAGAAAACACCACAAAGCATCGTACCCTACTACGACAAGTGCTTCTTATCTGAGTACTTTATTCATGGGTGGTAACCATTAAAGAAAACACCACAAAGCATTATTTCCTACTAAGATGTATTTCTGATCATAGTACTTCATTTATGAGTGTTAGTCTTTCAAGAAAACTTCACAAAACACCATATCTTACCACGAGAAGAGTTTATTCTTCGAGTGCTTCATTTAAGTGTTATAAACATTCATTTAAAAACAACGAAGAAGCATAGATACCAATCTAAGTGTTTCATGTCCGTGTACTTAATTTATGAGTGATTCTGATCATAGTACTTCATTTATGGGTGGTAACCTTTAAAGAAAACACCACAAAGCATCGTACCCTACTGCGAGATGTGTTTATTATCTGAGTACTTCATTCATGGGTAGTAACCATTAAAGAAAACACCATAAAGCATCATATTCTACTAAGAAGTATTTCTGATCGTAGTACTTCATTTATGAGAGGTACTCTTTCAAGAAAACTTCACAAAACATCATATCTTACCACGAGAAGAGTTTATTCTTCGAGTACTTCATTTAAGTGTTGTAACCATTCATTGAAACACAACAAACAAGTATCGAGTACCACTCTAAGAGCTCCATTACCGAGTAATTAATTAATGAGTGATTATGATCATAGTGCTTCATTTATGGGTGATAACCATTAAAGAAAACATCACAAAGCTTCTTACCCTAAAGCGAGAAGTGTTTCTTATCTGAGTACTTCATTTATGGGTTGTAACCATTAATGAAAACACAACAAAGCATCATATCCAACTAAGAAGTGTTTCTGATCATTGTACTTCAATTATTAGTAGTAACCTTTCAAGAACCCTCTACAAAGCATTATATTTTACTACGAAAAGAGTTTCTCCTTCGAGTACTTCATTTATGTGTTGTAACCATTCACTAAAACACAACGGAGAAGATTCGGGTACCACTCTATGTGTTTCATGTCCGAGTACTTAATTTATGTGTGATTCTGATCAGAGTACTTCATTTATGGGTTGTAACCATTAAAGAAAACACCACAAAGCATCGTACCCTACTGCGAGAAGTGCTTCTTATCTGAGTACTTTATTCATGGGTGGTAACCATTAAAGAAAACACCACAAAGCATTATTTCCTACTAAGATGTATTTCTGATCATAGTACTTCATTTATGAGTGTTAGTCTTTCAAGAAAACTTCACAAAACACCATATCTTACCACGAGAAGAGTTTATTCTTCGAGTGCTTCATTTAAGTGTTATAAACATTCATTTAAAAACAACGAAGAAGCATAGATACCAATCTAAGTGTTTCATGTCCGTGTACTTAATTTATGAGTGATTCTGATCATAGTACTTCATTTATGGGTGGTAACCTTTAAAGAAAACACCACAAAGCATCGTACCCTACTGCGAGATGTGTTTATTATCTGAGTACTTCATTCATGGGTAGTAACCATTAAAGAAAACACCATAAAGCATCATATTCTACTAAGAAGTATTTCTCATCGTAGTACTTCATTTATGAGAGGTACTCTTTCAAGAAAACTTCACAAAACATCATATCTTACCACGAGAAGAGTTTATTCTTCGAGTACTTCATTTAAGTGTTGTAACCATTCATTGAAACACAACAAACAAGTATCGAGTACCACTCTAAGTGCTCCATTACCGAGTAATTAATTTATGAGTGATTATGATCATAGTGCTTCATTTATGGGTGATAACCATTAAAGAAAACATCATAAAGCTTCTTACCCTAAAGCGAGAAGTGTTTCTTATCTGAGTACTTCATTTATGGGTTGTAACCATTAATGAAAACACAACAAAGCATCATATCCTACTAAGAAGTGTTTCTGATCATTGTACTTCAATTATTAGTAGTAACCTTTCAAGAACCCTCTACAAAGCATTATATTTTACTACGAAAAGAGTTTCTCCTTCGAGTACTTCATTTATGTGTTGTAACCATTCACTAAAACACAACGGAGAAGATTCGGGTACCACTCTATGTGTTTCATGTCCGAGTACTTAATTTATGTGTGATTCTGATCAGAGTACTTCATTTATGAGTGTTAGTCTTTCAAGAAAACTTCACAAAACACCATATCTTACCACGAGAAGAGTTTATTCTTCGAGTGCTTCATTTAAGTGTTATAAACATTCATTTAAAAACAACGAAGAAGCATAGATACCAATCTAAGTGTTTCATGTCCGTGTACTTAATTTATGAGTGATTCTGATCATAGTACTTCATTTATGGGTGGTAACCTTTAAAGAAAATACCACAAAGCATCGTACCCTACTGCGAGATGTGTTTATTATCTGAGTACTTCATTCATGGGTAGTAACCATTAAAGAAAACACCATAAAGCATCATATTCTACTAAGAAGTATTTCTGATCGTAGTACTTCATTTATGAGAGGTACTCTTTCAAGAAAACTTCACAAAACATCATATCTTACCACGAGAAGAGTTTATTCTTCGAGTACTTCATTTAAGTGTTGTAACCATTCATTGAAACACAACAAACAAGTATCGAGTACCACTCTAAGTGCTCCATTACCGAGTAATTAATTTATGAGTGATTATGATCATAGTGCTTCATTTATGGGTGATAACCATTAAAGAAAACATCACAAAGCTTCTTACCCTAAAGCGAGAAGTGTTTCTTATCTGAGTACTTCATTTATGGGTTGTAACCATTAATGAAAACACAACAAAGCATCATATCCTACTAAGAAGTGTTTCTGATCATTGTACTTCAATTATTAGTAGTAACCTTTCAAGAACCCTCTACAAAGCATTATATTTTACTACGAAAAGAGTTTCTCCTTCGAGTACTTCATTTATGTGTTGTAACCATTCACTAAAACACAACGGAGAAGATTCGGGTACCACTCTATGTGTTTCATGTCCGAGTACTTAATTTATGTGTGATTCTGATCAGAGTACTTCATTTATGGGTTGTAACCATTAAAGAAAACACCACAAAGCATCGTACCCTACTGCGAGAAGTGCTTCTTATCTGAGTACTTTATTCATGGGTGGTAACCATTAAAGAAAACACCACAAAGCATTATTTCCTACTAAGATGTATTTCTGATCATAGTACTTCATTTATGAGTGTTAGTCTTTCAAGAAAACTTCACAAAACACCATATCTTACCACGAGAAGAGTTTATTCTTCGAGTGCTTCATTTAAGTGTTATAAACATTCATTTAAAAACAACGAAGAAGCATAGATACCAATCTAAGTGTTTCATGTCCGTGTACTTAATTTATGAGTGATTCTGATCATATTACTTCATTTATGGGTGGTAACCTTTAAAGAAAACACCACAAAGCATCGTACCCTACTGCGAGATGTGTTTATTATCTGAGTACTTCATTCATGGGTAGTAACCATTAAAGAAAACACCATAAAGCATCATATTCTACTAAGAAGTATTTCTGATCGTAGTACTTCATTTATGAGAGGTACTCTTTCAAGAAAACTTCACAAAACATCATATCTTACCACGAGAAGAGTTTATTCTTCGAGTACTTCATTTAAGTGTTGTAACCATTCATTGAAACACAACAAACAAATATCGAGTACCACTCTAAGTGCTCCATTACCGAGTAATTAATTAATGAGTGATTATGATCATAGTGCTTCATTTATGGGTGATAACCATTAAAGAAAACATCACAAAGCTTCTTACCCTAAAGCGAGAAGTGTTTCTTATCTGAGTACTTCATTTATGGGTTGTAACCATTAATGAAAACACAACAAAGCATCAAATCCTACTAAGAAGTGATTCTGATCATTGTACTTCAATTATTAGTAGTAACCTTTCAAGAACCCTCTACAAAGCATTATATTTTACTACGAAAAGAGTTTCTCCTTCGAGTACTTCATTTATGTGTTGTAACCATTCACTAAAACACAACGGAGAAGATTCGGGTACCACTCTATGTGTTTCATGTCCGAGTACTTAATTTATGTGTGATTCTGATCAGAGTACTTCATTTATGGGTTGTAACCATTAAAGAAAACACCACAAAGCATCGTACCCTACTGCGAGAAGTGCTTCTTATCTGAGTACTTTATTCATGGGTGGTAACCATTAAAGAAAACACCACAAAGCATTATTTCCTACTAAGATGTATTTCTGATCATAGTACTTCATTTATGAGTGTTAGTCTTTCAAGAAAACTTCACAAAACACCATATCTTACCACGAGAAGAGTTTATTCTTCGAGTGCTTCATTTAAGTGTTATAAACATTCATTTAAAAACAACGAAGAAGCATAGATACCAATCTAAGTGTTTCATGTCCGTGTACTTAATTTATGAGTGATTCTGATCATAGTACTTCATTTATGGGTGGTAACCTTTAAAGAAAACACCACAAAGCATCGTACCCTACTGCGAGATGTGTTTATTATCTGAGTACTTCATTCATGGGTAGTAACCATTAAAGAAAACACCATAAAGCATCATATTCTACTAAGAAGTATTTCTCATCGTAGTACTTCATTTATGAGAGGTACTCTTTCAAGAAAACTTCACAAAACATCATATCTTACCACGAGAAGAGTTTATTCTTCGAGTACTTCATTTAAGTGTTGTAACCATTCATTGAAACACAACAAACAAGTATCGAGTACCACTCTAAGTGCTCCATTACCGAGTAATTAATTTATGAGTGATTATGATCATAGTGCTTCATTTATGGGTGATAACCATTAAAGAAAACATCACAAAGCTTCTTACCCTAAAGCGAGAAGTGTTTCTTATCTGAGTACTTCATTTATGGGTTGTAACCATTAATGAAAACACAACAAAGCATCATATCCTACTAAGAAGTGTTTCTGATCATTGTACTTCAATTATTAGTAGTAACCTTTCAAGAACCCTCTACAAAGCATTATATTTTACTACGAAAAGAGTTTCTCCTTCGAGTACTTCATTTATGTGTTGTAACCATTCACTAAAACACAACGGAGAAGATTCGGGTACCACTCTATGTGTTTCATGTCCGAGTACTTAATTTATGTGTGATTCTGATCAGAGTACTTCATTTATGAGTGTTAGTCTTTCAAGAAAACTTCACAAAACACCATATCTTACCACGAGAAGAGTTTATTCTTCGAGTGCTTCATTTAAGTGTTATAAACATTCATTTAAAAACAACGAAGAAGCATAGATACCAATCTAAGTGTTTCATGTCCGTGTACTTAATTTATGAGTGATTCTGATCATAGTACTTCATTTATGGGTGGTAACCTTTAAAGAAAATACCACAAAGCATCGTACCCTACTGCGAGATGTGTTTATTATCTGAGTACTTCATTCATGGGTAGTAACCATTAAAGAAAACACCATAAAGCATCATATTCTTCTAAGAAGTATTTCTGATCGTAGTACTTCATTTATGAGAGGTACTCTTTCAAGAAAACTTCACAAAACATCATATCTTACCACGAGAAGAGTTTATTCTTCGAGTACTTCATTTAAGTGTTGTAACCATTCATTGAAACACAACAAACAAGTATCGAGTACCACTCTAAGTGCTCCATTACCGAGTAATTAATTTATGAGTGATTATGATCATAGTGCTTCATTTATGGGTGATAACCATTAAAGAAAACATCACAAAGCTTCTTACCCTAAAGCGAGAAGTGTTTCTTATCTGAGTACTTCATTTATGGGTTGTAACCATTAATGAAAACACAACAAAGCATCATATCCTACTAAGAAGTGTTTCTGATCATTGTACTTCAATTATTAGTAGTAACCTTTCAAGAACCCTCTACAAAGCATTATATTTTACTACGAAAAGAGTTTCTCCTTCGAGTACTTCATTTATGTGTTGTAACCATTCACTAAAACACAACGGAGAAGATTCGGGTACCACTCTATGTGTTTCATGTCCGAGTACTTAATTTATGTGTGATTCTGATCAGAGTACTTCATTTATGGGTTGTAACCATTAAAGAAAACACCACAAAGCATCGTACCCTACTGCGAGAAGTGCTTCTTATCTGAGTACTTTATTCATGGGTGGTAACCATTAAAGAAAACACCACAAAGCATTATTTCCTACTAAGATGTATTTCTGATCATAGTACTTCATTTATGAGTGTTAGTCTTTCAAGAAAACTTCACAAAACACCATATCTTACCACGAGAAGAGTTTATTCTTCGAGTGCTTCATTTAAGTGTTATAAACATTCATTTAAAAACAACGAAGAAGCATAGATACCAATCTAAGTGTTTCATGTCCGTGTACTTAATTTATGAGTGATTCTGATCATATTACTTCATTTATGGGTGGTAACCTTTAAAGAAAACACCACAAAGCATCGTACCCTACTGCGAGATGTGTTTATTATCTGAGTACTTCATTCATGGGTAGTAACCATTAAAGAAAACACCATAAAGCATCATATTCTACTAAGAAGTATTTCTGATCGTAGTACTTCATTTATGAGAGGTACTCTTTCAAGAAAACTTCACAAAACATCATATCTTACCACGAGAAGAGTTTATTCTTCGAGTACTTCATTTAAGTGTTGTAACCATTCATTGAAACACAACAAACAAATATCGAGTACCACTCTAAGTGCTCCATTACCGAGTAATTAATTAATGAGTGATTATGATCATAGTGCTTCATTTATGGGTGATAACCATTAAAGAAAACATCACAAAGCTTCTTACCCTAAAGCGAGAAGTGTTTCTTATCTGAGTACTTCATTTATGGGTTGTAACCATTAATGAAAACACAACAAAGCATCAAATCCTACTAAGAAGTGATTCTGATCATTGTACTTCAATTATTAGTAGTAACCTTTCAAGAACCCTCTACAAAGCATTATATTTTACTACGAAAAGAGTTTCTCCTTCGAGTACTTCATTTATGTGTTGTAACCATTCACTAAAACACAACGGAGAAGATTCGGGTACCACTCTATGTGTTTCATGTCCGAGTACTTAATTTATGTGTGATTCTGATCAGAGTACTTCATTTATGGGTTGTAACCATTAAAGAAAACACCACAAAGCATCGTACCCTACTGCGAGAAGTGCTTCTTATCTGAGTACTTTATTCATGGGTGGTAACCATTAAAGAAAACACCACAAAGCATTATTTCCTACTAAGATGTATTTCTGATCATAGTACTTCATTTATGAGTGTTAGTCTTTCAAGAAAACTTCACAAAACACCATATCTTACCACGAGAAGAGTTTATTCTTCGAGTGCTTCATTTAAGTGTTATAAACATTCATTTAAAAACAACGAAGAAGCATAGATACCAATCTAAGTGTTTCATGTCCGTGTACTTAATTTATGAGTGATTCTGATCATAGTACTTCATTTATGGGTGGTAACCTTTAAAGAAAACACCACAAAGCATCGTACCCTACTGCGAGATGTGTTTATTATCTGAGTACTTCATTCATGGGTAGTAACCATTAAAGAAAACACCATAAAGCATCATATTCTACTAAGAAGTATTTCTCATCGTAGTACTTCATTTATGAGAGGTACTCTTTCAAGAAAACTTCACAAAACATCATATCTTACCACGAGAAGAGTTTATTCTTCGAGTACTTCATTTAAGTGTTGTAACCATTCATTGAAACACAACAAACAAGTATCGAGTACCACTCTAAGTGCTCCATTACCGAGTAATTAATTTATGAGTGATTATGATCATAGTGCTTCATTTATGGGTGATAACCATTAAAGAAAACATCACAAAGCTTCTTACCCTAAAGCGAGAAGTGTTTCTTATCTGAGTACTTCATTTATGGGTTGTAACCATTAATGAAAACACAACAAAGCATCATATCCTACTAAGAAGTGTTTCTGATCATTGTACTTCAATTATTAGTAGTAACCTTTCAAGAACCCTCTACAAAGCATTATATTTTACTACGAAAAGAGTTTCTCCTTCGAGTACTTCATTTATGTGTTGTAACCATTCACTAAAACACAACGGAGAAGATTCGGGTACCACTCTATGTGTTTCATGTCCGAGTACTTAATTTATGTGTGATTCTGATCAGAGTACTTCATTTATGAGTGTTAGTCTTTCAAGAAAACTTCACAAAACACCATATCTTACCACGAGAAGAGTTTATTCTTCGAGTGCTTCATTTAAGTGTTATAAACATTCATTTAAAAACAACGAAGAAGCATAGATACCAATCTAAGTGTTTCATGTCCGTGTACTTAATTTATGAGTGATTCTGATCATAGTACTTCATTTATGGGTGGTAACCTTTAAAGAAAATACCACAAAGCATCGTACCCTACTGCGAGATGTGTTTATTATCTGAGTACTTCATTCATGGGTAGTAACCATTAAAGAAAACACCATAAAGCATCATATTCTACTAAGAAGTATTTCTGATCGTAGTACTTCATTTATGAGAGGTACTCTTTCAAGAAAACTTCACAAAACATCATATCTTACCACGAGAAGAGTTTATTCTTCGAGTACTTCATTTAAGTGTTGTAACCATTCATTGAAACACAACAAACAAGTATCGAGTACCACTCTAAGTGCTCCATTACCGAGTAATTAATTTATGAGTGATTATGATCATAGTGCTTCATTTATGGGTGATAACCATTAAAGAAAACATCACAAAGCTTCTTACCCTAAAGCGAGAAGTGTTTCTTATCTGAGTACTTCATTTATGGGTTGTAACCATTAATGAAAACACAACAAAGCATCATATCCTACTAAGAAGTGTTTCTGATCATTGTACTTCAATTATTAGTAGTAACCTTTCAAGAACCCTCTACAAAGCATTATATTTTACTACGAAAAGAGTTTCTCCTTCGAGTACTTCATTTATGTGTTGTAACCATTCACTAAAACACAACGGAGAAGATTCGGGTACCACTCTATGTGTTTCATGTCCGAGTACTTAATTTATGTGTGATTCTGATCAGAGTACTTCATTTATGGGTTGTAACCATTAAAGAAAACACCACAAAGCATCGTACCCTACTGCGAGAAGTGCTTCTTATCTGAGTACTTTATTCATGGGTGGTAACCATTAAAGAAAACACCACAAAGCATTATTTCCTACTAAGATGTATTTCTGATCATAGTACTTCATTTATGAGTGTTAGTCTTTCAAGAAAACTTCACAAAACACCATATCTTACCACGAGAAGAGTTTATTCTTCGAGTGCTTCATTTAAGTGTTATAAACATTCATTTAAAAACAACGAAGAAGCATAGATACCAATCTAAGTGTTTCATGTCCGTGTACTTAATTTATGAGTGATTCTGATCATATTACTTCATTTATGGGTGGTAACCTTTAAAGAAAACACCACAAAGCATCGTACCCTACTGCGAGATGTGTTTATTATCTGAGTACTTCATTCATGGGTAGTAACCATTAAAGAAAACACCATAAAGCATCATATTCTACTAAGAAGTATTTCTGATCGTAGTACTTCATTTATGAGAGGTACTCTTTCAAGAAAACTTCACAAAACATCATATCTTACCACGAGAAGAGTTTATTCTTCGAGTACTTCATTTAAGTGTTGTAACCATTCATTGAAACACAACAAACAAATATCGAGTACCACTCTAAGTGCTCCATTACCGAGTAATTAATTAATGAGTGATTATGATCATAGTGCTTCATTTATGGGTGATAACCATTAAAGAAAACATCACAAAGCTTCTTACCCTAAAGCGAGAAGTGTTTCTTATCTGAGTACTTCATTTATGGGTTGTAACCATTAATGAAAACACAACAAAGCATCAAATCCTACTAAGAAGTGATTCTGATCATTGTACTTCAATTATTAGTAGTAACCTTTCAAGAACCCTCTACAAAGCATTATATTTTACTACGAAAAGAGTTTCTCCTTCGAGTACTTCATTTATGTGTTGTAACCATTCACTAAAACACAACGGAGAAGATTCGGGTACCACTCTATGTGTTTCATGTCCGAGTACTTAATTTATGTGTGATTCTGATCAGAGTACTTCATTTATGGGTTGTAACCATTAAAGAAAACACCACAAAGCATCGTACCCTACTGCGAGAAGTGCTTCTTATCTGAGTACTTTATTCATGGGTGGTAACCATTAAAGAAAACACCACAAAGCATTATTTCCTACTAAGATGTATTTCTGATCATAGTACTTCATTTATGAGTGTTAGTCTTTCAAGAAAACTTCACAAAACACCATATCTTACCACGAGAAGAGTTTATTCTTCGAGTGCTTCATTTAAGTGTTATAAACATTCATTTAAAAACAACGAAGAAGCATAGATACCAATCTAAGTGTTTCATGTCCGTGTACTTAATTTATGAGTGATTCTGATCATAGTACTTCATTTATGGGTGGTAACCTTTAAAGAAAACACCACAAAGCATCGTACCCTACTGCGAGATGTGTTTATTATCTGAGTACTTCATTCATGGGTAGTAACCATTAAAGAAAACACCATAAAGCATCATATTCTACTAAGAAGTATTTCTCATCGTAGTACTTCATTTATGAGAGGTACTCTTTCAAGAAAACTTCACAAAACATCATATCTTACCACGAGAAGAGTTTATTCTTCGAGTACTTCATTTAAGTGTTGTAACCATTCATTGAAACACAACAAACAAGTATCGAGTACCACTCTAAGTGCTCCATTACCGAGTAATTAATTTATGAGTGATTATGATCATAGTGCTTCATTTATGGGTGATAACCATTAAAGAAAACATCACAAAGCTTCTTACCCTAAAGCGAGAAGTGTTTCTTATCTGAGTACTTCATTTATGGGTTGTAACCATTAATGAAAACACAACAAAGCATCATATCCTACTAAGAAGTGTTTCTGATCATTGTACTTCAATTATTAGTAGTAACCTTTCAAGAACCCTCTACAAAGCATTATATTTTACTACGAAAAGAGTTTCTCCTTCGAGTACTTCATTTATGTGTTGTAACCATTCACTAAAACACAACGGAGAAGATTCGGGTACCACTCTATGTGTTTCATGTCCGAGTACTTAATTTATGTGTGATTCTGATCAGAGTACTTCATTTATGAGTGTTAGTCTTTCAAGAAAACTTCACAAAACACCATATCTTACCACGAGAAGAGTTTATTCTTCGAGTGCTTCATTTAAGTGTTATAAACATTCATTTAAAAACAACGAAGAAGCATAGATACCAATCTAAGTGTTTCATGTCCGTGTACTTAATTTATGAGTGATTCTGATCATAGTACTTCATTTATGGGTGGTAACCTTTAAAGAAAATACCACAAAGCATCGTACCCTACTGCGAGATGTGTTTATTATCTGAGTACTTCATTCATGGGTAGTAACCATTAAAGAAAACACCATAAAGCATCATATTCTACTAAGAAGTATTTCTGATCGTAGTACTTCATTTATGAGAGGTACTCTTTCAAGAAAACTTCACAAAACATCATATCTTACCACGAGAAGAGTTTATTCTTCGAGTACTTCATTTAAGTGTTGTAACCATTCATTGAAACACAACAAACAAGTATCGAGTACCACTCTAAGTGCTCCATTACCGAGTAATTAATTTATGAGTGATTATGATCATAGTGCTTCATTTATGGGTGATAACCATTAAAGAAAACATCACAAAGCTTCTTACCCTAAAGCGAGAAGTGTTTCTTATCTGAGTACTTCATTTATGGGTTGTAACCATTAATGAAAACACAACAAAGCATCATATCCTACTAAGAAGTGTTTCTGATCATTGTACTTCAATTATTAGTAGTAACCTTTCAAGAACCCTCTACAAAGCATTATATTTTACTACGAAAAGAGTTTCTCCTTCGAGTACTTCATTTATGTGTTGTAACCATTCACTAAAACACAACGGAGAAGATTCGGGTACCACTCTATGTGTTTCATGTCCGAGTACTTAATTTATGTGTGATTCTGATCAGAGTACTTCATTTATGGGTTGTAACCATTAAAGAAAACACCACAAAGCATCGTACCCTACTGCGAGAAGTGCTTCTTATCTGAGTACTTTATTCATGGGTGGTAACCATTAAAGAAAACACCACAAAGCATTATTTCCTACTAAGATGTATTTCTGATCATAGTACTTCATTTATGAGTGTTAGTCTTTCAAGAAAACTTCACAAAACACCATATCTTACCACGAGAAGAGTTTATTCTTCGAGTGCTTCATTTAAGTGTTATAAACATTCATTTAAAAACAACGAAGAAGCATAGATACCAATCTAAGTGTTTCATGTCCGTGTACTTAATTTATGAGTGATTCTGATCATATTACTTCATTTATGGGTGGTAACCTTTAAAGAAAACACCACAAAGCATCGTACCCTACTGCGAGATGTGTTTATTATCTGAGTACTTCATTCATGGGTAGTAACCATTAAAGAAAACACCATAAAGCATCATATTCTACTAAGAAGTATTTCTGATCGTAGTACTTCATTTATGAGAGGTACTCTTTCAAGAAAACTTCACAAAACATCATATCTTACCACGAGAAGAGTTTATTCTTCGAGTACTTCATTTAAGTGTTGTAACCATTCATTGAAACACAACAAACAAATATCGAGTACCACTCTAAGTGCTCCATTACCGAGTAATTAATTAATGAGTGATTATGATCATAGTGCTTCATTTATGGGTGATAACCATTAAAGAAAACATCACAAAGCTTCTTACCCTAAAGCGAGAAGTGTTTCTTATCTGAGTACTTCATTTATGGGTTGTAACCATTAATGAAAACACAACAAAGCATCAAATCCTACTAAGAAGTGATTCTGATCATTGTACTTCAATTATTAGTAGTAACCTTTCAAGAACCCTCTACAAAGCATTATATTTTACTACGAAAAGAGTTTCTCCTTCGAGTACTTCATTTATGTGTTGTAACCATTCACTAAAACACAACGGAGAAGATTCGGGTACCACTCTATGTGTTTCATGTCCGAGTACTTAATTTATGTGTGATTCTGATCAGAGTACTTCATTTATGGGTTGTAACCATTAAAGAAAACACCACAAAGCATCGTACCCTACTGCGAGAAGTGCTTCTTATCTGAGTACTTTATTCATGGGTGGTAACCATTAAAGAAAACACCACAAAGCATTATTTCCTACTAAGATGTATTTCTGATCATAGTACTTCATTTATGAGTGTTAGTCTTTCAAGAAAACTTCACAAAACACCATATCTTACCACGAGAAGAGTTTATTCTTCGAGTGCTTCATTTAAGTGTTATAAACATTCATTTAAAAACAACGAAGAAGCATAGATACCAATCTAAGTGTTTCATGTCCGTGTACTTAATTTATGAGTGATTCTGATCATAGTACTTCATTTATGGGTGGTAACCTTTAAAGAAAACACCACAAAGCATCGTACCCTACTGCGAGATGTGTTTATTATCTGAGTACTTCATTCATGGGTAGTAACCATTAAAGAAAACACCATAAAGCATCATATTCTACTAAGAAGTATTTCTCATCGTAGTACTTCATTTATGAGAGGTACTCTTTCAAGAAAACTTCACAAAACATCATATCTTACCACGAGAAGAGTTTATTCTTCGAGTACTTCATTTAAGTGTTGTAACCATTCATTGAAACACAACAAACAAGTATCGAGTACCACTCTAAGTGCTCCATTACCGAGTAATTAATTTATGAGTGATTATGATCATAGTGCTTCATTTATGGGTGATAACCATTAAAGAAAACATCACAAAGCTTCTTACCCTAAAGCGAGAAGTGTTTCTTATCTGAGTACTTCATTTATGGGTTGTAACCATTAATGAAAACACAACAAAGCATCATATCCTACTAAGAAGTGTTTCTGATCATTGTACTTCAATTATTAGTAGTAACCTTTCAAGAACCCTCTACAAAGCATTATATTTTACTACGAAAAGAGTTTCTCCTTCGAGTACTTCATTTATGTGTTGTAACCATTCACTAAAACACAACGGAGAAGATTCGGGTACCACTCTATGTGTTTCATGTCCGAGTACTTAATTTATGTGTGATTCTGATCAGAGTACTTCATTTATGAGTGTTAGTCTTTCAAGAAAACTTCACAAAACACCATATCTTACCACGAGAAGAGTTTATTCTTCGAGTGCTTCATTTAAGTGTTATAAACATTCATTTAAAAACAACGAAGAAGCATAGATACCAATCTAAGTGTTTCATGTCCGTGTACTTAATTTATGAGTGATTCTGATCATAGTACTTCATTTATGGGTGGTAACCTTTAAAGAAAATACCACAAAGCATCGTACCCTACTGCGAGATGTGTTTATTATCTGAGTACTTCATTCATGGGTAGTAACCATTAAAGAAAACACCATAAAGCATCATATTCTACTAAGAAGTATTTCTGATCGTAGTACTTCATTTATGAGAGGTACTCTTTCAAGAAAACTTCACAAAACATCATATCTTACCACGAGAAGAGTTTATTCTTCGAGTACTTCATTTAAGTGTTGTAACCATTCATTGAAACACAACAAACAAGTATCGAGTACCACTCTAAGTGCTCCATTACCGAGTAATTAATTTATGAGTGATTATGATCATAGTGCTTCATTTATGGGTGATAACCATTAAAGAAAACATCACAAAGCTTCTTACCCTAAAGCGAGAAGTGTTTCTTATCTGAGTACTTCATTTATGGGTTGTAACCATTAATGAAAACACAACAAAGCATCATATCCTACTAAGAAGTGTTTCTGATCATTGTACTTCAATTATTAGTAGTAACCTTTCAAGAACCCTCTACAAAGCATTATATTTTACTACGAAAAGAGTTTCTCCTTCGAGTACTTCATTTATGTGTTGTAACCATTCACTAAAACACAACGGAGAAGATTCGGGTACCACTCTATGTGTTTCATGTCCGAGTACTTAATTTATGTGTGATTCTGATCAGAGTACTTCATTTATGGGTTGTAACCATTAAAGAAAACACCACAAAGCATCGTACCCTACTGCGAGAAGTGCTTCTTATCTGAGTACTTTATTCATGGGTGGTAACCATTAAAGAAAACACCACAAAGCATTATTTCCTACTAAGATGTATTTCTGATCATAGTACTTCATTTATGAGTGTTAGTCTTTCAAGAAAACTTCACAAAACACCATATCTTACCACGAGAAGAGTTTATTCTTCGAGTGCTTCATTTAAGTGTTATAAACATTCATTTAAAAACAACGAAGAAGCATAGATACCAATCTAAGTGTTTCATGTCCCGTGTACTTAATTTATGAGTGATTCTGATCATATTACTTCATTTATGGGTGGTAACCTTTAAAGAAAACACCACAAAGCATCGTACCCTACTGCGAGATGTGTTTATTATCTGAGTACTTCATTCATGGGTAGTAACCATTAAAGAAAACACCATAAAGCATCATATTCTACTAAGAAGTATTTCTGATCGTAGTACTTCATTTATGAGAGGTACTCTTTCAAGAAAACTTCACAAAACATCATATCTTACCACGAGAAGAGTTTATTCTTCGAGTACTTCATTTAAGTGTTGTAACCATTCATTGAAACACAACAAACAAATATCGAGTACCACTCTAAGTGCTCCATTACCGAGTAATTAATTAATGAGTGATTATGATCATAGTGCTTCATTTATGGGTGATAACCATTAAAGAAAACATCACAAAGCTTCTTACCCTAAAGCGAGAAGTGTTTCTTATCTGAGTACTTCATTTATGGGTTGTAACCATTAATGAAAACACAACAAAGCATCAAATCCTACTAAGAAGTGATTCTGATCATTGTACTTCAATTATTAGTAGTAACCTTTCAAGAACCCTCTACAAAGCATTATATTTTACTACGAAAAGAGTTTCTCCTTCGAGTACTTCATTTATGTGTTGTAACCATTCACTAAAACACAACGGAGAAGATTCGGGTACCACTCTATGTGTTTCATGTCCGAGTACTTAATTTATGTGTGATTCTGATCAGAGTACTTCATTTATGGGTTGTAACCATTAAAGAAAACACCACAAAGCATCGTACCCTACTGCGAGAAGTGCTTCTTATCTGAGTACTTTATTCATGGGTGGTAACCATTAAAGAAAACACCACAAAGCATTATTTCCTACTAAGATGTATTTCTGATCATAGTACTTCATTTATGAGTGTTAGTCTTTCAAGAAAACTTCACAAAACACCATATCTTACCACGAGA